>MOOZ01001220.1:355507-389816 GCA_002930495.1 Cecropterus lyciades
CAAAGCTAATTTCAAGTTCTTTTACGAATGTTAAAAGGAATGTCTAACTTAGATTAATTTTCAGATCCATTCTTCTCATTTATACAATAAATGCGAGGGTAAATGTGCATATAATTATTACATGTGCTAATAACACAGCAGTTATTCTAAAATAACTGGCAGCCACTTCGAGTTTATTATTTGTATAGAAGACGGCCGTTTCGCGAGATGCACTACATTTACTTGTCAGGCCATAAACGCTCGTTTTCGGTTATTTTAGGTGTTTAACGGTTACGTTTAAGTAACCGTTTTGTACGCTATATGTTATTTTTATAGCCGCTAGTAAAAATGCAACAGTACTTGTATCCAGCGATGATATCCGCCCAGCACTACGTTTATTGCTTTTTTGCGCCACTAACTTTTATGGCGCTAATGCGTTGGTGCTTCAAAGTGCACGTTGTATCCTTATGCGTTTTATGCGTGATGTTTACGTGATAACAATTATTTTGTTTTTGAGTGGGTATGTTTTATTGTTATTTATATAAAACACAAATGATATTTTATAAAAAAAAATGTTTAAAACATTTCTGCGCACTCTAATATCGAAAATAAATTAGTCAAATCAGTCATATGGGTTGCCTCAACATATTTTACTTTATCTACAAAAGTGATAATGAATTTATAATACAGACACTCAAAATCTATTGAATTATACTACAAACAATCAGAGATGTGTGACGAAATAGAATCACGGCCGGTCGAAGTAAGGATATGCTTAATTCAAAATAAGTATTAATGTTATGTGTTTTAAAACGAATACGTTTGTAAGGTTTGTTTGTTTGTAAAATATTTAGCTTACAAGATATAATTATGAAGCTGCGAGAATTGTACACGGCAATTCACACCCACATTCACACGTGTGTCAGGGTCCCTTAATAGCAAATGACGTAAATGAGAAAGATATATATCTGACTTTATATTTACAGCAAAAAGTCATTATAAAAAGTACTCGTAGTTACATCTTACCAATATGGATTCCGTTTCTTTTATAAATAAATAAAAAATAATGTTTGTAAGTCCTCTATGCGTTCCGAAACCACTGGTCAGATTGTGATGAAACTTTAGTAACGTGCACTGAGGACGCACGCGAGGGTTACTGACCCTCAATATACATACATATGTTTACATAAATCAGTATGTACTGTTGTTTAATTAAAGTTAATATTCAGTAAAAAAGCGACGTTTTATTACTTTCAAATTTCTCTTTATTTATACGTTACGTGGCATTGCAATGCCGGGTACGCCTAGTTTATAAATAAAGCCACACACGATAACCGGTGGCATTATTTGCTTAAAAACCGCATCAATGCTATCTGCGAATTCGAGAGCGTTCCACCTACGAAGGGATTCACATCGGAAATACACCATTATCATACCCTCCACATACTTGCACGTCCTGTTGCGATACACACCACATTCGCTCCTATTCCCACACGGTACCAACTATAATTCTTAACACAACACATATACACACGATACATAGGGTAGAACCCCATGGATTACCCCCGGGGGTAATTTTTACCCCATCAGTGTGTTGCCACCCACTCCACTCATCATTGGATATTTGAATTACTTATAAGCAATTTCGTAATTCGAATTTTTCGATGTTCGATTTTTAGGCCAGTTTCGTAATTTTTAAATGGGGATGTAAAGTTTTCCAGAGATGTATTAGAATTGATAATATTCAATTCTAATACTACATAATGATTTTATGACTGATATATTATAAAAAAATGTAATATAATAGAGTTTATTTGGAACGAGTGAGTTCGGTAAACTTCTAATTATACTTTGAGCGATTAAAATATACACACGCTTAAATAAAAAATGGTACATTGTTTAAAAAAAAACATTAATTTTAAAACTTCTATATTTGAATATTTTATGGTCGTGTAGTACATTTATCGTGATTCCCGTTGAGTGTAAAAGATTACGCACAATTTGTTTGAATGTTCTTTGGGGATCTGGGGCCAATGTGACGCGATAATTCAGTTTCGTATCATTTATGGGGCTGCTCTATTTCGTTGCCCTATTAGACACATTTGCATTAGGATTCAACGTTTGAATAGCAAACAATAAAAAGAGTAGCCACCTATTAAATAACTTGTTAGTAATAAACAGGGACTTTAATTATTTTTTACAGGAAATGAACACTGGAGTAGAGCTAAACAATAAGTAATGTGTTTAAAAATGTATCTCGTTTTGTTCGGTTTTCTAATAATTTGATAATATAATATTTATAAGACGATAACCAAATAACTTTTCGATTTAAATTTCGTTGTTTTAGATAGCAAGACCTTTTAAACAGCTTTATCTATTAATAACCTAAGCTTGTAATCACTTTGGACAGAATTAAGCACACATTGATAAGTGATTTTAATCAAAAACAAGTTAAACATAAAACTTAGATAACAGTAGAGGTTGTTCTACATCGGCACATTTAAACATCAACGAAAAACTATTAACATAAGCAATTTACTTAATAAAATTGCTAAAATAAGAATAAGTAATAAAATCAAATGTATTAAATTCCGACCAAATCCGATAAATAATAATAAAATATTCGACTAACGAACGTTAACTTGTACATTCTTAATTTAAACCGTTTCGCCCACGCTTCGATCAAACGGCCAAGCAAGATGGACGCGTTAAATCGAATTCCATATTCAAACAGAGCATCCTTTCGCACTGAGGAATGTTGGCAGCACTGATTGAAGAGGCATCTATTAGTAGAAATGTAATATATAGTAGTAGAAATTTGAAATTGAAATATGAAGTGGATTCAGTCCCACATCAGCTTACCAAATTTTCAAACATATATGTATGCGGTTTTTCCTAAAAATCGATCGTATTTTGAAAACTATTATACCTTTGAAGACATTGACTTTTTAACTGTCCAAATCGTAATGTATTATTTCTGTAATTACCCCATAAATTTAAGTATTTTTATAGATTCTCTAAATCTATTTTTTCTATTATTAGTATGAGAACAGCATCTGTGTATGCTTTTTAAAGTTACAGTTGAAAACGAAGCAGTTATTACTTTTACAAATATAAAGTTCGCAACCTATCAACTGTTAATTTGTTTTGACATTTCTAAACGTACGACCACTTTTCCCGCCTACAACTTCGAAATTCGAAGGGTCCGAAAATCAGCACAGATAAAAAATAATTCGTACCTACAACACAGGAGCTAAATTCGATCGTCGGAATTAGGAGGGCGAGTTTTATAGTTGGCGAACGCAATTGAGTTTCGCGTATTTATTATATTCGAGACCCCTTTAAATGTACCAATGGCCGAGGGTGATCCCCTATAACGCGTGCCAAACAATATTGCGTTCACGAAACTCGTTCGTGGTAAATCGATAACTGGTACAAAAAATATACATTTGTACGTGACAGTGCAAAATGAAGTCATACGTACGTATTCAATTGTTCGTATTCTACACACTCGTTTTTTCTTTACTGTATACCTAACGATTTTGCATGCTTTTTATTAACTCTATGTTAAAAGGTAGCCTATGTGTGACTTGTAACTAAATTAGTTAAAAACTTTCACTTAACCGATTGAGCTGAAATCCATACATATAATAAGTCCACGTCATACGTCACGTATATTATATAAAAAATAGTTTAAAGGACTGACAATTACTTATAATACAATTTTTTATATATATTTTTTTAATTTTATGTCTTTTTGTCCAAATGTAATTTAAAGATCGGAGAAATATTTTTATAGTATACATTTTACTACATGTAGACATACTATAATAATATTAATAATAATAGTAAACGCTTTCTACACTCATAGTCTCACATTAGGATTTTCTCCTGTGTCGTGGGTGCCATGGACACACAAAGATGAATACACAAACACCCAGACCCAGAACAGAAATCTATACTCATCATTCATATATCTGTCTGGCCGAGGATCGAACCCGGGACCCACAGCGTGTCACACCGGTATGACCGGTGTGTAACTTATCAATGTAATTACAATTGTTTTTTATGTTTGTCTACTTAGCATCAATTCATTAAAGTTACGCTGCTGGTTAAGAGTCTCTACTCAGGCTTTTTGAATTTGATAAGCTTATTCAATGTGGATCAAAAGTCTAAACTTTTTACACTAAAAATTCTAATTTCCATAACGCGAATAGAACCGCGGGGCACGGCTAGTACATATACCTACGTACAGTAATAATTATGAGCTTAGAATATACCCGTTATCACAATCGCGGCTAGTTTTATTCACCTTCAATGTAGATACTATATTAACGTTATTATACATCATAAAGTCTAAATTAACACCAATTAATTTTATGTAGTATAATTTGTATGATACACTGATAAAGTAAACAAGGTTACCATACCTAACTGTATATTTGCAACGGGTTTCCCACTCATATATCACGATATATTGTTTTATCTAAACATAAATATTGCATAACGAGTTAACGATATAACTGATACATCCATAACATACAGCTCATACCAATTCAAAAATTTTCAAAAAATATTCTAAGCATAGGGTGTAGTTACTTATAGAATATCGAAGCATTAATTAATCACACGTGCATAAAACATGCATTTTATGAATGCAATACGACTAAATATGAAAAATAATAACATAATATCAAGTATGCCGATTTAAGGAAATATGCACAAATGCAAATTATGCGATTTCATTCAGTACAAAGAAGCGCGGATGTCTCGTTACTGCAGTATTTAACGCTTCAAAAATTGGTATCAATTGTCAAAATAATGAGCAACATTCACAAAATACACATAGCGTTCGAAGTTAATCAAATGATGCGAGGCGTAGTCTTGATTCATTCGATCTAAGAATGACACACTTAAAAACCTAAAGATGATTGGAAAGCCACATGTCATTAGCGTATCCACCGCGCGAACTAATTATCTATTAGAAAATACGTAACACTCCCGGGGCACAATGCACAAAGCCCATTGTGTGGGATACAATGGCGTGAGTCACTCGTGACGTACGGAAAGACAATGGGACGAGCGCCCGTAAAGGCGAGTAACGGAGGCCGATAATTCCCTAGACAACGGAAAAACTGAATCGGTCCCAGTTGTAACGAAACCAACGCAAATGTGTCGACACGTTACTTTATGTAATGGACCTTCAGCGCGTTTGTATACGCGCTGTCGTCTTGAATAGTTCCACTCCTCGTCCCATGGATGTCGCTGGAGTCCACTAAGGACAAAATCAGGACGAAACACATAGCAGGGTCTTTCTATGTAACTTCATCACCCTCTGTGGTCACACAGAGGGTTGAAGCATACCAGACGCAGTAGCCAATGGCAAAAAACACCATTACAGAAGGCCTATGTTCAGAAAACTACCTTTAAAGGCTGATGGATGGTGTATTTTATCATTAATCCTTTATTGTCCCACAGCTAGGCCTGGATCTCCCCTAATATTGGAAGGGTCACTATTAACTGGAATATATTCTACACTACTCGTGCGTCAGCTACATAAAGACAGTCATAGCTGCAAGGATAGTGCCACCGCAATCAAACCACACTGCCACTGCCACCAATCTACCACAACACAAAATGATGTCCATAAAATAGAAACTGTTTATACGTATGATGTTTTAATTTAAATATGATATTCAATCAAGTATTCCTCGTTTCCTCGTTAAAGCTTATAAAAAAGCACCGAACAACTAAGTCATTTTTAGTAGCGGAACCTGACATCAATAATACGATGCTCAATCAGAAAATTAATCAACTAAATAGTAATAAGTTTAATAACGGAAATCGAGAAATTCTAAGGAAGTCAGCAAATCGATTCGATGAGTATACGTTCTTACACAATGAAAAAATATTTAAATATTTCTTGTGAATAGCTATTGTTCACAATTCTATTCTATCTACTATCAGAAAAACAGTATAATCAACAAAAGTCCAAAGACATTCAAAGGCTTACCTTAGATCCAATAGATTAGGAGTAAAATAAGCTTACCGCAACGCCGCTCGGGTTGAAAGGCCTGAAACAAAAGAATAGTCGATAAATACAAAGGGTTACGAAAACAAGCGAAATTATTTGAACGCATCTCAATAACAGGCCTCACGGAACGCATGAATGGAGTTGAGAAAAAAACAAAGGAGTAAATCAATCGTACGTCATGAAACCATCAATCAGCAATGCAACGTTGATGTGGAATTTTTTGTTGCAAGTTCAAAACACTGCCGACCTTGCCACGGTCAACTCGAACGCTTTATCCTAGTCCAAATATTTTCTGGCTATTGTTTTTTTGGCACGCTTTTTGCACGTACCTACGCAACATTCAGCCGTTCTTGTGCCGGCTAACGATTAGGTAAGTTAAATGTCAAAACTGAACCGTTTTTGCATTCACGCTCGTCGCACGTGAACGGAAATGTTACATGATTTATGTTACAATAAAAATGTTTTAAAGTGATTAATTTAAAAATCATTAAAAAATCACGTTAAAATATAATCCTTGTACACGCAATGTTTGCTAGAATAATTTTAAAGTACTTTGAAATAAATTGCAGTTTATTTTGTCAACCATATTTTTAATCATAACTTATTTACTTGTAGTCGATAACACTAGCAGCATTACTACATACAAATAACATACTAATTAACAATTAACTTGGTACAATGCCCGTGATGATGTTCGCCAGAATTCCACCCTTGTCGTTACGTTCACGCGTCTAAAGAAAGTATTTCTTAAAAATCTCAAAACACAATCTCTAAAACAATTTAAAAGGAAGATAACCGACTAATTACGCAAGCGAACAACTCGGTAACTGGGATAATAGCCGGCCGCGGCGCTTTGCACGAGCCTTTATTCAAATTAAAGAGGTATGCGTTTATAAAAACTTTTCTCAAAGTTCCAGCGGCAATCATCAGTTGTCTTTGTCGTGACAATTTACGTGAATGTGAGAAATAATTTTGTTTGCAGTAAGCAGTGTTAGCTCAGTATTAATCGTAAAATCCGAGTCCTCCATGCTTGATGTCTGAAGAACACACACTGTATAAATTTTCGAAGTAAAGTGGGCATAACTAGCTTTGAAATGAAAAACATCGGGATAAGCTTTTCAATACGCATTTCAATCTTCTCTAAGTGTGGGAAATCTTTGTAATTAGTATCCAACAGTGGGACAATAGTAGGACACACACACACATGTAATACATATATCTATATACAGATATATACATATGTATATCCTTTCGCATTATCGGAAACATAACCACCGCACAGGAAACGAAGAGGGAGTCGACAAAACGGGGCTATTTTGAGAAATATATTTTCCAAAAAAAAAACCGCCTAAGTACCATAACTGTATACATAGTTCAAATTAACAAAAGCGTGCTAAAACCTAGCTGTTATATGCGGCACTTTTCATATTTTTTATTCAAAGTACACAAAGTTTCGCCAAGGTCAAGTCTCAGGGATCGGATGTTGTCCTCGCAAGGTGCAAATTACATTTATTTAGGTTTTTGTTGGCTTGATGTGTCATATTCATTGTATGACAGTTGTATATACCTACTTCAGACTGAAAAATAATACTTCGAACATTTTTATTTTCATTCATTTTATTTTAGCTTTAAACAACCATGGCTAGATATAGGCCTCCCTTAATGGGGGTTTTGTCTAAGCCACCACCTAGCACGCGTCTTGGTAAGTGTCGATGTTACATAGGAAGACGCCGCTACCATTTCCCGCACGATGTCCCTAGGCGTCTTCTACGTCATTCTCGGGAAGAGAACAAGTAGTGCTATTCAAAACCCATAAAACACGATACAACAAACAAAGTACTAAGTAGTAGCTAATCGTGCCGATTTGCATGAACCTCTTACAACAAAAATCAGACTAAGTTTACTATATACCAAGTTCCAAATAATATCGCGTCTGATGTTTACAATGAGTATTACAAAAAATTAAAAAAAAAATCAAAATGCGTGTGTCGTTTAGTGACCACAAATTTGCCATTACAAAAAATCAAAATTCCATCACTTTCATAAAATTATCAACTTTATCACAAAAACGCAAATGCCTCATTGTATTGTTCGCGTTGTCTTTATTTTTTGATCTGGGTACAGTATCATTGGTGAAAAATGCCAATATCTCTGTTCAAATGACCGCTGAATGTCATGGTACTGACATACCTCTGGGTTGCTGCGAACGCTGGGTCAATGACTCAGATTTCTTACCTACAATGTCATGGGCATATTCTGTTTTGGAGCTCAGTTTCTTTGTTTGTCCATACTGAAATGCCTTAATAAATATCGGCAACGCTATTTCGTTCAGCTTACATTGTTTTATATATACTAATTATCTACGTCTTCTAAGGCGATTTGAGACTTTCCAGCTTAGTGAGACATGAAACTTTTGAGGGAACGAAGCTATTTATTTTGCAGTGATAAAATGTTTGGTGGGCTGAGAATAAGTAATAATAGTATTTTTTTAATATTATATCATATATAGTATTATTTTGTCTGTCTGTTTGTTTCAAATCACATCAAACCGAAACTACTGACTAGAGTTTAAAGGATTCAGAATTTATTTATAAAACGTTACGTTAGGTAATATTTAATCTTTATTTCATTAAAATCAATCTCTATATAGTTATTTAAATTTAAAATTATACTACATTATTTAGCGAATACTATATATATTTGTGCTTAGCCATGTACTAAATCCAAAGCAGGTAGGAACACCTGTACTACAAACCCTAAACTATAAAGGCTGTATCACAGTCGAGCGTGACTCACACGACACTGTTTTTGTATTGATGATTTGCGTTATTTTTTACATCCGTGCAACGCCCGCCGTGACCTGCACGACCTACTCTTTGTTAGGCCTGTCCTTTAAAGTTTTTAGGGCTCCTTATCTACAATGGAAGAATCCTTGTAACATTATTCTGCCTTATCATAAAGGTAGTGTCCGACTTATCATAATTATTGATGTCCTCTGTACAGGACTACAAAGAAACTTAGAAATTGGCTTTGAACATATTAACACACTTTAACAAAATTTGAAAGTTATTATTATAAAATAAAAAAATAATGTCGAGCGAATGACATTTTACAGGTGCGCTTAAATTTTAGGAACTACCGGTGAATAAGTTTTACAGAAAAAAATACAAACTCACATTTATTTTCATTAATGATCCTGATACGGAACCCTTGCTCCAATAGAGGTCGCACTTGGTAGATTTTTTGTAAAGAAACCCAACCGATGTAAATAAATGAATGGTACAATAGATTGTGTTGATAAATTTCGTCTCAAATCGATTAGTAGCACGCAGCGAGATCTACAAAAACCTATATCGATATATAGTCATCGTTACGAAATTAATAAGGTACCTCAATCGAGTTTCAAGTTTATACCCAAAATTTTATATTTCTATAAAGTGTAGGTTTTGGATCATGTTTCACTTTGCTTATTTCCAGAAGACCGGATCAAAACCTGTTCTGATGTTTGATTTGGCCGGTATAATGCATTCTGAGTCCTTACGAGTAATGTTATTTAGAAAGAACTCTAGTTGGAGATGACGAGTATGCATATGGTCACTAGTGCCCATTTATTCAACACGTAGCTGATCACGCCATAAAGCCGTAAAACAGATGTGGTAACAATTGAGGGCTAAGATGGCTCCACGCTAGAAATAGGTTTGGCTTTTGAACTACATACCTACTTACCTATCTCGACAATAAATGTTATAATTAATTAATATATTTTTTAATTATTATGAGTCTATTAAAGTCTTCACAGCGCCACGAACCAAGTAATTAAAATCATTAAGGTATATTTAATTTACAATTTAATTAACTCGTGTTGACAGTAGATTAAATTGTGGAAATTTCCAAATATACGCCTTACCAAAACTATGCAGTTAATAGCGCGGAATGGAGTCTCTGAGATAATCTAATAGAGAAGCCACTTTGGATAATTAAAGTCGTAATTATGAGGCTCTATCAAAATTCCAAAGTCGTAGGTTGGTGGTTTCGTTCACGTGCACTCACGTACACTCTGTACGTACTTCTGTTATTTATCTTTGCGTAAAAGATCGATCACACTTTGTTTAGTTTCCCACCCATTGGTTGCTTTGTACTTAAAGTTTCATGAAAATTGGTTCAGTTCCTCACTGGTTCCCCATTGGTTACTCTTTAGAGGACATACTAAACTAACCTACGAATAAAGAGGGTTTTATATTTAGATTGTAATTGAGATTAACACGCGTGCAAAACAAATTGACATACATTTTTATTTATTTCTATATATAGTCGGTGTATTTTCGTACATAATACGTGGAAATTCAACAAAAAAAGTCTCCACAACTAATTAGACAAATAAAATTTACTTTACTTGGGATTTCATATAAACGCTTTAGTATGAACCCAGTACCGGTTCTAATTACACCCATAGCGTAGTTCTTGAAACATATTATTTAGTAAAAAGTGGAATTACTTAGTGCCATAAGTACTAGTCGGGTAGGGAGGTCCGAGAAAGATAAAAATAGAAATACTACGAAACATTGCTATAAAGTTTAATAAAAATACAGAAATATGTTCTTGACTTTATTTTATAATTACATATAATAAAAATCTCTCTACATTGCATCTATTTGCAATAATGATCGTTTGGGTGACTGCGAACAATTACATAATAATCGATTTTCTTCGTCGGAGTCTTTATACAAACCGTCTATAGTACAATAGACGGTTTGTATAAAGACTCCGAGGAAGTTTAATAAATATTATCCAAAGATTAAAAAAAAAACAATTTCAGATGTTTAACATGTCTTTCTGTCGCACGAAACCGCGGACAAATTAACCTAACCTAACCAATCCACCTTCTTAAATCAGCCAACTGCTTACCTTTGTAAGTTCAAATCTACACAAGCCGCAATATGCTTCAAAATTCAAACAAACAATGCAACATGTAACCAACTAAAATGAAATATGCGTCCGACGTAAACGATCTCCAACAAAGTTACAAGTTTATTTTCACACACGATATTTATTTATTGAATGGGAAAACACGTTGTCATCGGGAGCCTAACTATAAACAATCCGGTAACGCCTTAATATTATAAACGGACTGATCCCACGGTCGGTTTTTTCGAATTGTTTTTAAATAAAAAGATGCGTTTTTTCTTTGCCTAGACCGGTCCAAGCAGGTGCTGATCGAAGGGATAATGCCACATGCAACAATTAAATAAATTATCTGCGTGCGTATAGGAAAGAGGAATATTTGAAAATTGTATTTCATGAACTTTTAAATCTATTTTATTGAAGTTAAATCCGGTAAAATGGACTGGATTTTAGGAATATTACATGTGACAATAAATAAAAATATTAACAAGATAACTTCTTTAATTAGTGAAGCTAGTTGTTTAATTCCCCTAATCAACGTCAGTGTAGTAAATTATCAATCCTATGACGAATTTAACAAATAGTTTGTTGACCATCTGTTGCATGAAGTCATCCACGTATCGACATCGCAGGTAGACCCATTCATATGAATTTCTTTGAATCATCTCTCAGCGTTGTAATTTCCTAAGAAAAACAACCTTAAATAATTATACTACAAGAGGGAGATTTCTATGAACTGGCCACAAAGAATAGCGAGGGCAGAAGAGGTGTATAATTTAAAATATATCATCATGTATGATTGTATGTGTGTACGGACGAAGTGACAAAAACTAATCGAATTAACTGTGGTTCAGATTGTTAGCGGTCGCTTTGATCTTCGCGGTGCCAATTGCTGTTCGTGTTACCGCCGCCATTATTGCCATTTCTGTGAATGCTGCTATTATATCCATCTCATTTAATTTTTATATTAGTTGTGTGTAGCAAAATTGAGTGTCATTTGTGCTTAATAGCGAGTGGAATTGTAACTGCTTTTTCATACATTATGTAAACGATCTGGATATTGTATCTGAGTACTATATCGCAGGTGATCTGTTAACGATTTGCGTAAGATCCAAAAAAATGTCTGTTTTACACTTCACTTCAATTTTCAAATTAAACTTAACCTTCAGATAAAACATTCGCATCCGAAACACATAAAAAGTTATTTATACTCAAAGATAACGTCCACAATCCCTTTTTCTAAATTATTAATATCGAATATCACATTCTCGAGGGCATTAAAAAAGGAAACCCTTCACAGCATCGCATGCGATCGAATTAACGTTTATCCTCTCCTAAATTTCAAAAGTAAAATAAATAGGTTATAACCTATTTTCGAGTGCAGTTAAAAAAAATAAAAATATGGTCGATACCTGCACTTAACCTCGACTGGAGTGGTCCCGTCAGTTGAAACGTACACGATAAGGCTGTGAGCACACTAAGCTTTGGGTAGAAAAAAATATTCACTGCGCAAGGTTATTTTACATAGTTGAATGGTACATGTCATACATGTTACTTAGTCATTAAAAACACGATTGATTAATAAAACGTAAAAAATAGGATGACGAAAATAGTGAAATATTACATAAAGAACATTCGATAAACAGACGGTGTTAAAATAACAACAAGGAGATCGAAACAGAATGAACTGACTGAAACAGTAAACGATCATAAGCTTATTTCAAAACAAAGTTATTTTAGAGCTCTCTTAAACAAACAAAGACAATAATCATTAAACAATCGACACAAACCAAAACACTCGGTGTATCGTAGCCCTAACCGCAGTCGTATCTCAACGTTTCCAAAGGATCGTATTATTTACATTTTTTGCCTCAAAATGTGGAACAAAAAAGGGTAAAGAATAAAGAACGCTCACCAAATGTCCCCTTAACGACAGGTTGGGTCGGAATCTCGAATTTATGTTCAGAATTTGTATTTCCGACAAACAGAAATCTGGTGTGTGAGGGCTTTCTTAATTAAGCTGATATTTTAATTAAAATTTTCGAGCAATTGTACGGCAATAAAATTGCATTTTTTGTGGCTTTGTTTACGCGGCAGGCTACAGTTATTAGGCACTGATAGGTATTTTAAACTTACATTTGTTTATGCCACTTCCCACCGCCATTATCAATCAGTTTCATTCAGTGGACGCAAGATTGTCAGAATGAGAAAGCTAGAGGTGTCTTTCTGCTACAGATCATATTTTTAAATAGGAGGATGCGATGTAATTGAGCTTTGTATGTTTACAAACTACGTTAATATTAAAGCAATGAAATGTCTCTCTATTTGCAAATTAACTAAATACGTTCTTAAAACCCTTTTTAATAGTTTTCTTTTCTTGTTTTGCTTACAATATGACTGTTTGCGATAGCTTATCACAGAAATCATTTTCTTCGGCCTCGGTCTCACTGGTAAGGTAACGATGACGATTTAACGAAATTACGCTCATATTTAAAACTTCATGCACTAAAAATCCGATAAGGACCGTACAAGGGTGGAATCACGCAGTAGGTACAACCCTTGCGCGATAATTTGTGACCCGCATGGATGCGACACCTCGTCCATAGTTCACTTTATATGTAGTTTCACCGATGTACAAAATCATGATTGGTAACTAACTAGCTCTGTTACGCGAATTTACCTGCTTATTAAAAAAAAACTTTATATTAAGGCAAAGGTACTTTTTATAGGGCAGATGAATTTAAATTTAACATTATAAAAAAAAGTAACATTAAGTACATGTTGTGTCAATAAATGGAATATGTCATATATGTATTTATAATTCTTAAACTTAATTCAGTGGTTTTGATTTGATGCGAATTCAATACAGACAAAAAAATATTTGCAAATATGTGCGAGGTACAGACACTTTTATATAATTTCATTTTTATTATTGTTTACTGATAAAAATTAGTCTATGAAACGTGTGATCATTTCTTTTAAATTTTATACACATTTCGCTAAACGTCATCTCACTCAGGTCTCCAGTTATAGCTATTACTAGTAGTATGTAAGTATGGTATCAACAAACAAACCTCACGTATTACAAAGCGATGCCGCGTCACGATATCGGACAATCTCTCGCTTCGTGCCGGTATGATATCGTAAACCGTAAAAATATACCATTTGACTCTACGATGTAGATGTGGCATATAACAGTAACGTACAATCGCACGATTCGAGTTGATATGGTAGTATAGTGATAAACCGGTAAAATTACAGTACCGGTCTATTGAACTGCACTGTAACTATCTGTCACACTAATTTTGTTGTGTAATGTACATCAGGAGTAAGATTAAAGCGCATGTTGCTACGGTTAAGATTAGATTTTAGTAGCATACGAGCAGTCTACCTGATGGGAAGTGGTTACTACTGCCCATGGACAAACGTAAGCAACGTCATATAGTTGGAAAGTGGTAGAACTTTTTGTGGTTCGACTCCGGAAGCACCACCGTCACACCTATTTCTGCCTAATAACAGCAGTGTTATGCGCTGTTGTGTTCTGGTCAGACCAGGGTGTGGTAAGGGAGACATACTTTTCCGAGGCGTTCCATCTTAGTCCTCAGGGTTAGCAATGCATTTGTGGCTAACCTTAGGTGAGACTTTGACCTTACCTAGGGTTGATTACGGGTGTCCATGGGCGGCAGTGGCCACTTACCATCAGGTGGGCTACATGCTCGTTTGCTATTTCCATACTATTAAAAAAAAACAGGGGTTTGTCTAAAGTCAATCAGATGCGTTGCTACTCACGAGGACTAAGATGGTGGCCTCTATATAGTTGAACTGGAAACAACACCCTTCCACCAAAACGCAAGAACTGCTTCATGCTAGAAATACATGTGGCTGTGGGATCTTCCCATTCAAACTTATGTTTACTGATGCCATTATGCATATACTTGCTTAAACGTTTGAGTACCGCACCGCATGTTTGTATTAAGGATATTACATGTTTTTATTTATTTTACTTTTTGATTTTCTTAATTTATTAGTTTTTTTGTAGAAAAATTATTTTCAAAGTTTCATATCTACCGGCGTCCCGTAATGGCCACATTTTTACTGTAACATGTTTGTCTTCTATAAATAAATGGTATATGCGATATTCAAACACCTTTTCCAATTTTTCTTTCCATTTTTAAATTGTCGTACCCTTTCCATTAATTTATGTACCTTGGCCTCTCAACCTACTGTAGGTAAATTTGGTGCCTACAGTAAGAAAAAAAACTACACTTGGTAACAATATTAAAATTATTATTGCCGTACTTAGGTACTAATTTTTTATCATAACATTCTGAATATTTTATATTCACATCATGTTTAAGTATTATCATAAATAATTATTCTGTGAAGGTGCCCACTTAATTTAATACTCTGTTGTGAAGGCATTATAACAAAGAAACGTGTTTCATCTATATGGAATAAATCAATACGTAATAAGCGAAAACATTTTTTATACGTATGACGCAATCGTAGAGAATATTGCAGTTACCACATACCATGCACACAATATCATAGAATTTATTGTTTATGACTCACTTATATATGTTGCGAAGTTACACATTTAATGATCATTAATGATAATAAAACTGTATTAATTCAACAAACAACGTGATAAATAATGCATTGGTATATTGCAACCGTTTAAACTTTACAATTCAAAATTGTTTCACAATAGTGATCTAAATAATTTCTACATACAATCCGTCAACGGAACAAGGCGGCTTAATTAGCCTCCGTCCGTTGCGTTTGCGCAGCGATTGAAAAAGAAAAAAGAAATTAAAAAAGGAAATCCAAGATGGCGTCGCATCTACCAGCAGGGGAGCGATTAGTCCACGTTCGGCCGCCACGCCCGCGCAGTGATGGATCGAACGGAGGGTACCCGATATGGCGTGACTACCGCTCTTATTTATTTTATTTTCACAATGCGAACGGAAAATTAAGCACTTAACCCGGCAACGATGACAGCTGATAATTCGGATACTTGTGCGATTTTCATGTACAAATTACATTTGTTCCTCGCGAATGCGATGCAATACTTTGTATTCGCGTGAAGTTGTTCAATTTATTATCTTGCTACCTTAGTGGCATGCGGTTGAATAAATAAAATTTTATTTTTAAAGGATGTTAACAGAGTACTTGTTAAACTACGAGATATTTGTACAAATATATACATTTTAGCATATATATCGCTAAAATGTATATAAGTATTTGTACCTTACTTTATTTGTAACTTACCAGTACCTACCAGCAATATATTTGTTACAACCATTACGTTATATAGTTAAAATAAAACCTACTATGGTTTTATATGTATAAAATTTATTATTATCCATTGGTTATATCACATCATATCATTAACTTCTTATGAAGTTGAATAGCTAATGATAGAAATCAATGGAAAAATTTCTGGTATGTTTTTTGAGTAATAACTATTATTAAATCTAAAAGATGTGGCTAACTGAAAATAATTGGTCGATTACAATTCGACTAATCAATTACCGATTTCATTTGCTGAGAATACAAGGTTTTAATACTATTATTTTATACAAATTGATTTATGTTTCAATTTTGTTTAAGAGCTGCATAATTCAATTGACTCGAAACTTAATCGATACGATATCGAGTTTTGAAATACGATGTATCGAATATCGATATTGGGTAGAAATTATTAATAAGTGAAGCGGCAATTAATGTTTCGTGTTAATCGAGTGGAGTTTTTTGTTTGTTTCTTCTTGTATATTAATGATCTTTTGTTTTTGATGTACTTGCAATTTGCCTGACCTTTTGTGACATTTAGGACATTTGCTACCGAGTATATATATGGAATGAGTGTTTCAGTCATGACATGGGACTTTCCAAAAGTGCAAAAAAGTGCTTCAAAGTCAGCGCTGTTGCTATTACAGTGGTGTTATAAATATCTATAATTACCATTAAACTTTTCGAACCATCGTTCACTACTAAATATACTAATATTTTAAATGCGACAGTTTGTGAAAATGTACGTGTGTTTGTTAATCTTTCACGCAAAAGCTTCTGATTGGTTTTGGATGTTTGGCACACAGATAGTTTATGGCCTGGATAAATAGGTACATAGGATACTTTTTATCGTGGTGCATGATTCAATAGAAATATCTAAGTACTGGTTACGTATAACACTGTTGACGTATGATGTCTACATGTGACATATATACGAAGATTTACATATGTACATAATCTTATTACGGTCTTGTACAATAAATTCAAGAATAAATGAAATAACATTGAAAGGTTGTTTTGAAGTCTGAAGCAACCAGACGCTACGCATTCAAACAATTTGTCTAGATTTAATTCAAAGTTTTCTAGAAGTGGATTTAATGGCTTCTATTTCATTATTTTCGAATATTTGATTTCAAAGTATACATAAATTGATAGCGACTCTGTAAATAAAATGTAGTAAATATATTTATTAAAAAAATATTTGTATAAGTTCGCCAAAACCAAATTATTGCGGGTAAAATATGCCTAATAACAGCAGTGCTATGCGCTTTTGTGTTCTGGTTTGAAGTGTGTAAAGCAGACATACTTATCAGAGGCATTCTATCTTAGTCATCAGGGGTAGCAACGCACCTGTATCTAACCTCAGGTAAGACTAATCTTACCTGGGTTTGATTACTGATGTACATGGGCCGCGGGAGCCACTTATCATAAGGTGGACTTCACGCTCGTTTTCTATTTCTTTAATAGTTATGTTATTTAGTATAGAATTAAATTATAAAAAACGTGCTGAATAGTTATTTACCATTAATTATTTTTGTATACAATTAAGTTGTATAGAAGTTGTTCGAGAGCTATAAGAATGTATTATTAGTTAAATGCTATTTTGACTATTTATAAACATCTCATCCTCACTCAAATGAAGATGGTTTTCGTAATAATGGCGAGCACTCGTAAATTATTTATGGCGGCCATAAAACCCGGCTTCACCAAGTGTTAACGACTTGCCACATTACGTCACATTCAGTGAAGTTAGTGTGACGCCCACTAAGGTACTTATTTAATTAAGTAATTATTATTTTTTAACTACATTTTCAAGATGCATTTTAGAACTTTCTTTAATTAATGCGTAGACAAGAAGATACACAAAATATCTTAGATACAATTAGATTAACATATATGTATGTATATCTCACGCACTTGCATTTATTTGCAAAAGAAATATGAATTAAGACTTTTTATATTCGTTTGTTGGTTTTAGTAAAAAAAATTACAATACTTACATGTAAATGTGTTTGAATTGAATAAACAATTGTTAATTAAACTCGTATAGACGAGATAAAACGTTTTGAACACAAACTAAACATACAAGGACAATTTAAAATTGACTATTATTTCCCATAATTAAACTATCTATTAGTATAACTTCGCAACTTATAAAAATATTTAACCCCAAAAACGCCACAAATTTTTTATACGTATTAAAACTATTGCACTGTTAGGTAGTAGCACTAACTAATTTTTTTTAACGTTAATGGTACCACTTTGTTTTTTTTTCTTTACATTATTCTATGCCGCTAACAGGGATAGACATTGACTCCTGCAACCTCTGAACTAGCCGCGAAACTAACGTCACTTGGGGTACTCGTGTTAGGTACACGGTTATTACAGCGCACAATGAAGGACTTTGCATAAGAATTGAACAGCTGTGTTCGACCATCTGTGTACCGTCTTATTACCATACGTTTTGTACGTGAAAGTGTACGTTGTCGGCCAGTAATTGGAATGAAGATCCGAATTAACGGCTTGTATACAACTGTATGGTGTTTGAATTCAAATTCGAATTTTAAATATGGAACTTCAAATTTTGGACTGATGATTGGTCGTTAAATTCGATTATCAAAGTGATTATTTATTAATACGCTTTTATACTTTACAGTTGATGAATTTATAATAATGTTGTGATATGTGTCAGTGATATTAGAATCTGCATGGTACTAAATTTAAATGCAAAAAAACGGAGACCGGTTTTTGTTCAATTTTTGACAAGTTAAATTACTATGATATATAATTATGTGATAAGTGTAAAGGTCGAAACATTCATATCGATGATATTATTTATTCCTCGACTATAAGTAGCGATAAAGTTTTAATTTATTGGACACAAACTTAGTTTTTAAGTTCCTAAGTCGTTTAACTTTACAAGCCGTTCGGACGTGACAAATGTATTAAAGGATTTATTTAACCAATCATTCCGTTTATGGCTGCTCTTCGACATAAATATTAAATAATTTCTTTTATAACAATTCCCATTCATTAAATATAATTCGAATTACGAATGCCGTGACACGTTCTACGTAGTCTATGGAACCGATTAGAATCTATGGCCATCAAAATAGGCTGTATATAAATTGGAGGTAACATCATTTCTCTGTAAGATTGCTCGTGAGGATAATAATAAGAGAACGTATGGAGGAATTATAAGAACAAAAAGAAAAGAGTTTCCCGCGCATTATTCTCATGCACTTTGTTCGTACTTAATTTTTTTTAATGGTCATGTTTTTGAATATCTAGGGATATTAGAATAGATTTGTTCGTATGGACACAAGAAAATAATAGATGT
Organism: Cecropterus lyciades; assembly: GCA_002930495.1. Lineage (NCBI taxonomy): Eukaryota > Metazoa > Arthropoda > Insecta > Lepidoptera > Hesperiidae > Cecropterus > Cecropterus lyciades. The sequence continues at coordinate 375,055 of MOOZ01001220.1, forward strand.
TTTGAGATTCAGTTCCCGATCAGGTAGAATGTATGATATGTATGGTTTAAGGTTTATATTTTATGTCTGGCCATTTAACATAGGAACCATGGAACCATAGGTACATATATATGGGACTCATTACAGGGATTCTAATGACCTACAATATATGATAAATATACATAATATATAATAAATATATTTTCCATATCCAACCATCCACTATCCATTAGGCCTTGAAGTCCATTGCATGACATAGGCCTCTCTTAATCTGGTCCAGGTCATCCGTCAAATTGGTCGGGAGCGGCCTACTCCACCGGTAATTTATCCTATGAATGATGTGGCCTGCCCAATGTCACTTCAGTTTCGTTCCTACGGATTTTATCAAATGTATTTAATCCTGTTCCTCAAGACAATAAGATATAAAAATGTCGTTTTAAAAACATTTTAAACAAAAAACAAAAAGTCTGCTAATACATCCCATAAATAAGTGTAAAATTGTCGTAACCACATTCGTACACAACTGTGTTCCTTCCCAACTGTAATTACATAATATTACATAATTAGCCACCGAGAATTGAATGTAAGAGAAAATAACGCCAATTATCGATCATTGGAGTTTCTTCCAACACAAATTAAAAGTCGACAATTTTAAGTCGTGAATATGTCTGCCTACGTGAAATGGTCCTGGATAACAGATTAAAATTAAGTATATTATTTACAGATTATGCAAATATTTGTGAAACAAGGACATAATTTTAGGCTGTGTTATTAGAATATGATATACAACCAAAGTATATTATAAATGCTAAAGTTTGTGATGATGTTTGTGTGGTTGTTACTACTCTTTTACGCAAAAGCTACTGATTGGATTTCTTTAAAATTTTTCACACAGTTTAAGACCTGGATTAACAGATTTTGTTTGTCCAGACTATAACTTCCAAACACATCTGACATTCTTCAACTATAAATCAAAAATTAAAAGAAGATACCCTAGAAAAAGTGTTTGTGTGTAATTAATACACACGTGGCAGAATGGAAACTTGATAATGATAATAATAATAATAAATAAAATATTTCTGTGCATGGTATTAAGACTAATACACGTTACGAAGTAAAATTTATAGCGGGATTCAGAAATGGGTCAGCGCCATCTAGTTGTAGCGCCGACAACTGTTTTATGCATTTTCATTTGATCAAGTTACAAATCACAACGACTCTAAAGAAGTTTTACTTAAAAAAGTTCTACCACCTCCAGTCACATTATTTTCCAATTTATAAAAAGTATCGGCAAAAGAATGCAATCAAAAGCGACTTTAGTCCCATTTTAGTATTTTACTTGCAATTAAGCACACCGTAGGAATGCCCATAAAATTATATAGCAATTAAAGAATTGGAGTAACTAGAATTATCTTTTTAAAGCAATTACTCTTGCTGCGAAGAAATTGCTGGCTCAAATGTACTTTTTGTACGTTGGAAAATATTTTCATGTTTTATGTCTTACTTTAAACCTACGCACCTTCGGGTCATTTAAGTACTAAATATAGGTATTATTGTTGTCTCCTAATTTTTTGTTTGTTTGCTCCACAGACTAAGGGATCAAATAGATATCTAATGTGTACTACAATCGTTTTACAAATCTCAAAATTATCGATAGTTTTTGCTTGTTGTCTTAAAAAACTTGTCTTAATAGGAGTCTATATTATTAGTTCGTGTCTGTTACATGTACATTATTTTGTGTCAAGCATCTCCATTTAAGTAATAAAATCTTTGATATGGTGTAATTTCAAAAATAACAACAATTTAAGCAATAAACACGTCGACTGTGACAGGAGCATTAACGAAACGAACAAAAATTACACAGATCAAAAATCGAGATGACAGTTAAGAATAATGACGTAATTTCGGGTTGCGTGGTTGGTTCCACGAACTATGGACGGAAGTTGGACAATTTGAACGTTTGTATTTCGAATTTAATAACTAATAATCTCATTTATGGAAAACCAGTTGTAAAATTGGTTTAGTAGTAACCAATAATGAAAAGAAGTGGTTATTTTCTTTAGCAAACGAGTATGCAGTCCATCTGATGAGGGGGTTCTATATGCAGTCGATCACAGATGTGTTGCTACTCCCGAGGACTGAGATGGTCGCCTCATATATAAGTGAGCCGGCAACACCCTTCCAACGAAACGCAAAAACGACTTCGCGCTAGAAATAAGTACCGTAGCGGTGGCACTTCCCCGGTAGAACTACACTGGCCCTGCCACCTAGAAAACTTTAAATAGCAACTTAGGTAAAAAAAAAACCGTATTGACCAATGCATCATCGACTTTTAATCCTTAATATTGAACGGACATATATTTGAATATAACATTTACAATAAAATAACAGCATATCGTATTCCGTGTAACACGGTCGAGCTATAAATTTTGATGATCCATAAATTTACGACCTCCGAACGTCTTACCGAACACAATACAAATCCTTACAGCCGTGAACACATTAGAATATTAAAAAAATATATCACTAACATTGTTCTCACATAAATTATTAAGCATGCATACACATCTATGGGAATAACGAACTAAACAATGGACGAAATCTTAATAAATGATCACATTCAAAATAGGGTCGCAAGACATTTGAATCTCGTGAGCAACCCTTTACTGCAACACCTGGCCGTCGGGACCGGAGTCAAAAGTTTCTTTTATCGCATTAGCATAATATTTATAATATTAACAATGGGATGCTTTATTCAAAGTAGCTTACATTCCTGTTGCATAATGCACCCAGTAGCTACGTCATTGTGAGGAGATAAGGGACGCTCGACAATAGAACATCGTGTGACGGTGGTTTGTAAGACGTTCAACTCGAAAGGGTACGAACAGGTAGAACGAGTCAATTTCGATTTAATTAAAGCGATCGATCTTTCGCTGATTTTAAACAAACTCGTAACTCATGGCTGCCTCGTATCAACAGAGCGAGCGGGACGGGATATTTATACATCCTTGATTAGAATGTGCAAAGCATTACTCTTGTTTTGACATAAAATTTATTGCAGCTTTCATTGCATTTCAAGATTTGTCTAGACTATTTCGCAATTTGTAGACGTTATTTATTTACGACCGTTGTAATGATACATATTACGTTTTTCGTAGAAAATTGTATCGAATAAAAATAATAAAATGGGTCGTTATTATCGTCCTCGATTATTAAGCTTAACCCAAAGTATCGGTTGCATCTTCTGAACCACTTTCGAGGTCATAAAAAATCCTTTTAACCCCACAATAGATAGCGGGCTTTTGTCTAAAAACCGTCAAATGATACGCATTAGGTTTTTTGTCGCTTTATGAATACATTTAGAACAGGAAGGATGTGAAAGTCGGGGGTATCAAAGACGCCGTATGGTGAAGGGTTAGGGCGATCGAACCGGGTGCTGTACAAAGAAATAATGGGTGAAACATTGCATTAAGAAATGAATTATTGCGGCCGTTTTAATGCCGTAGATATCCATTTTGTTGATTAATTTGAACCCCGCGAAGGATCAATTTACGTTTGAAGGATATTCTTTTTGCCGTACAAGTTACGACAAATAATACTTCATGTGTCGTATCTGCTGTAACCATAAAAATAATAATCTACCTATTCAATTTATATAAGAATAGACCGCGTGGGGCTACTACGACATTTTACATAACCAAAACCTACGTGGAGTTATTTTAAAAACTCAAAATAATATTATGTCTAAGTATTTTGCAAGATAAACCCTATCTTTATCGGCAGCAAAGTAACGAAGTCCTTACAAATTCAAGTACAAATATTTCAAGCAAGAAATTCCTACGTATGTATACATATCTAATCAAAGTGATAAGCAGACAGTTTTTTTAGTATGCATATATTATCCCCTCCATCAATCAATCTGTTTATCAAGAACTTTCTCCTTGAAGTACCTACTGATTACACGTTCCTACGTTCCTATGTAAGGAAATAAAGAATGGGTGAAATTTATTTTTATTAAATTCATTTCGATTTGAAAACTGTACTTAAGTAAATTAAGGTAAGAAAAGGTTAATTATGGTAAGAATAACCAAATAACTTTCAAACAAACAAAAAAGTAATAAAATTCTATTAAGTAGAGAAATATTTATATTTTACTAAAAGTTTAATTATTTTTATCTTCATAATTTCACTAAAATATCACATAAGCTCAAATAACAACATAATACAATTTTGTTTGTCTCAACAAATTGACGTAAGTCCAATCTTTAATATTTTTCACCTCTCGCATTTTATATTTCATTCTTTATCTGAAGAACCGGAGACATCGGGCGGGTTAAAAGCGGTTTATCCATACCAGATAACACTCAGTAGTTTTATAGGGAGCCACTTCAATAATATACTCATATTTATTTTGTTTTCCACCCGTGGGCGTGTTGACTCATAACATTTCTGTGCAAATAATACATTGTAAAAGGTCATTGTAACTTCTATACCTTTAATGCACTTTGGTTCACAGATGTTTTGTACAGTTTTAAGATTTAACTTTAGTTTTGTTTCGTTTGATATATTTATTTATTGCACCTCTGTAAAAATTAAATAGGACTAACTAAATGCCTGGTGCAATTATCTACCAGTCAACCAGAAAGAATAATTGAGAAGAGTGGTTAGAAAATTAAAAAAGGAAACCGTAATATTACATAATAACATATTATATACTAGCTAAAAAGCTGTAAAAAGTATATTATGTGTATCCGTCAAATTTCAGCCAAATACGGCCAGTATTTTTTGCATAAAAGTGTAACAAACAGACTTACATCCTCATAAACTTTCGCCTTTATTAACACATTCACATAATAACATTACTAACATAAGTACTCTTTTTTATTGAGAAATAATTTCCTTTTACATTTTTCAAGTAATTCCTTGTAATTTTGAATGCATTATAATTGCGTACAATAGTAATAGTGATTATTAATCCATTATAAGTAATAGTTATAACACAAGTATGTATTCATTTAATAGATTACTTCAAGTAAATAAATGATAAGAATTATACTGACACAAAACTAACTAAAAATGTTTACCTCATAGATATACTTTGAAGGCATTAGACCTAAACTGCGACCGTACAGAGGTAACTTTATGTAGGCCTTGCTTTGACTAGCATATTCAATATTAAAATACGTAGCTTCGATTAAGGCCTCGTGGAATTGAACCCGCGCCAGAGGACCGCGACGCGCTCTCATAACCGTTGGACCAACGCCAGCGTTACAGAATGCGCTGAAAACTCGATTGGTAGCGACCGGATTATGACGTAACTTCAAGTTATAATTTGCGCTTCATAGATATTGAAGTACCTATGACCTATGTATGCATAATTATTATGATATATTATATTTTATGCTTGTATAGTACGATTTGTTTTTTTTTTTATTGAACATTTATGATGTAATTTGCTGGTAAAATATTTTTATTATTATTTCATTATTCATTATTACGGTTCGACGGTTAAGTTAATATTTAGAATTAGTCAATAATATAATAAATATGCTATGACGACCCATCTGGTGGAGTGGTCACCATATCGGTCTGACACGCAGTAGGTCCCGGGTTCGGTCCCCGGCCAGACAGACATCTGAATGATGAGATTAGATTTCCGTTCTGGGTCTGAGTGTTTGTGTATTCGTATTTGTGTGTCCATGGCACCCACGACACAGGAGAACTACTGTGGGGCTATGAGTGTAGAAAGCGTTTATGCTATATAATTGTGATAACTTTGTATTGGAATGTATGTTTATTACCTGATCATTTGGTGTAGTTCCTTTTAATATGGCACTATCTGAAAACAAAAAAAAAATATTATATGTATAATTTAATCAAACTGGTAGAGACATTAAAACATATTAATATATTCATACTTTTTGTTAAAATTTAAAAGTTGTAAATATTTTATTTTTATTTGATAATATATAAAAATTAATTACTACAATATACTACAGATACGTATATTTTATTTAAAGAAAAAAGTTGAATGACACAAAAAGTACATCAATTGTCAAAGTCACGAAAAATTATACGATGTTTAATTCAATTCTGTATGAATATTTTTCATTTCAAATACTAAATGATATCGTGACTGAGCCAATTCGAGCTACTGTTTAGTGGCCTCTAGTTTTATAGCCTTTTAATTCTCTTGTCAGTGGCCATTAATACATTGAGCATCCATTTTATGGTTTCATTTCATGAAGACGTATCAGAACACCCTTATTACGAGGACATGGAGCGTATAATCGACTGAGTTTCGATACATCATGAGGCATAAACAAAAATGAGTTTTCATTTTCACGTGACCTCTTATATTTGACAAGTAATGGTGATGTTTGAGATGTAATAAATACATATAAGTTTTACATATATGTATATATATATACACCATTCTAGCAAAGTTTACTTGGTTATTTCGATGTACTAAAGCATAAAACCAATTTCATTATATATAATTCCACAAAAAAAGTAAAAAAAAAATGTTTACTGCAAAAAAATGGGTTAACTTGGGCGCAGCTGCAAAATAGACTACCTATTCCTAGGTCTTATAACATACATTGTGTGTCCTATCTCTTAAACAAGAGAATGTATTTTGAAGCGATCATTTCAATTTTTTGCAATGAAAGTGTAAAATAATCGTGAGACACGAAATTTTAATAATAGTCGTACACATCATTCTAACCTCAATGTCGAAAATTAAACATCAATAGCATGAATGGTTAATTAAGCGTTTACTCAAAACAATACCCTCATTATCATACCGCACCAAACGGGGCAATCAATTTGACACTTACAAGTAACAACAAAATAAGGCCTTAGCATTAATAATAGTGCAGCATAACTTATTAATATTTTTATCAGGCGGAGGTGTCAAACGATCTCAGTCAGCCATCCGTCTTTGTCTAACTCGACTTATCGGGCGCAGATATCTATGTCGAGCCCATACATTATTTATTTATGCACAAAATTTGCATCGACTTTCAAGGGTTAACCCGTAGGATGTTCCCGCGTAATCGTGTTGCATGCGTAAACAGTTCGCATTGTTTTTCTCGCATAATTTAAGTTTAGGGTTAGATATCTGTTTGTCAATCCGGTGTTTGAATGGCATGGATTGGAACATAATTTGAATTGATGTTTGGCTTTGGTTACGTGATGTTATGCCGTAAGTCTAAAAGTTCCGGCTTCTTGCCCCGGTTGGGCAAATATGAAAATTATAAATATACATTATTTATCTGTTAGTACACTCATTTTGTCAGTGTTCAAAACACCTACAACATGATAAATTCATTTATGGAAGTTTTTACACTAATAAAATTATATTCTTTTTTTTACTTACAATTTACTGTTTACATTAGAAAAACCATACATACTTAACAAGAAATAAAATTTTATATTGTTTCTAGAAATTTGTAAATCGACTCTACCTTCTCTATGTAATAAATCACACAAGATTAATCTGTATAAATTGCTAACAATGAGATTTTTTTTAACAAAACCAATAGTTACGTCGACAGAAAATATATCAGTTTACGTATACGAAAAAACAAGTGTTTGATACGTAGATGCTAGGTAGGTATGTTACTATAAATGTACCGTGCGTCGTTCCACAACAGCGGTGCTTATGTTTCGAATCTTCATTTCTCGTTTTTTAATAATGATTTTGACCTTACCACGCAACGTGATTAGAAAAACGAGTTACAACGCTTGTTTTCGTACGTAACGTACAAAAGAAACAAAAAATGTGTTGTCCAATGGTTGCTTCACAAATTTTACCCTTACTTTTCTTGTTTTAGAAAGATTAAAAACTTCCGAGCTGTGCGTGTAACTCGTAATACAATCTACGACCATAGACTAGCGAGCTACATTGTTAAAAAAAAAACTAAATATTAAATTGCTATCTTGACTTCGTAGAACGGAACGCAATATGGCCATAGACTAAACTAGTAAATTGATATTCGAACTTTTTATTCGCCGTTCCCGGAGATTCTCGCGCGTTACTTTTTTTTTTAAATTAGAACGAGTTGATTTACGCTACGAATATTTTTTATCGTGCCAGTTACGGACCTATATGGGAACTTTAATGAAATACCAATAAATTATTTATAATGTCAAATTTTTGAAAGAAATTAATTGCACACCGCTAAACCCTCTAGTCACAATATAATTCTTCACAATATGACAAACCGAAGTAAAAATTGAAATAAAAAGCTGTAATATCAATTAAAAAATACTGAATAGGCGGCTTCATAAGGAACACTCGAAGATAGATTGGAGTCAAGAATGGGGCATTATAATACAATGGATCACAAGTTCGAACCCATCCTGAAAGTGTATGGAAGAGCACTTAATACGATTGTCCCTTTGTATGGTGTGGGCTATGGGTTTCTATACTGCATTGTGTACAAGACAGTAATGAATTGCTTGTCATTTTACGACGCCAAACATGTTTTGACACACCATATTGACTTGTTGATACATGGGAAAGGCCAAAGTACTTTTTAATTATTGGTAAAAAAGAACGCACAAAATTATATACTTTTTACTCAGAATTGATCATCATCATCATCACTTTTATTTGGGAAGACAGTGAATATTGAAGCTTAGAAGACTCATATAATAATAAGATTATAATCTATACAATATTTGTATGTGTTAAGTGCGGACTGATTAAAACTATTTATAATATATGTTTAATATAAAACAACGAAAATTTTCCTTCCTTTACAGTAAAGCGGTTCTTCCGTTTCACTGGAAAGGTGTGGTTACCGGCTCACCAATATATGAAGCGACCATTTTTATACTCGGGAGTAGCAACGAGTTGCTTACAGATGTCCAAGGGCGGCATATACCACTTACCATCAAGTAAACTGCATGCTCGTATGCTAAAAAAAGGACGGTAAAAAACATCAAATACTTGACGAAAAAAATGTATGCGAATGGAAAAAGTGATTAAATAGTAAGTGTTCCAAGTTAAATAATTGATGGCAGTGCGCTGTCGCTGCATCTAACTTTTACTATTTCATTATGTCATAACGTAACTGGGGTTTCCTACAATGAGTTATTAGCTGGACGACATTGGCCGCTAACTATGAATTAATTAGGATAACCTTCCATTCTAATTCTGCAAATCAGATTAAATATAAATGCTATACAAATGGACAAGGACAAAACAGATCTGCATAGTACCTTAGTAACTGATGGAAGGATGTCACTACCGCACTCAGCAGCACTAAACACTGGTGTTATTAGGCAGAAATTGGTGTCGCGGTAGTGTCACCTTTAATCTCTTAGGGTCTAGGCTAGAACTAAACCGATTCGCAAAATTCCTTTTAATTCCTGTTTTAATACGACGTGTTAATAAATGTACATTAAGTGAGCACAAAAATAATGAAAATAAGTTTAATCTAGGTATGAATTATATATCTGCACGTTAATTCCCATTTCAGTAGTAAAATTCCCGTTAAATTAAAATACTCAAACACTTAACAAATAAACTAAATTGAATTCGAGCGTCGAATAAAATTTTAGTAAGTATCAATCGGTTTATAATTAAGATTGGCCGTAATTGCAATAATCTATCGTTGAATGCGCACAGTCGTAGAATGAGTAACAATTAGACTGTAATTAACAGCCATTTCGATTAGAACTAACTTACTTAAATTGCAAACAAAATTTTTATTTTCATGTTCAATTACCATGTTTTATTTGCATAAGCTGCATGTTAAGTATGTATTGATTGTCGATTGCGTCATTTTGATCTTTAAATTCAATTTTTCATAAAATATAAGAATATGATAGGGTAGTTGTTTGCTGTGTCACTAAATCAAAACTTATGTATGTCTATACATCTACAAAGTTTGATGACTCGATAAGACTAATTTGATTATTTTGGTGGTATCTGGTGTACCTAAATTGACCACCATTAACAAAGATAACATTAACAATTTTAATAAAAACGTCCGAAAGAATTTTACTGCATGCTATACAGTAGAGGTTATTTGTTAGTAATATTATAAATGCGAAAGTAGGTGAGAATGTACATATGTGTCTTTGTTACTCTCTCACGCAAATACTACTGGTCCGATTTCGATGAAATTCGGCACACATATAGTTTATTATCTAGATTAACACACAGAAAACTATTTACCGTAGTAAACGTGACCAAACCGGGGGGACGCGGGGACAAGTTAGCAATAAGTATGTACTCAACGTAAACAAAGCCGCGGGCACAGCTACGCATAATTGAAGCTATTTACTTTCACAAACGAGGTTCTTGCATCTCTATTACTGCTTGGCAACTTGCGATCTATCTAAATGACATAATAAACCGCAAAATATCAGTTTGCGACGGCAGTAATACAAATTACGGACTGCACTGTCTCATTAACTACTCTATGACAATGTAGAGGTCGTTAGCTACTGAGGACGGTCATTTTTACGTGCGCTGACCGCATGGATGGTAATTGGATGAAATAAAGTGGAATGATAGCTGTTGTTATGGCTCTGAATCAGCGATAAATTATGTAGTTTCCAAGTAATTTGTTAGATTAGACTATACCATAATATTTTATGAAAGAATAGGTGAGGAAGAATGTATGTTATTCGTTCGAGGATAAATTTATTTCTGTATCTATTTTAGTTACTATTAATTTGCAAGTCTTCATATTTTACCGATTTAATTTTAATGTTTAATGGATATTCACGTATGACTCCGATATTCATTTTCATCATATTTTCCATTTATTAAATTTCATATACCTACATGCCTGATACACTGCTACTTTCATCTTCACGTACTAGTTACCACTAAATCTATACTGTTTACAACTGATCAACACACGAGCAAGTATTGCTACTCAAAACATCAAAATTTCTAAATAAATGTGCTAAGTAAACGGTAAAATCATCATGCAATTAGCATTATATTATAGCATTATACACCCTTTAAATAATTTAAAACTTAAGACAAACTTTTGTTACTTTTGTAACCCCATTCCGGTTAGGCACTTAACTATGCCAGTCGCCACTGCGCCAGCTACTCTACTCTATGCCCAAAGGAGGGCTTATCGGAAGAATATTCAACAAACAAGTTGAATAGTACAAACTACAGACAAGCTAGTTAATAACGAACCTGTTCTTAAGCACCGTATCTAAGGCTTAAATTGACGTTAAAGCTCGCCTCGGTTCTCTTTGACATTAATACATGTTATTAGCCTCAAGTTGCTATGACCACTCTACCCTTCGAATGCAGTCCCCTTTTGTGATTATGAAAGCGACTGGTAATACCAAATTTTAGCTGAACGTTATTGTATCAAACATGATACTGGTTGTATCCGTGACTTCGTCTGCATAAGTTTTAGGAGGAACTTAGGTATTTAGGTAGTCATGTCAGTCATGAACGTAAATATTTAGGGATGAATTAAGTAAAACGTGAATGCAGTTGTTTTTTACTAATAATTCCAATTAATTTCCTTTTCAATTAAAATTTTTATACGTATGTTAGACCTATAAAATTTGTAAAAATAAAAGCGAAAAAAGTTGTTAGGAGTTGTCAACTTTGATACGTTTTAGTCTGCTCCTATTATGACAGACGATACTTTTGTTTTATCTGTGGAAAGAAATAAGACCATAGACCATAGGGTCTGTGGTCCATAATGACACTTTCATAATAATTTGATACTTTAAAATTTAATCTCTAAAAGTAGTTTTGAAGCTGTTCATTTTATGACTAGAATATTACGTATTTATTAATACATTTTCGTCTATGAACCAAAACCTTTATCTTGCATACCTACCTGTACCCAACAATGGAATAATAATGATTTAATGAGGGTAATATTTAATCTATTATAATATACTGACTAAAGAATGCGAATTAAATTATAAATCTTTCTTTACCTTTTAGATTTTAGCTAATAGACAAAGACAAAAAAGAATACCAAGATCGTCTTTGCAGTGACATTTAGCGCCACAAGAATTTTCGCCATTGTGAAATATATAATATATGTGTCACGGCATAAAATAGTCTTTTATTTTTCCAAGTTTTTAATACCACCAAATGCAACTCTGTATGATTCGTATTGTATATGCTTTATTGAACAGAATTAGTATGTACGTTCAAAATTTTGTTCCTACAGTTAAGTTTATCTTGATTAGGTCTGAACTAATAGATAGGAAATATTATCGTGAACACTCGTGTCTTACTCAGCACACACAAGCGTCCAATCTGGTTTCCGTTGGAATAGCTGCTGATTAAAATAATTATATTTAATATGTTACACAGTGATTGTAATTGCTCCATATTTTATAAGCGGACGTCCATTACCGCTCACAATTACATAGCGACTGCGAGATCATTAGTACTGTATCGGTTTTTGCAAGATTTTTTATAAGGTCGCATTATTGCCAGCCAGTAACGGAAAATATTTCTGTTCTATAATTGCATCGTTCTAAAAAGTATATAATATAATTATAATTAAGATAATTTGTACAGTGATTTTTAATCGTTCTAAGGCAAATTTTTCTTTCTTTTGCTAAATACTTTATTTATCATTTAATTTAATTTTATAAATAAATCTATATCAGCTTTATTGCTTGAGCTCTTAATGGTCTATTTTTGATCGATTTCATTTTTGAATCAGTGAAATTCAAATGCATGTGTGACACATTCGGAGAGGACATTTTGAAAACATTTTAATATTTCAACTTCATTGCTTAATTTTTACGTGGCTTTCCTGTAAAATTTGCCTTTTTGTGTTCTGTCATTATTCATACAAAGTAACCATGTCTCAAAATATAAAAAATTAAAGACTCCTCCACGATTTCATGATATGGCAGGTGGTAAGAGTGTAAATATTGATAATATAACAAACATGAACCCATAACCGTTCCACTGTCACCACGTTTTCTATATTCCTATGGAATATTTTTGAGGTTACATCCGTATGGGTAACCATACTTGCATTGTTTGCTAAGTTCCGTTTAAGATAAGGTTAAGAGTTCATATTTTGTACAAAAGGTAATGCACGAACATTCTCGGATATTATTTTATTTATTCCTATCCGTTGGCTACTTGATATTTTGTTTATGTGAAATAAACAGCGGTAAACGATATGCAGTATACTTAATTCTCCCTTTTATTAGTTGATAGTTATACACGTAAGTCTGTTACTAATCTTATAGTATAATTGGATGTTACTTTCTAAAAAGTAATTTGGATCGAGTTACGGATTTTATTCTAATCTCTAAGATGCATTTTTTTTTAAAAAATCCCAGGCACAACTGCCTGGGATTCGAAGGAAATTAATTATCATTGGTTTACGGTCAAGAAATACATCGTGAGGAAACCTTCACGCTTAAAAGTTCAAAAAAAGTTTTCAAAAGTGTGCGAAGTCTAACAATTTGCACTAAGCCAGCGCGGTGGACTATGGCCTAAAACTCTCTTAATTTCAGAGAAGCGCCGTGCCCAGTAGTGGGATAATAAAATGGGTTGACGACTACGACGAAAGTATGTTCCCATAAAAACAGTTCAACACATCATAAAGGATATTTGAAAGCTTCTGTATCAAAGTCAAAAATAAATATCTTGTGCCGAAGTCGAACTACAGACTTCTACCACCTTTAAATATTCCTAAGATTAAAAAAAAAAAGAAACCCTGTTGTTCTATGATAAATATACGCCATCACTTTGATCACGATTCACGTCGAAGTGGGTAAGAAATTTTTATTTAAAGCATGCTCTAATGTGTCGCCACTTCATACATTTCATTTAATTCCCACCCCGGCACATCAATCCCGCTTACTGACAACTTTATTTTTTGTAAATCGCTTGGCCACGTGCCATTTACGGGTGCAATTAAAATATTTGGTCACATTAACCTGATATATCTACGAATAACAGTTTTTTTTATTGTGCCGTAATATATGTTTTGAGCCTGGCTGTTTATAACAAAAATAAAAAAACACAAGTTAAATAAAAAAAAGCAATCAATTTCGCGCGCTTCATTACGCGCGTTTATTTAAACTTAGAATACAGTGTTCGATGTTCGGTTTTCAAAACTGCATCGGATCGACCTTGGATTTATTTCGGTACGAAACACCAATACCCAAATGCATAGTTGGTACATTGTTGCGAAGTTTTTGTGTCAATACATTTGGTCGTTGGCATGACTGTTTCTACTGCAACATTTCAGCTAGTGCATGTTATTATGAGCTGTATTCTCTTAATATAAACTATAAAATCGCTTTTTGTTGTATCATTTTGTCTACATCATTTTAATGCATGACTCCATCCTTATGAGATAATGACATTGGTCGTCCTTATGCATTTTATTCGTTTTTATTAAACCTCCGACACAACACGTGATGTAATAAGAATTAGGAAAATTTAACAAAGATATGAATATCGACAAGACCTAACATGTTTTACAATACAGGAAGTAAGAAAGTATGTAGTGTATAAATATACACATTTTTATTTATAGTAATAAATAAATATGTTTTGTTTTGCGTGCAAAATTTTTAGGGCTGCGTATTTAAAGGGTAAAATGGGACCCTATTACTAAGACTACAATGTCCGTCTTTCTCATCAAACTTTATCTCATGAACCGAGCCACCCACTAAACAGTGGGGATGGTAATTATCTTTTACATTGTGCATTACATTACAATGTTTTAATAACATTGTATTATTATGTATAAATGTTAAGGATCCGGGAGGTATTCGATCTCCTAGAGAAT
>MOOZ01001220.1:389829-401427 GCA_002930495.1 Cecropterus lyciades
GGTACCCCTCGAGGCCCGAACATCCTTGCCCAACCGCCCTTATGTTGACTTAGCCGCAGCATATGAGAGACCGGAGGGTAAGACATCCCCGAATATATATGAACCGAGCTAGCTAAAGTTGATTTCTTTGTCTTTTTTTATAGATAGTTCGATTCGCACTTAGGCGGTTTTTTTCCTTAGGCCACCAGCACATACTCGTAATTGAAAAAGTCTCAAGGCATACTTCGTAATCGAATAATGAAGTGTGTCTTAACGTGTCATTTAACAATTTCGCTGCCCAACATTTTTGATTTATGTTTTCTTGGAGGCAAGGTAATTAACAGCTTCAAGTGGTAGGCTGAGAGTGTTCATATTCTGTTGTTACTTCCTAGCGCCTGGGGTATTATAAGGTGGTCATAAATAATAATTAGTAGCCTGGAATCGAATCCGTCGATGCTTTTAAACTAACGATCCTTTTCGCTCGCGGCTCAAATTTATTAATAACATCCAACGACCAGCTGATTTATATCTTTAATGTTTGCTACATGAGGAATTAATCGGTACTTTTTATACACGAAGTTAAGTCTGTCTTCAAGAGGTTTAAGCAGGGCTTACACGACAGGTGGCCTAATAATTACTGAAAATCGTCATGTTCATTGGATATAAACTTTGGAAATTAATTAAGTTGTATCGTAAATTGTCTTAATGATCAATTTATTTAGGTCTTAATTATAATTCATCAATACTATGTATCAAAACTGGTATGTTTCAATTTTAATTTTATAGATGACTCCATTATATTGATACACTGTTGTCTATCTTACTATTTAAATGTGTATTATCAAATAGGATATAGCTACCATTCATACATATGGTAAAAAATTATGTCATGCGTGTCCGTACGTTGTATACTTATAAATAGTTTGAAGGACTGACGATAAGTATAATATTTTTTTCTTATAATTGGCATCATATCAAATCAAAAGTACAGAAATTAATTTAGAGAATTGATAATATATTTAAAACATTTTTTGAAGTAACACTTAGTCTATATTTTATTGAGATCTATTTACACTATCAATAAATATTACATTTAAAAATATGTATATACCTCTTAAATAGCTAGTATAATAAAATAATTGCCTGCAAACTTTAAATAGCACATAGTTGATACAGCGCCCTCTATCACATTTCTGGATATAAATTTTGTTACTATTCCCATGTCCTACTCCTAGGCAGGTCTCATCCACAATTGAAGAGACCTATCGTCATTTTTAAGGGTATACATCATAAAGTTTAATAAAGCAAAAAGTGTATGTAATGAAACGTACGTGAGTTGCTTCCTATACGAGTAATATTTTGCACAAAATTTGTAAAATGTGGCAACTGAGATGTCATAAAATATCAAAAATCGGACTCACGCGTCTGAATCGGCCAAGTGCTTAAAAAAAGACCGCTCGAGGCGCCAAAGATAAGACTCACATCCAAGTCACGATAAAACTTAAGGCCAAATAAAATGTAGCCCTGGGCGAAACTTTAATTAATAATTCCGCGTTACAATATCGTAATAGCCGATGTTTTTGGTTCTACACCCAAATTATTGCCAGATAAAAACACTTCATGTGGGCGTTCGATTGCATATCTCTGTAACGTTTGCCACGAAATTACTGTCGATTAAAAAAAAATAGAGCGCTTATATATTAAATATATATACTCTACTATGCACGTAAGTACTTGATTACCAGCTAATAAAATGTGTTTCTTCAATTGCCTAGTAACATGTACGGAAATGTGTTACAAGGCAAAAAGCTGTATGTATGAAATTCATATTAATATGATAAGTAAAGATTATAATTATCATATTATAATTATTATTAGATTATATTATAATAAAAAAATAGCATAGTGCGTGATAAATTACTTATTAAAAATTAACTCTATATAATTCATATTCATTTGGAAAAGATTTAAATAGTGAAGTACATACTTTAATATGCATTTATGTACCTAATTATTTATTTAGTATACTTAAAAATATGTTAGTGAGTTCAGTCATTGCAGTTTTCGTAATACTTGGGCAATCAATGGACTAAACTTGATATATTACATTACACTTATTTTTTTCCTAGTGTTTCTAGCTAAAATTTATTTTAAGCCTGTTGTTATGTCGTTAAAACATATGCAGCGGAAAATGCTTATTGTTTGATATACAGAATTTGGACGGCTGTGTCTCCGCTAAGTTGTAACCTACGTAATGTACATTTGGTCTGTGACTATTAGCTAAAACCAGATATTATAATGTTCATATAATCAACTTTGCATACAATACCGCAAGCATCTTAGCATGAACTATTTATTATGTTAATTTATAATTTAAAAACTACAAATAAGTTAAATTGGGGAACCTGCTGCGCATTAACTGTGTTGTGTCTAGGACAATAATATATTAAATAAAATCCTGTGTTTGAAAGTAACTCTCCTAAATTCGAGGTGTTAATTCATGGTGTTCAAGTTGCAGGTGCAGCTTAAAGCAGACAAAAATGGAACAAATTTTGTCTTACCCAAAATATGTATTTCGGACAATATTTATAATATATAATAGATGATATATAATAGACACACTGATATATATATTTAATGGACTAGGTGAACATAATATGTCTAAGACACTGCCTTTGCTCGTCTTTTTGTTGATTATTATTTATTGGTAGCAGTAGAGATAAAATTTATTTTTATATTTCAATAAAAATAATAAAACAAAATTTTAAACAGAAAGGAGACACCTAAATGTAATATTTCTAACACTTTCATCTGCGTACAATGCGTAATTATCGGATTTTTAAAAAGTCGCATAATCACAAAAGTCTAGGCACAAAAAATATTTTAGAAATAGTGTCATTAAGCTGTGTGAAAATATTTGCTTAATAACTTCACGAATGTGCACGTACGCAAAAAGTCCGGAAATAAAATTATTTTATTTTGTAGTTTTTTTTATATCCTCTAAATAATACCGTGTCTCAAGTACGCGCACTATTTCATTCTCCCATTCTGCAATCAAACTATTCACTATCGTAATCAAATCAAACCCTAAGTATAAAAAATATCCAAAGATAACAAAAGTATATAATATATAGGATATCATATTTTTTTTATATTTCTGCATATGCGCTATGTAAATTCATTAGTGTTAAAATACTTGTAAATGTTAGTCCCTACAGATAGACACACAGACAAGTTTTTTTAGAACCCGATCGATGAATTTTTTACTGTAATGCTGAGTTGGCAATTCGCAGTAACTTTGAAATCACTTTAATTTTATTGAATTAGTCCTTTACCATGAGTACCTAATTAAGATCGTAATTTTGCATTGCAGACACAAATACACATGCTGCCTGGTTGTTTGTGAACCAATTCCACTGTGATTACAGCTCGGGTCTTGTTTTGGTATAGCTTATAAATAGCAATTATCTGTCATGGCGGCGTAGCATTGTTGATGACCGGTAATGATAGGTCTCACACAAATGAATATGGCTTCGTTATTGCCACGGCCATTTTCTAATACCCTATGCATTCAATAATTAAAGTGTCGTGTTGAATAGACACTAAATATTGTTTTATCATTTGTGCCTGGCACATAATAAATACCTTTGATTTATGGAACACATAACTTCACTATTAATCTTTTGTATTCCTGTAAATCTTATTAACTTGGACTTTATATTCCACTGCTACTTTTTTAGTTAGAAATTCTTTGGGACTAAATGCATTTTTTTATTTCACGTTTTCCATTTCGCATTTAAATATGTATTTTATATTGTATCATTACACCTGTAGAAAATCGATAGCATAGTATCTGCGTTTTATTACCAATCTAACAATAAGATTTATAAAATCTTGATATTTCAGCATTGAACATCTTTCCATATCCGTGAACGTTTTATACATATGTAAAAATTAAATGTAAGACACTAGTTAATGTATGTTTTAATTGATTTCACATTTCACGTCTTTTAATGCATCGAATGAGAAATGACCTAATGACAATTCAAAACGTATTATGTTTGGTATTATATTTAGCACTTACTCATGTTGCTCCGCACACGTAAAATATAATGTTTCGGTAGTAACAACACAAAGTTAAATATTTACGTAGGTACAGACGATATGTTAAAGGTGAAAAGATAGCTAAACGTAGGCCAATATCGTATGTTTTTAAATATTTCTAAATATTAATAAATGCAATTTATCTCATTAGTAAACGAAAAAAT
This sequence comes from Cecropterus lyciades, assembly GCA_002930495.1. Classification (NCBI taxonomy): domain Eukaryota; kingdom Metazoa; phylum Arthropoda; class Insecta; order Lepidoptera; family Hesperiidae; genus Cecropterus; species Cecropterus lyciades. Next base: position 394,077 of record MOOZ01001220.1, read on the forward strand.
TCATCAAATTTAAATGCATTTACGTTAGAAAAAATATACAATTTAAATAAGTTGTGACAAATTTTAAAAATGGAATTACAATTTAAACATAATTTTTTCATTCTCTAGATCAACCTACCTTTTTTTATTTATACAACTGCATACATTTTTTCTTCATTCGTCAGTGTTTGTTCGATAAGGGCTCCAGTTTAAATTATCACAGAAGCAAGATAACACCATGTGGCGGTTTTTATCAGCGAATTCGCTGTTGCCAAGTGGGTGATACCTACTAGGCACTGTATTTGTACAATACATACATTGCAGCAAAGATACGAAATTTGTTTAGATGAAACGTTGAATAACAGCGTGAAAAATAAAGGAGTAATAATTATCTGTACTGCTTTTCCCGCCTTTTTAGGTGTTGTGTTCCCGTACCGCGTTTACATTTAGTGATGGGTGTTCCATTTAGACAGGCGATGTAAAAAATAAACGTGTATCACGAAGCATGTAAAATATATCTTTAAAATTTTAAGTATTAATTTTTATTTGCTATCAGGCCTATCTTCCTACTTCCTATTTTAAATATTTCTAAGAATTGTTTAAAATGGCCGATTAAACAATAATCATTAATTAAAAAAAAACTATTACACCGCTTTAAATTTTATATTAACGTTATACGCTTTACGCGCAGATTTTTTGCTTACACAAAATATTCATTTCAATTTATTTTTTAGTCGACACTAATATGAGGACATAAGCTCATTATTTTAGTATTGTTATATTTTTCAAATTTAAATAATGCATCCTAACGATTTAAGGTGGGCGGAAAAATAATTAGAAAATTTAAAAATTTGTAAATTACATTCTAAAACTCATTCGCGTTTTACTATAGACCACTTTTTGTTATATATTGGGATTTGAAAATTTAATTGTTTTAAGATTATGATGACAGTGCACGCGTGCGTTTACTGACCTATTCGGTTCAAGAAATTTTTATTTCGTATACAGAAGATTCAGAGTTTTAATGATTAAAATAAAATTATAAGTGCGTTATTTTAACACAGTTGGATATACTATAACAACAGAAACAGTAAAAAAAATAATACTCACCAGTAGCATTGACATGCGTATTTCAGCAAACTTTTTCTACTCTATTATCTCTTATTTTTTTCTTGTTTTTATTCTCATTAATACGGTATTCATACCATATTCTCGTTCCTCGTAATTCCAACACTGCAGCACTGGTCTTCACTTAATAGTCGATTTTTAGCACAGTGTTTTTCCTTTAAAATATATTGAATAACTTGCAATGTTAGGCTGTTATTTCTTTGATTGTTAAGAAATATTCGTTTACAAAGTAACGAATAATAAAAATATTTTTCGCGGCATTTCCTAACTTCCTAACCGTTCACTTACGAGGCGTCACTAAGTTTTTCTAATCCGAAATGAGATGTAGTATTGCCGCTTTGAATTCCTATTGGAACTAGAACCGATTCTTATTAGTCCCAAAACCGCTGAGAGCGCGTCGGTCGCATGAGTATGAAGTGAAAAAAACAAGTGACGATACGTGTTCGCGCGTCGATTGTCGTCACAAGAAGGGCGCCACGCCGCGCGAGCATCGGCCGCGCCGAGCCAACGGATTGTGTAAACGCGCGCCACTCGTTCGGCCGGCGTCGCGGGCGGGGGCGCAGCGCGGGGGAGGGTCGCTCCCGCACGCACACATCCACCCCCCGTACACGCTCCCATCCATTACTAACGCTCCTATTTTGAATACGCGACGCGCCAATCTAGCTCCTATGCAATAGGTATACGAACTCGAGGGACGTAACGAACGGACCGCGACCGACGCCGCACCGCGAGAGGGTTCGCCGTCCGCATCCGCACGTGCGAACGAGACGGAGCACCGTCGGTAGTTGAAGCGCGTAACGCATGTGTGTGCCGATCGCCGAACGCACGGCAATAGTGCGCTAGTGTCGGACTTTGTAAGTACGCGTAGATGAGAAGTGCCGTGTCTTGAAATTTTAATAAAGGAGGCTCTGTCATCTTCTCTCACATTTTGAATCTGATACTTTAACCGCGTCGAGTGGCATGTACATATACGGTGGGACATGACTAAAATTATTACTTAATTGATACATCTCCACAATTTAGTGACGATGGAGTTTATGATATTATTAAACTCAATCTCGAATCTGCGTGAGGAGTTTGAATGTTGGTTGGCTAACTTTGGATGTGCTGAGATATTAGTGACAGATTCGCGTTTGAAGATAAAAATTAACATGTCGATCGAAAAATAACGAACATAATAAAATACATATGGATTAGGAGCATAACCAAAAAATGTCTTATAAAAGAGTGAGTCAGCAGACCCATAAATTTTGCCAAAACAAATTGGCTGGATAAAGCTAGATGGTCATTAGCATGAATATCGAAGTAACAATATAATTAATACAAAAACGACATTTAAAATTCACAGATGTGGTGTATGACAGGCGAATGGCCTCCATGGCTTTAGAAGAGACGAGTGTAAAGACCTTTTAGTGGGATGTGTATTTAATAATGTGATGAGAAAAATATGTCTGGTCAGACGGACGCGTGGCTACTCCCACCCACATTATGTGATTTAAAAATTCAAATATCAAATACGTTGATAAAGGTTAGAACGTTTATGTAAAAACTGGTCGTTTTCACGAAGTAGATTTTATTTTGTAGTTACGCCTTTTTACTTGTGCGATCGCAATGATTTATTGAACAGTTCATTGCGAGGTGTGCACAGGTGTTATGAGGCTAATTTGTAAGCCATTGATTTATTTATTCGATCGAGTCCCTAGTTTCACTATCATAAACTTAATTACGGGTATGCGTTGACGAGGTTTTTTTAGAAAGTTGACTGGTCAGGTCCGGTGGGCCATTTGTCTTACCAATTAAATTTTAGGAATACCGAGAGGATGGGCTTGGGTAATTATTATCATAAAAACTTCTACAGTAAAAACTTTTGACATCCAGTTACATCATGTCTTCATTTTTAGTGTTCTGTAGTCAAATAACTAATGCCTGTCGGCTTGTTACACAAAAAAAAATTAGGTGATTTGACAATTATGATATTTATGTACCTATATATATCATAAAATTTTATATAAAGGTTTCTTCTAAGAATCGGTATAAAGTGATGTACTAAAACAACAAAAAATAAGAGTACATGTAACAGGGGAAAAATAGTACAGATGAGAGTGTAAGAAGTGTATTTAGTCAGATCTTCAATGATAATCAAAGAGAATTTAAAATATTTTTGTGTAGGTATGTCAATAGTTGGTGAGACGTTTCCTTTTAAAGTGAACTTCGGTTTAATTTTTTTTTAACTTTGTGTTTAATCTTGGTCGAATAAGACAGGACTTTTTCAACTACAGACTATTCTTACTTTGGTCACCATAGACATGGCTTTTATCTTTCACCTAATTTTTTAGAATTATTATTAAATACAAACTTTTTATTTCTGATAATAAATTATACTCATATCGATTACGGATCCATACACTATGATTGGTTCAACGTGAACTATCAGCCTCTTTATATTTTTATTGATTTTAAAGCAATAAAATTAAAGTAAGATCATAATGAAGAACAAAATCATACCTACAAGATATACTTTTGACACCTAGTTACGTCAGGACGGAATATGTACAATTTTTTCATCTAGGTAAAAACAAACTTAGATAAGAGAAGATTATTATGTAGGTACAATCTAATTGGAAAATGAAGTAGGTGATGCCACTTTTCCAATTTTGCCCTAAAATTCGTTATTTACAATTCATTTATCATTTTAAATTGTTGAGCTGTATGAATTCAGAATAAACGAATAAATTAAATCAAATGAATAAATTTTCTAGAATTAAATTTCAAGAATTTTTATTGTTAGTTGATGAGTAGGTGGATTTACCGGAACATAAAGTTGAAGTTGATCGTAATCTAACAGTGACCTAAAACACGAATAAGAGGTCTCTCAAAAATATGCGAAAAGAAGTAAAATTCATCTACATGTTTAAGGAAAACTCTGTTTACGAAATGTTACTTTCAATAATGTTTTTTTCGTATTCTGAAGTGTATTTATTGAACGATAATTTCTTCTTAAAAGAAATTCCCAACACTTATTTTTATCATATCCATTTCACACGTGATACTATTAGAAGCCATAAAAAAACACATTCATTTTTTATCACTATGCTACAACACTAAATTTGATATGGAAACCTCTTGTTTTATTTCAATTTAAAACTCATTTGCAAGATTAGTCTTTACAAGTTTTATTTTTTATAACAGGTACTTATTTTTCAACAATATATTTATTAAGGAAGGAAGATACACCATGAATACATCATGTATTATATTTACATCATATCCTCCCTAGTGTCTGGACATAAAAATTATAAAGAAAAGCAAAAATAGTTTTCACCTATAGTTTTTTTCTAACATGGCACACTTAAATAACTTCACAAATATCTTGTATTTATAAACAGTAACTAAAGGTAAAGGTACCCTAATCGTTAAGCCTTTCGACCACTTGGACTTTCAAAAATACACATAATAAATTTCACTTTGTTCAACTAGGTGGATAGATAGATACTACAATTTTGAGCCATTTTCTACTCAGTTATGCATTCAGTCGTTTTAAGTTATTCGATAACAATGCTATCTCTCACCTGACGCGTTATCGTTATCACCGATAGCGCGACACTGACATTCGTAGATAATGCTGAAGGTGTGACTTTTGTGAGGCTTAAGTGTTAAGATATCAATTTGGAGAATCAGAATTCGTATTGAAGCGTGTAATTTAAAATTTCAAAGTTAAAAAGTATCTGGACTTCAACAATTGTTTCTGACAAGTTCATTATTGTAGACAAGACTTTTTTAAGAAATTGAGGAATGTTATATTTGTTTTTAAATAAGAATGCAGTTATGTGCTAGCATTCATTAAAAGTTTTTGAATAATACAAGTTATCAGTTTTGTCTGTCGAAGAATTAGTGTTAAGCATCGAAAAATCCAGAAATACATGGTTTTAACGAAGGCTGATATTAATTCTCATAAATCTTTAACAAAATCTTGTTTATGGTTGTCAATATATATATATATATATGTATTTAAACGAGGTACTATAATAGTTTTCTTATCTAGCAAAATATTTTACCAAGGGCCTAGGGCCTTAAAAATCACTTTGAAATATCTTTTTTTTCTCGATGTGTCTGATATCATCATTATGTTATAAAAGTTTCTAGATTATTTCAAGTTTGAAACAAAAACAAAAACAATAGGTACTGAATCATTTTATAATTTCAGCGCGAATGCATGGCATCCATTGTTACGTCGTACGGATAAACGGAATCGCCTTCGAAGTGGACTTTGTAAACAAAACAAAATATTTATTTACCTTCCAATTCCTTCCGAATCTTCTGACACCAAAACGGATAACTGGTACACGTTTCCGAAGTTACGAACACAATATGCACACATTTATACTATTTTTTCCGCCATCACTCGCCTCGGTCTCCACACAAACGGTATTCGCTTATTAGTCGCAATAATTAGCGGTTATTGTTTTTGTTGGTTGCGTCAGTGACGGCCGGTCCCGACGTGCCGTTGCACTGCACCGTCACATAATGCTCGCTAACCACCTCTCTTTCCCCCGTTACTTCCGCACCGGCTTTTTACCGAGGGCGCAGGCGCCCCGGGCATTTTTTAAACCGCGCCCATGTTTCTGTAATTTCTATCGCGGTGCGCACCTTTAGTGAAAATAGCTTTTTTCGTGCATTTTTTCGCGACATCTCTGTCTAACGTCCACGCTCGCTAATTCGCCGTCCCCCTCCACATAACGGTCGTCGTGAGCGCTACTCTAACATAGCAGAGATGCATATACACTCTCTTTCTAGTGACGCCGCGACGCCGGTGACGCCAATTATTTTGCTATCCTCCGACGGCTAAACATAAGTTAAACAAAACATTATTGCATTTTCGACCTTATGCATCCCACGTAAGACACAACTCTCCGACCCCATTGTTGAGTTGCGACTTTATGATCTAATGCAAAACGTGTAAAGTTCCGGCCATTTTTGCGATAAAAAAATCGTTTGCATGCACGTAACCACGCCTTTGTATACACATATTGCTGTCTATTTTACTCCTTTTTTATTTTTCACTTGCGATCTCGCTCTTTCACGCACACATCGAAGCCACGAGTGAATGCTTCGGGATGCGCCGAAAGAGCGCCACCTAGTGACGAGTAGCGGAACTTTTAGGAGAAAGGGGTTCGTGTCAGACGTAACTCCGTTTTACGTAGGGGTGGCAGCACTGTAGGAAAGGGGTTGTTTTCAGGGATCAGTTCAAACTTTCTCCACGGGATGGCAGCACTATGCCGTATTAACAATTTCTCAGGGCGGCTTTGCGGCGCTGCAGGACATTTATAAGAAAACGGTTGCGTGTTGTTTTTAAATTGAATCATTTATACGAGTCAATTATGGAACCGGCCTGACGATTGAGGAATGAATGTTTCGTGTCTATTTACAATTTAATCAAAAGAGATTTTACTGGAAATTAGCATTTTATTTGCGCGTTTGCCGACATAGCCGGCAGGGGGCGTAAGCCGGTCCAACCGGAATTCCGTGTAGATTAACCGTGGGCTTACGGAACTGTCCTACCGGGAAATAATGAACGAAAAGACGTGTAGATTTTTTATCGCTTAGTAATGCCTCATTATAGTATGACGTGCCTACTGTCTAATTAGCGAAACAATGAGAAATATCCCTATGCTCTACAAGATTAAAATAAGATTATTTTCGCAAACAGTAGGTATATCTATACAGTAGGTATATTTAATCATTACATTAAGAAAATATACATATATAATACTGAACTTCTTGTATTTTGATTCATTAATGTCACCAAAATAACACTTCTTTTCTATTAATTTTTTATCATTTTCTCGTTATCCGCTAGCATATTTCTTCTGAAATGGTCAAACACATCATTACTTAATAAATATTGCTACAGCATACTTAATGCCTTAGTCAAAACAAAACATGTGTTTAATGGCATGTGTTTTGCAACCCCATGTATGTGGGTGGCATTAAGATATTTGTTTTTCGATAAACAAGTCTTGTTTTAGGATTAATTGAATCTATTGAAACAAAAAATGAATTAATCTTTATTATTGCAACATTAATAAATATACATAGGTACATAGATTAAATGCAAGCCATTTTTTTCCATACTTAAAATATGCCTTTGAACTAGTAGTGTATTGTTGATAATAAAATTGATATTTCATTGTGCTACCCTGGAATAAGACAACTAGTGTCCGACCGTACGTCGATATTTGGTCGA
>MOOZ01001220.1:402265-412272 GCA_002930495.1 Cecropterus lyciades
CATTTTCATCGAAGCCGAAGCTTTGCCTTGTGTGCCTATACCCTTTAAATGAAATATAGCTGGCTCACTTTCATATGAAGCTACTACTTTACCATTTTAGTTCTTCCGCTAACTCTTCGACCCATTTTCATCGAAGCCGAAGCTTTGCCTTGTGTGCCTGTACCCTTTAAATGAAATATAGCTGGCTCACTTTCATATGAAGCTACCATTTTAGTTCCCGGGAGTAGCAACGCATCTGTGATCGACATCAGAAATCTTGCTCTTTATGAAGTTGCTTACAGATGTCCATGGCAGTAACCACTCGCCATGAAGTGGACTGCATGTTCGTTCGCTACTTTAATCTGATAAAAACGATAATTCCTGCTACAATAGGAATGGGTGTTGCAACAACAAATTTATAAAGACTTTTATATCCATCAATAACTATTAAGTACCCGCCCAACGATTTCCGTTTCCAGTAAATTGCTGAAATTTACAATATCTAAGTAAATTTACAATATCAATGTAAATTTACAACATTTATGTAAATGTCCTTTAACAATACTAAACGGATAATGGGAAGGTGAACCGGTGCCAATGTTGTCAAATTTTCAAATTCCTGATCAACCCGGTGTCTGGTGGTCTGAATAGTTAAGGAATAGGGTGACCATGTCAGAAACGATCATTCGTTTCGATTGCGTAATTAATCTTCGTTTTGTTGGATTGTACCCTGTTTGTACGTTTCACGTTAAATAAATGATAGCAATTTTTAAAATAAACAGTTTGATCTCAATGTAGAGTATTTTTATTAGATTTTTATTATGCATAGACAAGATAGTGTTTATCATATGGTGCAAATTTTTGACAACCATTTTTAAAATATGGTTATGTTACCGAATTAAAAAAAAAACACCATAATTTACAGATCATTACTACAATGTAAACCTATTTTAAACAGTAACTTAGTGTAAATAATTTAATGTTTATAATGGAAAGTGTTCTGTCGAAAATGATTATCGTAGTTTATATAACTTTTTCGATTTAATTAATCGATACATGATACCGATAATGATGTTATATCGAAATCGATATTAAATTTTCGCCTTTAGAAACTGCATTCTTACCGTCCTCTTAATTTCATTCCTGATAACAAATTGTTTTACCGACTACAAGGCAAATACTCCACTTAATATTATAATTAGAGATTTGAATAACTATTAATTTTATTGTGGTTGCAGTTAATGTTTATTTAATGTGAACTTGTTATAAATATTGTAGAGCATTTAATTATTATTTTAATTATATAAGTCTTGAGAGCTAGACATTATAATTTACGTGGAATGTAAATGTATTTGTAAGTATTATAAATGATAACATTGAAGTAGAAACAAGCTGACAGTACACCTGATGTTTGATACTGCTACCCATTTTTTTTTCACGTCAGGAAAATGCCTTTACATATACCATCAAATGCGGGGAATCCGATGGGTATGTGGGACTCCTGGTAGGAACCCACTAAATACCTGACGATTTGCCCACTCCGACTCAATATATGGGGTGCCGTTGGATTGCCGTTGGGCACCGCAATCCATTTACTCTCGCTGTCGAGCATGACGTTCACCACGCTCGACAGCATGAGGTCTGCCCCGATTGATACTGCTACCCATAGACAATTCTACCAACTTCACATAGAATAGGATGTTACCTTCCAAGGTTTAAGACGGTCACTTCGTAGATTAGTAAGTAAGCCAATGTAATTATTATTTCCTTTTACGGTGAACTATTATTTTTAAGAAACCCTTTTTTATGATATGTTAGTAGCAAACGAGCGTGCAGTTCATCTCAGTAAGTAGTCACTGCCGCCCATGGAAATCTGTAATTAACCCCAGATAAGATCAGGATCTTACTTGTGGTTAGCCACAGATACGTTGCTACCTCCTGAAGACTAATTTGGAAAGCCTCGGATAAGTGGATATATATAAAGGGATATATAAAGTATATATAAAGGGGATATCCCTTTCCCACTCCGATCCGAACGGAACACAGCAGCGCATAACTCTGCTGTTATTAGGCAGAGATAGGCCTGCCGATTGTGCTTCTGGAGTCCAACCACAAAAAGTTCTACCACTTTTAAAAATCATTCTTCATTCGTATTCTTCGAAATTTTGTCAAATTTATGCAAGAGTTACTGATACAATTTGAGAAGACATACATGAGTTAATGGACGTTAATGGATTAAAGTTGATGATATTTTTATAATGTTCTTCGGTATAGGACGGTTACATCCATTGTTACCTTTTACCGTCCTCGTCGCTGCCATGATCCTTATACCTGCAACAATGTAAAAGTATACGATAAATAAAATATTTAATCCAAAAAGTGCTTTGTTATTTTCAATAAAAAACTTTCACATTTTATATATAAAGAGAAAAGCATTAGTGCATCAGCTTAACGACTCAAATTCAAGTACTACACAACTGCTATCAATTCCGTGTTACGCGCATGCCTCTAATTCCTAAGTCAAGCACATTTTACGACCACTAAAAATTACTTATAATTTTCAATGTAGAGCTGATAATTTTTACCCGACTTTATCAGAAGGAGGGTAATGTTGTACGTATGTTTCAAACAAACGGATGGACGTATTGTGACGAATGAAATATCATTAGAATCGTCACAGTTTGGAAAGTGACAAAGGCTATATAATTTTTAATGATGGCGCCTGCAAATAGCGGAAAAAGGAGGCGAGTGAAGACATTTTTTTTATAACAATAATATGGGTATCAAATGAAAGCTAGTAAAAAGACCATTCTAAAAATTTATATATTGTAATACTTTTACTTGACTATTTTGATGAAAACTCCAATTAAATTAAATGTAGTATTACTTACTACTATTAAATACATTATAAACAAAAAAAAAATCCTTTTAAGCAGTGAGGCTTTTTGTTTCACTATTTTAACAATGTTATTAATTAATTCGAAGGGCATTTTCAGCTGAATGTTACCGGTCACATTTTGTCGTAAATATACGTCCATACATATAATACAAATGAATTTCGCTTGTCTACATTGCGTATATTTGCAAAATAAATATAATTTGGAGATCTGAGAATAAATAATGATAGTCATTTCCATATTTTTTGACTGTCTGTTTGACCGTGTTTAAAGTCATATCAAATCAAAACCATAGTATTTTATTTAATGGCTGAAATATAATATCGTGTTATGGAACAATTGCGGGTCCAACACCTGGCTAGTTTTTAAAAGTAATCATTGATCAGTCTATCGAATGATTTGTGTCACAAATCACAGAGTTATTACATAGTACGAGTAGCTTACTAGATGTAATTTGACATGAAATACGCATTCGGTAGTTACACGTCTCATTACACTCAATTGACTCGGACTGAGAGAACGCAACAGCACATATTTTCAACTGCCCATCGGTCAACTATGTAAGGATTTAGTTAGATTTTCATAAAATGTTGGTAGAACTCTTAGTGCCTTTTCGCCGGTGCCACACGCAAAAACACTTACATATTGCTTATATCAACGGTGTTATGTGCGGTTGTCTACTGGTTTGAAAGATGTAGTGAAGGAAAGACACTTATACGAGACTTTAACGAAACGTATATATGATCGAGCGCAGGAGTAGGTCTCCGCTATTTCTACTTTTATAAACGAAATTTAGAAAGTTAAGCATATATTGATTATACCTATAACTAAGCGCAGAACAGATCGCTGTCTTTTATCTAAATCTTCCCTTGTTTTTTTTAGAGATAAAGGATAGCGTTATTTTAAATTTTGGGGAGTTTGAGTTTGATTTTTTTTTAAATTTGGGGTAGGCTTGAGCCTCTCGCTCCAGAATCCGGAAGTGGTGGTAGGTGACCGTGAACTTTAATTTGAACTCGTTTTTATGTGGTAAAAAGTTAAATAGAACCACACCATAATTATGCAATTCTGTTTAACTGCTTGCCATAAGCTATAAGTCAAACGTAAAGTTTCTCACTTCTAAGTCGCACCTTAACAGGAAATAAAGATGCTGGCGGAGTATGTTCGGGAAAGACGCTACAAAAAGTCGCCGTCGCCGGGTCCTTAGAAACGAGTCGTACCTTTCTGGACGCTATCGACCACTGAATCTCGGAAACTTTGTTACCTAGAACAAATTTCAATGTAGCTTAGGTGCGCCGTAAAATACCATTAGGATGGCTTGATTCCGCATGTCTCCGGCCGCTGGGCACATAAAATGTAAATTATTGCTTCCGTCCTACCAGAGATCTTAAGAGTTTTTCTGACCATAAAAAGTACGAACCTTATTATTGCTGATTTAGAAATCCGCTCACCGGTTCCACTAACTTGTAAAATGTCAGCTCATGGATAAATAAATCGAAATAAATATTTTATTTATCTGTCGCCTTACAAATAGGCTGTGGGTGACACTGAATCTTTCATGAGCTTTCTACCATTGAAAACAGCGTCATTTTAGGTAACTTATACGCTGTGGATTTTATCTAGTTTTTGTGTCATTTAGTTTAGTTTTCAATGTGTTAGATTTATAGCTTAATGTAGTTTTTTTACTGAGTTCCACCCATTGAAGTGGTGACATCAAAAATAAAAAAGAAATTATACTTTTATTTTTACGTTTTTGCCTCTACATTTGATACTTAGATTGTACTTATAGAGTTTGTTTGTTTGTAAAATCATGTATATATAAACTACTGTAGTTAATCGCCTACTTTTCACTTTTCTGCGTGAAAGAGTAACAATCACGTACATCCTCAAAAACTTTTGCATTTATAATATGAGTAAGAAGTAAGATTATTTTTCTTATAAGACGAGACGGTATAATTAATAAATAAGAACTTAATAAATATGACACAGGATACAATGAACACTACCTATATAAAACCGGCTCATTCAAGATATTTAATAAAAACCTACTCTACATATACAATAGTGTATAATGGAGCCTTACAATCGCCAGTGAGTCACGCGTTACTCAGCGGATCGGCTGCCCAGCATTAACATGCGCGGCGATGCATGATGGCATGCATGCATGTTTCATTCGTTGACAGATGTGCATTGATTTTATAATGCAACGTCTATATTATCCGTCGTACATTTTGAATACTAGCTCGGTAGCAAACGGGTTCTATTCTGCCTTAATACAATTACTTAGAAGTTCTGCTTTAATTGGCTGTGATTTTTTTCTTTGTATATATACAGTGTCTTAGTATGAGTTTATTACGTGTCCTCAAAATAATTTGAATTTGAAGGTGGTAGAACTCTTTGTAGTTCGATTCCGGAAGCACCACCGGCACACCTATTTCTGCCTAATAACAGCTGTGTAATGCGCTGCCGTGTTCAGGTCTGAAAGGTGTGGTAAGGAAGATATACTTATCCAAGGCATTTCAACTTAGTCCTCAGGTTTAGCAACGCATCCGTGGCTAACCTTAGGTAAAACCTGATCTTACCTGGGGTTGATGTAATCAAGGGTGTACATGGGCGGTAGAGGCCACTTACCATCAGGTCGATTGCATGCTCATTTGCTATTTCCATATTAAAAAAATGCGTTGTAAATGTTTCAATCTATATTGCACGTTTATGTTTTCGTTTTCGGCCATACCTTTGTAATCAAGGGCGAAACATAAACAATGGTTGTTTTGAGAAAAGGTAATAATCTCGTACTAAGGGCACAACTCATATCTTAGAGAAAGCATTGTGAATACGGCTCATTGGCCTGACACAATCGCAAAGGTTCGAGATACTACTCCGATCCAGATTACTCAATTTCTAATTGATTAATTTGATTAATATTGAAGATAATTTGTGTCAAAATCATTTAGCGTAAAGTGAATTCATCGAGATGAGGTATAATAGTGCTTTATTTGTAATTTGTCTATGATCACCATAGGAAAGTCCTCCAACCATAGGAAAGTTCTGTCTTCGAACAGTCATAGGTAGGCTTAGTAAATCTTGGATTTTAAGGCGTTTACTCGTTAAAGTCACCGTTTCAGTACCCACTCGAAACAATGTTTTGGGGGCTACTCTTAGAATAGTGTTCTTTTGAGATATGCAAAGGTATATACATATGTATTGATCATAAGTTTTAAAGGAGGTAAAATCCTTTATGGTTCGACATCGGAAGCACCACCGCCACACGTGTTTCTGCCTAATAAAAGCAGTGTTAAGCGATGCTGTGTTCTGGTCAGAAGGGTGCAGTAAGGGAGACATACCTATCCGAGGCGTTCCAACTTAGTTCAAGAGTAGAAATGCATCTGTGGCCAATCTTAGGTAAAGCTCTGATTTTATTTAGGGTTGATTACAGATGTCCATGAGCGGCAGAAACCACTTAGCATCAAGTGGACTGCATGTTTGTAAAAAAAAAGAATTTGAAATTTTACTCAAAGACATTATAAAATATTTTCATAGAAAATAAGAAAAGTAGACACCAATTATGTTAAAGTCTAGTTTAATAAGCCCGCAAGTACTTTCTAAATTAAATCTTTGTACCTGATTGTGGGTGTGCACTACTGGTTAGCCACAACATCACGTAAAAACCCTTTATCTTGACGTAATTAGGGTTAAACGGTTTATAACTACCGGCTTGTTAAAGTAACGGTCGTTTAGTCGCTATTGCTACCGAGTCTTAGATATCTAAATGTTGCCACACTGTATTGAAACGTTAGTATGCATTTTTTTACCTCTGCGTCAGAAGGAGGATAATTTATGCAGTCAGAATTTCTATACCACGCCCTTCAAGCCAGAGCACAGGAGTACCGAAAACTGCTGTTATTAGGCAAAATCAAGAAGGTGAGATTCTTCAGCTTAAGCGTTGAACGTACCATGTTAAACGCTGAAGCTTGCTCGACCCCCCGACGGGCTCCCATTCCATCGTGAAGGAGGTGAGGACTAAATCTATTGTAGCAGCCAAAAAGAAGCCGCAGAAGGCCAAAGCCGGCCGCTCCTAATGGCAGCTGACAACACCGACGGATAAAGTATGCACTGAGGGTAAGGATGCGACGACACCATTGCAGCAGGGGACGGCCTTCAAAGTCAAGACGCTTGCAGCGCCAAGAGTTTATATAGTGACCCTCAAATTAGTTGACAACATCTACGGAAATTGTTGTAACTAGATAAAAACCCGGCTTCACTCAGTTGAAATGTGACTGTAGGTAGGTAGGTATTTTTGTAGTTATAATCAACTAAAAGGTATTAAATCTTAGACTAAGAAGCAGATACTCGTAAAAACTTCCAATTCGCTAGACGCCAACACTTGTAGTTGCTCCTTTACAGTTTAATATACTGGTCCCAGTGCTTGCGACACCTAAATTCAAATTCCGAGCACATTTATACGAACCTACACGCTCTCAACATCGCGGCAGCGTGATGCAGAAATGCGAGGTAAAATTTTGTAGCGCCATCTAGTATAAAATATGAAAACTATGTAAGCTAAATAACGCCGCTAGAGGGCAGTTTATCCTATTATTAGGTGAATCGGATTTAAGCAATTCAAGATGCCATCCAAGTGGCCATGCGCCATTAAAATTTAACAAAATACTCTACAATCCGAATTTTACGGATACATTCAGTCGACTCGAAAACAATATTTTTTTTATGTTTTATGATTTAGGTCAGCTTTCAATCAAATCTACCGTACCCCTTGACAGAATTATTTATAAAGATATGGAGAAAATGACACAGTCATAAGTTATTAAATAAACTGTACCTACGCAAATAAACAGGATAGCTACAATAAGAATTTATATGCGCAAACTATTCTGACTATCAACACGTACGTAATATCAAGGTAGAAATCAAAAGGAATTTAAGACTCATTACCGAGGCACTGAGTTTGAACAGATCGTCATCCTATGACTATTACAACCCACGTGTGTAAGTTGACCATACTTTTAGTATTTTTGCAGGATTTTATGTATGTATGTAATGACATACATTTTTTCTAATATAGAAGTAACAGGCGACGACGCAGTCCATCTATTGGTACGGCTACTGCCACTAATAAAAAACTGTAATCAACGCCAAATAAGATCAAAGTTCGATTTGGAGTTGTCAACGGACGCATAAGACATTCTACTTATAATAATCTCAGCTTACTAATTTATAAATACGAAAGTGTGCGATTTTGCTGAAATTAGGCACACCGATAGTTTATAACCTAGATTAAGTCATTGGATACTCACTACCACGGTAATGAGTATCCAATGACTTAATCTAGGTCAAAAACTATCGGTATTTAAACCACGGTATACATCATAATGGACGGAGCCGTAGGAATAACATAGCAATTACAAATTTTTACCTTGCCTTACTAGTTCGTTAGTATGTGAGGATCAAATATCTATAATTATTCAATGATTTCATTATATCATCATTAAGCATCGTGCGTAACAGATTTCTTAAGATCACTATGCTTACGAACGTATAAATTTGCATTTTAGAAAACAGCAATGTTTTTTTTATTAGAATGAGAGTTGGTTCAACTATTTAAAAGTGTACCTAATTTCTCTAGAGCTTAATAGATAATAGATTAAACATTTTTTCTCGTTAACTGAAAGTGCCTGGCAACACTGTAAACTTAAAAAGAACTGATCAGATCAAAAAACCTTCAGTACAACTTATGGAAAGCTTTAAATTAAGATCGATTTATATCGATCGATCGTTGTTCCGATCAGATTGCGTATTTTGTGCAAAAAAGTCAGTACCTGGCATTTAAAGAAAATCAAATAAATCAATAAATCAAAACCTTAAGCAAATTAATGTGGGATGACCCATAATTGAAATAATCCGAGTTTCCCTGAAGCTGATTTAAAATGACTGACAGTAATTTCCAGTAGGGAGTGAAAATTAATTATTATCATTTGTTTTACGGCGAAGGAAACTTTTCCGCTTATTAACCAGTGGGGGATGACCCGTGCCCAGCAGTGGGACAATAACGGGTTGACGACAGCAGAGGGAAAGTAATCGGTTGGAGATGACGACGATGGTCTATAGCATTTTTTTTACAGATTGAAGAAGCGAACAAGCATGCAGTCCCCCTGGTAGTAATGGTAAGTGGTTTTTGACGCCCATGGACATCTGTAAGCAACTTCGTATAGAATAGGGGTTCTATCTGAAGTCGATCACAGATGAGTTTCTACTTTCGGGGACTGAGATGGTCGCCTCATATATAAGTGAGCCGGCAACCACACACTTCCAACGAAACGCATAAACTGCTTCACACTAGAAATAGGTGTGGCGATAGTACCTTCCCGGTCGAACTGCACTGGTTCTACCACTTACCAAAAACTAAATACCTGCACCATGGTTGTCCTACACGAACCGTGGGCGACCACTGGCGTCACGGTCGCAGTGACTATGCAAATAAACTACGCAGTAATTTGTTCTGATGCGCTTTTACGAGTACCTATATTTATAAATATCATATAAAACGGACTTATGATGCAGCTGGGTCATATATTTATTAAGTTGTATCTAAACTTATCTATAAATAGTTAAATGAATTTGAAGGTATACGAAGATTTGAATTACAGATTTACCTACTGTAATTTATAAATGGTGGTACAATCCGCCATGGTTTTATTTTGGTGGCCGCACCGCCACATTTAGTTTTGCCCGACATAGATATAATACCTATTTCTGTCTAATAACAGAAGTGTTATTAGACAGAAATGGCAATGCGAAGTGGCAATGGGCCGGCCACATCGCTCGAAGGACCGATGATCGATGGGGAAGAAAGGTCCTCGAGTGGCGACCACGTTTTGGCAAAAGGAGCACGGGTCGCCCCCCGACCAGGTGGAGCGATGACCTGAAGAAGACAGCGGGGAACCGTTGATTTAGAAGGCTCAGGATCGGTTGGAGTGGCGCCGATTAGGGGAGGCCTATGTCCAGCAGTGGACCTCAAAAGGCTGATGGATGGATGGATGGAAAAGAAGTGTTAATCGCTTTCGTGTGCTGGTTTAAATGCAGTGGGTTCCGGGTTTGATCCTCGGCCAGGCAGATTTC
>MOOZ01001220.1:443460-453959 GCA_002930495.1 Cecropterus lyciades
CGCATATCGTGAGTACCCGTAATATATTAAAATGAATTAATTTCATGTAAGCTAACATAACAAATAATTAATTCTAACATACCAACAAAAATACCAATTATATTAATTGTATCGAATTTCTCTTGAATAATTCTTGATAAATAATTAGTAATATCTATCACGTTTACGTAAGTTGTGTGCGAGCTAAATTGTAAGTTACAATCGGAAAAATACAAGCATTCGCTAACCAATACCCTCTTTGTTCGAGCACAAAGGAAGTGGGCTGGCCTCAAATTTTGGGGCAAAATCGCCAAATGTGGGGTAGAACGGGGGCGGTCAACCTTGAAATTGCGTTTTTGATACGCGAATAGTGTGGGGGCTGTAAACTACTTGGTTCTTATTGGTTTTGGAGGAGTGGAGTATATTTATAGATTAACGATCTATTGCAATGTTTAATGTTCGTTTTGTAGAAAACTTTTTTGGTACTACTTAAACGAAACTTATTTTGGACGACAATGACTTAGTGACGTTATTGTTATCCAATACGGTGGATGTAAATAGCGGATAAATGATTTTATACACCACTATTATATTATGTATATCGAAAAAACGGGTTTTCTGATACGAATATGAACAAGTAACATCGTTAAAAATATGAAAACAAAAACCCGACAGCTTAAAAACTTTTGGTATTTAATTTCTATAGTGATACATTAATTTAACGCTTTTTGTGAGTATTCGTCAAATAGTCACATAAAAGTATTATAATTATTTATTTTTGGAATTGTTTATTTATTAGTTTTTATTTGATACTCATATTGTCATGATAAAAAAGCTCGAATAACATACCCTCCTTCTGACACAGTCGGGAAAAGAAGATGTTGCTAATAAGCTTATTTTATTATTGTACTTTGTGCCTTTAAAAGCACTATATATTATTCTGCAACTATTTATTTGAATATCAGATGTCTGTATATAGACCTAAGCATTAGAATATTCATTTACTGAATAACTGAATACGTTGCAAGTTATTCTAACTGGTTATCAGTCGTAAACAAAAATGTTTTTCGATAAGCCAATAAATCACTCGAAAGATCAATAAGCGTATTGATCGGCTCAAAATCCTTCCCCAACGACATCTGTGAGGGTTTTGTTAGTCATTGTACTATTGAAAGAGCAAATTTGCATCGCAATGGGCCCAGCATTTGCATATTGGGTTACAGATTTAGTTTTTGCATAACAAATGGGCTATTCATGGTGAGATTTTAACTACCTGGATTTGAAAGGTGTTCCAGATGGTCGTTGAGGCATTTTATTTGGGGTTAAAGTTCCATCGGTGACAGGGAATCGATAAATATAATGTTGTATAATAATGTAGAATTGCCAACGAAAAAATATGCGTTACAATCTAGATATCAAACACGTAACTAACTCCTTGGTCAGTCAGTGTTTTCTGATAACAAAATGATTGCAAAGATAACTTAGAAGATAGTACAATAATAATATTTTGGTTTAATTATTAAATTATCTGATAAATATTTTGTTGTTATCTTTGATTGTACTTCAAAAATGCAAGGAAATGGATTTTGAATATTTTTTATGCTCCATGGTTTTAAATATCACGACTGTCAGCAAAAACTTATAACTAATTCACATCAAACAAATGTTTAAGTAATTATATACACTAAGAGTATAATAACACTAAGACTGGATAATTAACTTCTTATTTATTTATTTTATTCACTTATTACTTACATTTAAAAATAATTATTAACAACTGACTGACTGTCTACTTGTTCTTTGTTCTTATGATTATTTATTTCATGGATAATTGTATGTAATTTAACCATAATTCTAGTGGAAAGTAGAAAGGGTAGTAGTAAATTTATGGGACGTGTTTTAAAAATAATTGGCATCTAGAAAAATTATGGCAACCATTTCGTATTTACATTTAAAATGTAATAATATATTTATTAACAAAAAATATACTTCATCATGGACGAACATTTTCGATAAACAATCTCACTATTTATGCACGCAAGTAAGGAATTATCGACATTTTTTTCCCTGAGAAAGATTTTGAATCCTTTGTCGTTTTTACTCGAGAGACCATTGCGAGTTGTCACAAACGCCAAACAATAAAAAAATAATTCGTCAATTTTATTTTGCAAATTTGCATATTGTAATTTAATAAGAAACAGTCCAACCCTTTGAAGGCGCACAGGCGGTCCCTGCGACCCGCGATTTTTAACAATCACTCTTTCTCAATTCCTCGATTCAATCGAACCCTTAGAGCTAACGAACTTATACAAACGCGTATGCAAATATAAATCATGTAGTCACGATAACACAATGCCACATTGAAATACTCTCAGGTGCTCCGATGAACGTCTGTCACAATGGATGTAATAAAAAATGATTCCCATTATTGTTGCTAACTCGGGGGTTTGAGAGTAGTCTATTTAATATGCGTGTGAACTTTTCTTGTTATAGTACGTTATACAGATTGTAAGACAGAAGGGTTTTTGCCGGCACTCATTTTCTACGTTGCGTTTTTAGACCAATCTCGTCTTATTAGGTGTTAGAGTTAATGCGGACGAAATTGCGCATCTAACAATTTTATTATGTTGAAAACGTTGTTGTGTTACGTGCGACTTACTACCATCACGCCTTAAAATACGTTTTTAATTACTAAATTGAACTTTTTATTTATAATATACTTAACAGTGTCTAAATTTCGTTATTATGGACGCTTTCATCAATCATTCAAAATGATAAACAAATCATTTCAATAAAGTAAATTTAATATAAATTAAAAAAGCCTATAGATAATTACAAAACGTGTAAAAAAACTTTATTAAAATTATTATGAACCGTATAATTCCCTTGAATAAAACTGCCCTATTCCCACAGTTAAGCAATTTACGAGTATCTCAGAAATCACCTCAGCATAGATTGTATTAACCCTTTAACGTTCACTTTCTACGCAGGTGTTTCAAACATCCCAGAGACTTCCTGCCCCAAATGAAAGGGTTAACTGACAATTGCCGATTACAAAAAATACCCGAACATCCCTTTGTTAAAATCTCAGGTGGCGCAGAGATGGATTTTTTAACACAGGTTGGAGTGAAAGTGAACCGTCGGTAATTTTTTTTTTGGATTTTTTGTCCCGGCATTTTCGGGTTGTTTGGAAGATTTAGTTTCGTTTAATTATGTCTATTTGTACAACTTTTGATTCAGTTTCGTTGGGTTTAGGGTTGATTACGGACGTGTGTTGTTGTGAAGGATTTTTTATTTAAACGTCATACTGTTTGCGTGACTGTTAATAATTTTAAAATTCATAACATCATTTTTTGTGATAAGTTTTTGAAGGTTCGCTAGTATCCGCCAAAAGTAAAGCTGATGAGTTCTCGTTTGAAGAGTGATATGACGGAGTCTAAGAAGCAGCCTACGAGAGCATACAAGACATTCTGTCATAGTGCTCAGAAGTCTGATGAACTGCTCAGGGGTAGCAATTCATTTACAAACTTTAGGTAAGATGCCTGTCTCATTTCGGGTCGGTTACAGATGTCCATTGTCGATTACCATCACGTGGGTATCATGATTGGAAGTTATTTGAAAAATAAACAGTAATAATGAATTACCAATAGTAACTCAGAAAATAAATTAGCTATATTTTGAAGAATTGAATCCTGATGTAATTAAATGAGATTAAAATATAATATGAAACTAGTTAGTTTCACATATGAAAAATGTTTGTCAAAATTAATGCTTACTTCCGAAACCTTTTATCTATTAAAATCCACACGAATAAAGCCGCGTCTATAGAATGCTTGATAATGACTTAGTTTTTTCTGTAACAGATGGCGTTGCGCACGTTTAAAGCTAAATGTATCTATAACTAATTGGAAAGTAGGTATCTTCAGGGTAATGGGTGTCGGTTTCTATACAATTTAATTATGCAAATAAACATTGTATACACCTTTAGCAAGGTGGTCGGTTCGCGCAAAAACCTGGTAGCCATGTATGCATACATATTATGTAATGCCTTACGCAACGGACGTAATGTGGAAGCGGCTTATTTATTAATGTTGTTATACTTCAAATTAAAGGTGGAATTTTTTGTGGTTCGACTACAAAGGCATTACCGCCACAATTATTTCTGCCTAATAATAGTAGTGTTAAAAAAAAAAACATATATCCAAAGGCTTTTTATACTCATAGTCCCACACTAGGATTTTCTCCTGTGTCGTGGGTGTCATGGACACACAAAGACGAATACACAAACATTTAGACCCAGAACATCAATTAAATTAATCATTCAGATGTCTGTCTGGCCCAGGATCGAACCCGGAACAAACCGCGTGTCAGATCGGCATGGTGACCGCTCCGTCACGCGGGTCGCAGGTTGTGTTAAGTGCTGCTGTATTCTGGTTTGAAGAGGGTGATAAGGGAAATACATCTCTGAGTCGTTCCATCTTAGTCGTAAGGGGTGACGACGTATCTTATTTCAATTAATTATTTTTCAATTAATTATTACTCTAATCTGTTTTAGAGTTGATTACAGATGCCAATGAAAGGCAGTAGCCCCTTATTATCAGGTAGAAATCCGGAAAAAGATTTACAAATGGCGGACATTCAACATTTACATTATTTACCAATCATATTAAAACATAAAATGAATTAGGTATTATAGAAACATTTAGTTTTGGTGATCAAATGTCGAGGGTGTTTGTCATGTAATAACCTTAATGATTGGTAGTGGGACTCATCGTGGGCGCTTGTAAATTACTAAAATATTTACCTATACGTTAGCACAATGCATCCTCGATGGTGGTACAAAAATAAATATTGAACTACGGAATATAAACATATTTGCGAGAATTTCGTTAGTACTCATTAAATAAGTCGTTTTGTTTCATTTTACTTTTTCGGTTAGGTTATCATTAAATCATAAATCATTTATTAATTTGTCAGCAAGGTTAACAAAGGTGTTCACAACTATAGAAGGGCGTTTGCTGTGCCAAATATTAGCGTACAAATATTTTTTATATGTCAACGCATGAAATTTAATTGAATTATTTTGATAGTTCCCATTATTAAAATTATACAATCCTAAACATTCGAAGTCAATGTCTAGTTCAGATTAATTAAGAATTTGTCATTGTTATATATTAATTAAAATTTGACATTAAAATAAATTAGAATTAGAATTAATAGATTAATATAATATAATTAGAGTTTGAATCGAAATAAGGGATTATGACTTAGACATAGTTACGAAATTCTGACAACTGGTACAGGAAAAAAAAACATGGACTTGAAAGTCTGTAATACACAGTAACTTTGATATTAATTTATGCTGATGAAAAATAGTTTTGAGAAGCGGTCCTTAAATGGGAGAAACATCGATGAATATACATAAAAAGAAGAAGTCGGTTAAAAATAGCAAAGCAAACGTAGACAGATAGACATTTTTTAATTAACGTATTTCCGCAAAATACGTCTATCACCACAATTCACGATTAAATTATCAAAGAAAATGCACCCAGAAGGCATTTTAAAATTTACCATTTTTCTCGGAATAAGTCAATTTGAGTGACCATAAATTATATACTAAATTGCATTATATTTTCTCGGCAGGCTGTGAAGCGTGCTCTCCACACTTAACGAACCCAACCCGTTCCTAGGTCCTGGAATAAAACAGTAAACAGGGATAGGGCAACCGGTACTCGCCATGTGTTCAACAGTTGGTCTAAGTTTATCTATACCCAACTTAGACATAAAATTGACACTGACATTTGATTGTAAGGAAGTGGTTACACGGATATAGAATGTACACGCTGTGTGGTGTCGGACTAGAATAGCTCTACCCCGGTCTTTCTGTAAATGGCATACGGACAAATGTTATGAAAATGAAATAACTCTTCGTGGTTCATTCTGTGGTCGTCATACCTATTTTTGCCTTATGGCACCAGCGTTAAGCGCTGCTGTATTTTCATTTGCTGGGTGTGATAATGGGAAGATACTACACTAGGCATAACAATTGATCACTCAGAAGTAGCAATATATCTGCGACTGAACTCTTGTATTCCTATTTGCCATAAAATAGGTTAAATATTTTATTCGTTTCTTATTTCAATTAAATTAAAATAGTTCTACGAAGTAGATAGTACAAAGTAGAAGTAGAAAGCAAAAAATAGAAACTGCCTCTTCTATTAAGTTGAAATTTACAGCGGTCATTAAAACAGCCAAGTGGTAAATACGACAAATCCCTTTTATAAAGGGAGGCGCCTTTAAAGAGTTATTCAATACTTTAATTTTTATATGTATATGCATATCTATATTTAATAATCGAGTCCACATTGGATTGCCTCCTACCTGAAGTCGCTAGATACGTTCCTACGCATGGAGATTAATAACTCGTGTAATATCTCTCTTACACTCTTGAAATGAGAACATAGCCAGAAGAGTTCCTTTTTAAACCGGTTATATGCGATTAAACTAACTACTGCCTTAGATGAACTAAAAAAGGAACTAACTTGTACCACGTTTTAACTTAAAATTGGTTCAAAAACTTTAGTTCACATAAAAACAAAATAAGAATTGAAATACCCAAAAACGCCCGGGCTCATCTAGTAATCCTAACTCATCGAACACGACGACCTAAACGCCTGTTTTTGCTTAGATCACGAGGCTATTAAATGTCACCCTTAGAGCCTTGTATGTCCATTTACTGTTACAAACGGTATTTAGTGCCCAGAGGTAACATTTAGCGACTCTACATACGAATATACAAGCTGTGTCTGTCCTTTGATGATACTTTTAAAAATCGGCTGATATTTACTGTTTCGTGTTTTCTTAAACGTAACATTTTTGGCTGCTTCTTCTCGTTTCGTGTTTGTTAAAGATAACCAAAACTGTTTATTCGATTACATTAATATTTCTAACTTTAAAAACATGTTTTCGGACAAAATTCTGTCATTTGATTGAACAATGTTACTGTTTTACTAGTTTCAGCTTGATCCCTTTATGATTTGAATAAAATAATAATTGATTTTTTCATGCGTGTAAATTATTACCAAGCCAATAACTAATCTACGGTAAACTCCTATTTCTATTCCATAACTAATAAACGGGGGTCTGTATTGACTGGTAGTAGATAACCAGAAAATATATTAATATAGATCAGGATGAGGAAATATTCACACTATAATACTTACAGATAGTATCAAAACCAGAGGACAAATGTATATATACCAATAATTAAGAAACTCAACCGAAGTCACAGGTAAAACCTAGTGTTATAATAAAATACAAGGTGCGTGTATATGTCATAAAGGCGTGTATATGTCATAAAATTTTTCTTTACTTTAAAACCATTTGTGGCTCGATAATTATTGATGGCAAAACTTTACAAGGAGCTTGTACATTGTCTTGTCGTGCTCAAAATGGCTAATGTTGGCGCAAAAAGTGCGATAAAATATCGAAATCATTTATACGGGCTGTATGTCATTTTCTCTACATAGGTGTTAAGTTTTTAATTTAACTTCATTGTCTTGTCATCTTCGTATTTTTTGTGGATTTTTACTTGAAGTCACCTGGTGATGGGCACTGCTCATCATTGGCATTTGTGACTAACTTTAGGTTCTACGACAGGTTCTGCCTAAAGATGATGGTAAATGCCTTAGCACTTCTGAGGTTTAATCGCCTTCTATGTAGATAAGCCGAGGGTTCTGGAAGGCTTAGATCACAGTCCACCACGCTGGCCAAGTGGTGATTTTATTATCGCTTCATAAACCTTTGGAGTATAATTTTGAAATATTCCTTCATCTTAAAAGTAAATTAAATTCCCCACCGAACACTAAGTCAAAAAGATCCATGACTTGAGCTTTGAAATCTGAACCTCCAGCGTGGACTGAACTGGTTTTTTTTCTATATTTCTTTTGCGTGTACGGAACAAACAAACATTTTATATGTACATAGATAAGTTAAATTCCTTTTCCTTATGAACTCAAATATGGCTAGTAATTGAGAAAATGATAATTCCGAACATTTTATTGTTTTACTAGTATTTGATCACGACTTTGTCTGAGTTATTTTAAAAATACTCGTTTATGTGAACGGTATTTAAATCTGATAATATGTTTTAATAGAGTAAAAAAACATATTAAAATGAACCTGTTATTGTGTGATTTCTAATCACAAACAGATGAATAATGAAAAAAATCGTATTTATACCTAATATCAATAAATGTCAACGTCTTCAACGTGCGGACAGATCCCTGATTTAATTTTTATTTAGTATAGGTATATTATACAAGCAATTATTGGAATTGTATTAATAATACTGGCATTGTATTACTATTAATGTGTTCATGTTGTAGCCATAAATATTTTATACTTCACTAGAGAATTATTAAACTATGCAGCTTATGTTGCAAATATACATAAATATTTACCACATTAAGTATCGACTTTATAGAAAATAATTCTATTCAGAAGTTAGTTAAGACATTTATTTGAGGCATTCTTACTCAACTCTCAGGGGTAGCTAAGATCAGATACAGATTTTTAGGTCGTACAGTTCTTGGTGGTTTAATTCCGGAAACACCCCCTCCACACCTATTTCTGCCTAATAGCAGTGTTGCACGCTACTGTGTTCTAGTGTCAAGGGTGTGATGTGTGTGGGCCATTTTTTTATAGTTTGGAAGTAGCAAACGAGCATGCAGCCCACCTGATGGTAAGTGGCTACTGCCGCCCATCATCTGTAATCAACCCTAGGTAAGATCGAAGTCTCATCTAAGGTAAGCCACAGATGCGTTGCTATCCCTGAGGGCTTAGATGGAATGCCTCGGAAAAGTATGTCTCCCTTACCACACCCTTTAGACCAGAACACAATAACGCATAACACTGCTGTTATTAGGCAGAAATAAGTGTGGCGGTGGTGCTTCCGGAGTCGAACCACATAGAGTTCTATCACCTTCAAAATTCCACATCAACATTACCAACAGGTGGACTGCATGTATACAAACATACTTCAGTCTATTAAAGAAAAAGAAAGATAAGTTCAATATTCAATAAGCTCTACGTGAATGTTTTATAACTTCTGTAATATAAAACAAGCACTTACTCAGTTTTTGTAGCGCTTTAAGCTCGTTTTTGAACACAGAGCCCAAGTCCAACTTACTGGGTCAACGATTACAGTAAGTTGATTCAATTTACAACAAAAAACGTCAATGAATTTCAGATTCGTTATACCTAGTAAGGATGGCCGAATAAATAGTCTGGGCGTAAATGTTCAATTACTTTCACACCAAAAGTTCAATTCAATTCAATGTTTATACGATATTTTAACTACAGATATAACTATAGCCTTTGTTTAATATTAATCATCTATATTTTATATTCGATTGTTCGCAAGCGTGCCGTATCCATGATGAACAGGCGCGTGAGCAGCACCAATGCTATCCTTGGTATATTTGCGTACAGGTTGGACGGTCCTCTCTGGAGATGCTGGAATGGTGCACACACCGTTGTTCGTTAGGCAGTAATACATAGTCATAAGTTTAGATTAGGTTTGGTTTAGTTTAAGGTATTAATTTAAGGAGTAACATAGGTTTAAGTAGCAATTGTTTACTAACATCTTATTGTATGGACCATGTCTGAATTAAAGTTATTATTATTATTATATTGATCAAATTATCTTATGGTAAGTGGACGCTACCCACGGATCAGTAGTCAAATAGAATTGGAGTCCTACTAGAGGTTGGGTAATAATGCATAGCTATTTCTGAGGACTTGGTTGAAATACCTAATGTATCTAAATGTTGATACAATTAGGTACATGAGGCATTTTTTACTTAAGTGGATGCCTAACTTAGCCTTCGAATCAGCACACAGCAACGTTTCTTCTTGTTTTAACTAAAATACATATGTGTGATGGTATTCTTTGACTTTTTGGAGCTGCTACATTAATTTTTGTTATCTCACAATATCATTCAGTATATTTATTGCAAACGTAACGTCATGTTGGATAACTTTGAATGATTTTCTTAGATTTTTTTTTAAATATAAAAGAATGGAATAATTATTAGTGTACTTTTATACTAAAATTTTGAATTTTTAACTGTATTTCCACACGGAAATGCAAAGTTAATTACAATACAAATAAAAAATGAGAGAATATTAGGCTTTAGAGAGCCGAATATTCTAGCTTATCATTCAAAATTTTTCTTGAGTTTTGAGTAACTTTGAACGTAATTATTTTGGTAAATAAAAATCTTGGATTTTGATAGATAACCTTCAATATGACGGGTAACATTGAAGTCTTAGTCTGAAAAAATTAGAAGTATGAAACCAGTCATATTCAAACTTACAAGGAAATTCAAAATTCCAACTTGATTGTAATACAAAGGAGTATTGGAATAATATACATTGTGTTTTTATTTTTATAAACATTCGCATAAATAAATAGTTAGATGTTTTTTTTAAGCCCAAGATACACTAACACTATTTAT
>MOOZ01001220.1:498460-513596 GCA_002930495.1 Cecropterus lyciades
TGTATTCGTCTTTGTGTGTCCATGGCACCCACGAAACAGGAGAAAATCCTACTGTGGGGCTATGAGTGTAGAAAGCGTTTACGTTTACGTTGTTTTTATACATAATTTAGATTACTGACAATGTAAGACACATAATGTCAACCATATCCATATGTGTATATAAAAAAAAATTCATTACTGCATTTAAATACAGCATAAACTTTGAGTTTGATTTAATTTTGCCTTATTGTAATTTTAATCTAATTTTAGTTTGATTTTTATTAAATTTTGATTTAATTAAATTAATATGCATGCATAATTCGTAAATATGTTGTACCCCTAATAAAGATGATTATTATTATTATTATAAACAATTAAAACTCATTTTACCGTAGTGGATGTTTTGTCAAATAACTCAAAAATAGTGCAAAGCCGAAAACTATGTGTTATGCTTTGTGTAGATAATAACCGTTTCAAATTATCTACGTTATCAAAAATAAAATGTAACGACTGAAAAATCGAAGTGTTTGATAATTTTTTTCGGGATTCGAACTCCGGACATTTAAGATTTATAATACTACTCACTAAATAAAATTATGTTATTTTAAAATCGTTAGTGGGTTAAAATAATAATATAATCTGATCTAAACTCAGAAACCGATTAAAATCAAAATATGTAAAATTCATTCATATTACATTGCTTATATTTGCAAAAATTAGTTTCAGCGACTGATAATAATATATTAATAATTTTTCTACTGACTACTTCAAAGTTTTAGAATTTTTGTCCCTGTATTTGTCCGTGTGTTTCGAATTGCATGTAACTACAGAGAAACCATTGAATAAAATTTTAGGGATTGAAAATAATATACTTACGGGAAGTTATATTATTTTATTTGAGATAGCATTGAATCTATCTTTCATTACAATCCGCGTACTTTACTAAAAGTCATTTCATTACATTTTTTTGACACGCGTGATACCGCGGGGCACAACTAGTAAAACATAAAACCGGTTTTTAAAAGTGATTTTATCGGTCAGATACGAAATTAATTAGATAACGTATCTCTTTTACTGCCTGTCATTAGAATTATTTTTATTGAGTATAAACAAGTAATTTATTTGACATTGAAAGTATAATTTGTCTTTAAAATCACTATAAATTACCAATTATGTACCTGGTTTCGGGTTACAATGTAGATGTCAAATATTTAGATTTTGACATTTAAAATCGGTTTTTAAATGTAGTTACTGTTCTTTCTCATTACCAGAAGCGGCACAGTAGTGATTTTACCGGTTTTTCGTATAAGAGTTCGGTATTCAATAATATTCGTCGGAAATCGACAAAAATATATAAATTAACTTAACAAAAAATATTATAGACCATCTGAAATATGACTGACCAACTATGGTACATAAATTGATCGTTGGTCATAAATGATTATAAGTGGTAATTATGGATATAAATGGTTGAACCGTGGTCCATTGTAGCAATATCACTGTTACATCTATTTCGGCCCTATAACAGTAATGGTCAGCGGTGTCGTGATAAAACAATTTACAAGAGGCGTTCATACTTCAGGGGTAGCAACCCATGTGTAACTTTTTTTTATAGTATAGAAGTAGCAAACGAGCATGCAGCCCACCTGATGGTAAGTGGCTACTGCCGCCTATGGACATCTGTAATCAACCCTAGGTAAGATCAAAGTTTCACCTAAGGTTAGCCACAGATGCGTTGCTACCCCTGAGGACTAAGATAGAATGCCTCGGAAAAGTATACCTCCCTTATCACACCCTTCAGACCAGAACACAGCAGCGCATAACACTGGACAAGACGGTTATCCTACTTTTGCGGTCATACATGACGGCATTAGTTACCATTTACGAATAAGTTAACCGTATGCAATAGTAACTTCAATTTTACAAAAAATATATATAATTCATTTATTAGGGTCTACACTGGCTTAGTGTAGCTGCAAGTGGAAGGTCGTAATATTATTACTTTTCAAGTTAAAAGGAAGTTTAACATCAGATTAATGTTCTAACACGATTTTAATTGGCTAATCATTCGTATTCACTGGCAAGTCGTTTCTCTCGCGCCATAAAACAATGACCTAACACCAACACCCAAATATTCTTTATTCTGTGCAGGGATCTAGTGATTCGCTTGTGCAATAATAGCGTATCTTCTTAAGGAATCTTTTATGGCTATCGGAAATAGAGCAGACACCATAAAACTAACTGATCGTGGTCTAGAATAACAACTAGGTACTGCCTAGTTGCTCTATGCGGTCTTTGGCTATAGCAGTTGTTCTTTGAAAATGTAGGTAAGTCAGATTTAGATGGATTTGTGTCTACGACACTATTAATATTGAAAAAACAAAATGTTTTGGACACGTTACAGAGATTATCCAGATTTTGAAGTTTAATAGGCTTTTGTTCTTTATTGTTCACAAGTGGTTCAACAAGTATATCAGAATTTTATTTTGACTCTTATGTATATGTCCCGTGATAAACAAGATCGCAAGTAAAATACATACAAATGTTTCTATCTATCTCTCTATATATAAACTACAACACGTGTAATGCCAGCTATTGAAATTTACCACTAACGATGACCCATCCAAGTACGCACTGTTTTCTACGTTGCTTAACTTAGTAGTTCAGCTATGTAATCTAGTCACAGGGCATTTGTTTCACGTAATTATAATCTATATACACAATACATTGTACTATTATTATAAAATATTTTTAACTTTTAACGGCTCCAATACACCTCAGCGCTAAGCATCCAGTACCTATACGAACCTACGTAATCCTTATTAATACGACCAATTCATCAACCCTGAAAACGTTACCATAACAAAAGGACCCCTCAGATAAATAATAAACTAAAAATTATATGCAAATTCACGACCCATAAGTTCCTATAGAAATAGTTAACCCTTTAACGGCTGGGGGCAAAAAATGGTAATAATTTATTCACTTCAAAAGATACTGAGTTCAGGACATTTTTAGTGGCATTCAAAAAAGTTTGACTACGGTGCTTAGACGTGTTTGTGTAATACGTAATTAAGATGAATAAGTGAATATGACGGTTTAAGAAGAAAATGTGTGTTTTTAAAATCATTTAATTAAGTAGTTACTTTTGTGTGCATTTTTGTTGATTTGTTTGTTGTTTCTATTGTTTGTTGTTTGTGTTTTGTTGTAAGTATTTAGGCTGAAACAATTGTCCGGTACTAATCCCAATTTCAGGGTTACGGTATGTGGTAATGTGGGTACCGTTACCCATATTACATTTAAATGTTCATTTCACAATCAGCTGATGTTAGAATATGACCACGTACAAAGTCATTTTGTATATGACAGTTCCATCAAAATAGGTGTAGCTATATGTAAAAGTAGCAAGGTCAATGTTCAAAAATTTTGCTATACGCAATATTTTCGAAAATGTGAAAGTTAAACAGACGCATGTATTTTTTTATATTATTTAGGCTCATTTTAAACTGCGTTTAATTAGATTTTCAATGTACCCACTAAAATATTATCGCAAGTATTTCCCTCTGCCTTTATATATATTGTAATTTATACATATATAAATAGTTACGTATGTATGAAATGTCTTTTGAAACACTAGTTATATATCTATGCTTCACTCGGTTCAGTCCAGACATTATGAATAATATATGTGTATGAAAATATATATGCATATGCGAATGTTTGTGAGGAACATTCAAATAGCGAGTAGTGACATTAGTTTCATACAATGTAAATAATATAAAAAAGCGCAAACAAAGCAGTTTTTTTTAAATTGAAGTAGCAAACGAGCATGCAGTTCATCTGATGGTAAGTGGCCACTGCCACCCATAGACATCTATAATCAACCTCAGATCAGTCTTGCCTGAGATTAGTTACAGATGAGTTGCTACCTCTGAGGACTGAATTGGAACGCCTCGGATAAGTACCTAGTTATTATTAGAAAAGCGATAAAAGACTCACCTACTCGTAGCGGAAAATTCACCCCTTTGTAGTCTTAAAATGTTATCCACAAATATATTATTTAGTAACGTAACTCAGTCTCCAGACATTATACATTCTTCATAAATTGGAATAAACAATATCTTAATGGAAACGGTAACTCGATATGTTTGTCAATACATTTTCGATCACTCCTATGTCTCCTATGTATAAGAAATATGTCCAAATTGCAAACAGTATGAATATACCAACTTAGTTGAACAAACTATGTGTCAAAATTTATCCTGTTACTTTAGAATACGGCGCGTTTTGCATTGCAAGTTGAAATGGAGTTAGGCTTATTAGAAGTTCGACTTGTCCCTACTGTTTGCACGTTTGATCGATTGACAACTTGGGGGTGGGGTCTCGTAATATTATTACCCCCGAATCCTATAACAAAGTGACGCTAGTTTTACATGTGTACAAGGAATGTACAACTATCGTATCCAAAACGACTTAGCGTTAACGAGAGAGAATGTAAATTTCTTTTTATGACGTTCGTGATCGATTTATTACAATTTTAACAGATGTTTTCAAACAACCACAAAATGCTCACACATTTATCATATAGATATATTTTTAATGAATACATGCGATAAAACGCAGTAATTATCACAAAACAACGCCCTCAAACGTCAAATTAAAATGAAATCTATCGGGCAGTTCCAAGCGTCCGCCATTTGCAATTACCGCGACCCGCCATAAAATTGTTGTGGCGTACAAACAATAAATTCGAAATTCAAATTTACTAATCGCAAGTAAGTCGTTTAAACGTCGAAAAAACACAGGATCGGATAATCGACGGTAGCGATCATAGTCGATTAAGCGTGTTCTTTATTAGGCATCTTTTAAATACAAACAACAAAATAAAATTTTACGAGGCGAGTCTTCACCGTTAAATAAATAGCTGGGCGTCCGATTCCGCGTTTGGTCATGCTATAAATTACTCGAGTCGAGTAAAAAATATCTATGGAGAGTTGTTTTATGTAATTAAATACAAGTTTCTTGTGATAGCGGTATTGCGTATACGTTAAATATCGTCCCGAGAAGTGATACGTTAGCAGATATAAGTCGATGTGCTTATCGATTTTATTGCTGATTACACGAGGACAATATGAAGTCATTATTGAAGTTTATAAAAGATGTGACAAAGTCTTGTGATCGTCATTGTTCACAAGTGGGTTGAAAATATATTATTAAAGGATTTTGTTGGACGATTTGATTCTTAGTAGCGTACCAAGTGGTGGTTCTGTGATGTTTTAGTCAATCCGATATAGTGAATAATGACAGAAAAACTGGACACAAACTGTGAATAAAATCAATTAGGGACATAATTCGTTCAGATCAAAAGTTTGTGGTAGCGTTTATTATTAAAATAACTATATATTTAAATGTTTATGATAAACATATTGTTATAAGTTAATATTTTAGTTACATCTAACTCTTATACGATTGTGTTCAATTTCTATATGGTTAACTATAAACCTTAAATTCTTATTAGAATCGACAGAAGCAAGAAAACGCTCCTTGAATAACTTTAACAATTGTTATTTTAGAACAATCCGATTAAAATCTTATATTCGAAACAATTTAACATAACAAGTGGTATTTGTAGTTGATACTCTTACTATAAGAGAAGATCTTTACTACTTACTAAGCTTGCTCGTCTTATCTTTTAAGGCCTCTGAAGCGGCCTGATCATTTAGTCTACCAAACTTCGTTCCGGTTTTACAAAAACTAACTTCAAATCCAGTGGAACAGGTTTGCCCTGGTGAAAAACACCCTTTGTTTTAATCTAAGTCATAAACCATCTGTGTGCTAAATTTCATTCTGATTCAATCATTCGTTTTTGCGTAATTAAGTAACAAACATCCATCCATCCTCACAAATTTTCAGCTTTATATAAGTAAGATTATTCTATTAAATAGTTAAAAAAACCAAAATGTTTCAACTTCTACATGACTTGCGTTATAGAGTTCCAATATTTTAGATAGTCCAAACGGCACAAAGAAGTTGCCCTATCGATTCATCCCTTCGGTACATAGGTGCAGAGGGCGTACGAGGGTGGGTTAAACTATTGCATGCAGTAGGTACATAAATTACGAGCCATTCACCCCATCAGTGATGCATCATGGTGGATATTGATTGATATCCGAGTCGGATAAAGGAAGTAAACTTTGTAAGTAAATTTTAAGTTTTTTATAAACTTTGTCTCGTATAGCAAGTTGATATAAAATCAGTATGTATGAATCAAATCTAGGAATTGAATTTTTAAATTCGATTGAACCATAAATTGGTAAATCGGTATAGGTATAGTTATCCATTGAATTTAGTGAAAAATTTGCACACGTATAGTTTATGACCTGGATTAACACATAGAATACTTTTTACCGTGGTATATGACAAAAGCGGGCGGAGTCGCGGGAAAAGCTAGTAAATTATATTTTAATAAAAAAAAGTGGTAGGTTTTCCTAGGATAGATAGATTAGGATATTTTCCGTTGAACCATTGAAAGGGTAATTTTAAGTATTAATTTATTAATGCTCTAGTTTTGCGCTGCGGTTTCACCCGCGTTTAAAAATGTAATATAACATTTGAGTTGTAATAACTTTTGATACAGCACATGGATTCCAATGAAATAAAGTTTAAATGGCTCAAGATATAAAATATATATAATAAAAAAAAAAACAATTAAATCCCTTAAATTAAATTCAATAGTATTGCTTTGATGCGATTTAAACAATATTTTATCTGTGGTATACAAACAGACAAATATAGGAATTTCAATTATATTCAATGTACAGACACGCAAAACTTTAGTTAACATATGTATGGATTTTTATTACATTGTTTTATCAATCGCTAATCTTAGATGGAAAAACTTTTTAACTGTGTGAGTGGCTGTCAACTTTAATTAAAGTTAATATCGCGACACGACGATTATTACACTTTGCTATTGTTTCCCTAAAAAGTTTTTCCTAAGTAGTGTTAGCTAATTTTGCAATGAATTTATAGTCTTTCGATGGATTTTCTGTACTATTAAAACGGTAGTTAGTAACATATGCTAGTAGACGTTCGTTTGGTAGACTAAGACAGTTTGTAGTTTTTTCGTGTAAAATCAATGTATAAGTTTGATTGATTAATACAGGATTGTCATGGTTGGGAACGTTATGTATATAGAGAAAGTTGAAATAAACTAAGAACTGTGGTTAGTTACTGATGCTTGTGAGCAAAGATGACCGTTCAGTCATCAGTTTGCTAGTTTGTCCTTAGTAAATTTATGTTTGCTTATGATATAAGTTCGTTATGTATGTATAGAAAATCGAAATATAATAATATAAAATAATAGTCAGTTTCCTGTCATTGTAAGGGATAGCGATAGAAGGTACCTAGTAGATAGATTTGAACTAATAAAGACTTTAGATCATTCGAGACAGCACAATAACTGGTAGAAACTGCTTTTCGTAATATCTGCAATACCTAGTTTAATAATAACTAGTTTCTGTCATTTTATGACAATTGCATTTAAATAACATTCTATTATTAAGCAAGCGTCATTCCCCTGGCAACGGGTTTAAAATTTTCCAAGTTACGATCACTAATGATAATCATAGTTTTCATAGTTATAAATATAAAATGAAAAAGTAAAATTGGAACAGACAAGTAACATTTAATCATGTAATTCTGTTGCTTATGTTTCTCCATTTATTATTATTTGAAATTGTTTTATTGTTTTAATTACCTATTTCTATTGTATCTTTTTTAAATTATTTATTTCTATTGTTCCTGGCTGATAGATCCATACTTTTTAAAAATTACCGGGAATGATTTGCACAACAATTATTAAGATTATCTATATTGTAGGTTGAATTTGATACATATCTGGGCTGTAAGACACGCATACGCTCGCCTCCGTACATGATAACTTGATAAAACCAATGATAAGTAAGTTATATGATGATAGTGATATTTATTACAGTTAGATACTAAATAATTTTATTTTAAATATTTGGACCAAAATAACTTAAAATTTCATTATGTTGAACATATCTTTTCAGATGGTAACATGAGACAATTTGTCTCATCATATTCCTATTATTACCTATCACTCAGCGTCTGGAAATGCTAATCTTGACAGTGCTTTACTTAATAAATATGACAACTTCACCAGAAGTATGTTACAAATATTTGAAATGACATTCTTGACTACAATTATTTTTAACTGCAAGTAGGTTTCATATATATAATCTGTATGTCTTCAGAAATAATACCCGTATTAGTATTAGTTTATGAAAGTATCAGTAACTCTAGCATACCCTGGCACCACATATTTGCCAAATATCAATTAAATCAGTCAACGGAAAATATTGGTAAGAACCTAATATCTTCAAACTGTAGAACATATTTTACAACGCCTTTGGTATATGTTACCTAGGTATACACACAAACAGACAGATAGAGATACATATATACGGCGGTCTAAAATCGCAATCGACGCAAGCCGCACCTGTAAGCCGCGTCGGAAGTTTAGCAAACATCAGTACCCTGTCTCACCCTGCCACATTATTGCCTATAACAATATCCGGCCCGTGGAAATGACAATCTTGACAGTGCCACACCTCTCGCTGATAACTCTGATAACTTCATCAGAGCTTGACAGATAAATTGGCGAGATATTATTTACGATGGTAAATTAATGTCGGCGTTAATATTTTAGTTTATATGTTTCAAATTACTGTCTTTGTAGATATTAATTGGAAATTGAATTTGATACGAGTCGATCCTATGCTTAAGTTTGGTAATTTTATGTCCGGTACTTAATTTTTTTTTTACTGAAAGATCTTTTTCATTTTTGTACCGTATGCCTATGTAAATATTTCGGGACGAAAGAATAAGTATGAATATACAGTTAACGGAATTTAAAATTATTTCATTAATAATATTTGAATTTAACCTGTTCAATAAAAAGTTTTCATGAATTTACTCTAATGTGCGCGAGATGATCGTTGCCGCTGCTGATGAAGTATTAAATATTTCAAAATAAGTAAATAAAAGTATAACATGAAACAGTAACATATTGTTTTATTTTAGTTCCTAATTAATATACTGGAAAATTAAAAAAAGAAATACAAAGTTCTTACCTTGTCCCACGGTGCCTGCGAAGTTTACAAGTTTTTTTATCGCGGCGCGAATTAATTTATTTAGCACAAAACAACGAAACGAAATAAAAGGAAAATATAACAAGAGTCCCGCTTCAATCATGTACGAGTAGAGCACAGATAAAAAGAAAAAGAAAAATAAAATTCAAATTTGGAAACCGGAGACGCGTCCCGAAGGAAATTCGAGAAAATCGTCGTCTCCAGCCGACGTTCGGAGAGCGAATGTCCCGCTCAAACTACGCTACAATTTCCTCAGCGAAAACCGAATCGACTGCGCTGTATAAGTATAGGGAAGGGTGGTTTTTCCTTCGAATTTCATAAGTATCTACCTTTCTTTATATCTAAGAACGAGAACTACGCTCACCCCTTGAGAATACCTCGTGAGACTTGATCGCGCGGTGACAATGCGTTAGGTACAAACGACTCGGTTCCATCGTTCCAATCTCGTCTCTATTCCAATTGGGATGGATAGAAAGTCACCCGAAACACCCACTCTTATAGGACTTTCCGACAAATCCGCAGTTCTAGTAAGGCAACGGTAACATAGATAAAATGTATTGGGTGGTGAATAGAAATATATTTATGTATGTAGATTCGTGTAGGTTTGAGAGTAAGATACGGTGTGGGCTTCGTTTCACGTGACTATAGAATTTTCTTTTATATGTCTTGTGAAGAAAAGGGTATTGCGTGGTAAAATGTGAATCTTGATAGGAGATATACGTCAAACAATGCATACGAATAAATAAAATTGTAATGTCGGTCTATGTTTTCAATATAATTTTCCAAGCTTTTACGTCGAAACATAAACTACTTTTTTGGCTGTTTGTTCTGGGAAATGTCCAATACGTCTGAATCAAATTTGAAAAGAGTTAAACGTAAAGACAGAGCATTTTATAGATTATGATATAACAATCTTCCTTTCCTATATATA
This sequence comes from Cecropterus lyciades, assembly GCA_002930495.1. Classification (NCBI taxonomy): domain Eukaryota; kingdom Metazoa; phylum Arthropoda; class Insecta; order Lepidoptera; family Hesperiidae; genus Cecropterus; species Cecropterus lyciades. The sequence goes on from MOOZ01001220.1 coordinate 508,547, forward strand.
ACAAACTTTTCCTTAATACATCTGAGGTTCCTATAGAAGACAATATTGCACGAGTATGCATGCAAGCGAATCCGCACGCGAACGTAGTTCGTCGTAAAATAAGACATTGTATCGAGTACGTTTGGAAGGTTTCCCTTTGTGTAGGCGGTCCTTTGTAGCACGTGTAAAATGTTTAATTTTATTCAAGTTTCCACGTATTTTTACTTATGACCCTAATAAAGTATTGGGTTCAATGGAATTAATGAGCGGAAAATGATTAACCATGGGACGTGTTAATTTTTACACCCGACGGGACAGCGTTGGAGCGTAAGATTATACGCTAAAATAAGTTTTACGGGTAAACGGCGAAGGGTGCGGAAAATTTGGTTCAAAGTGATACCTTCGAAAATTTCCAATCGATTTTTGGGCTAGATGATTTTGATAAATAAAGTCGCGACTTTAAATAAGTTTTAAGATTCCCGTGCAACAAGTCTCATTCACGGGAAAGGGAGAAAGCATCCAATTAGAAAGGGAAGGAGCGGAATTTAAAGTGAACGCCCGGAAAGTTAGGCGGGAAAGCTCCGTGCTAATAACCTGTTGCTCCCGCTAAATTAAATATGAGACCGCGCTAACAAAGTTATCGACTGTCGATACTTTGTACCACCAATACTTATTTCGATTCTATTCTATTCTAGTACTAATTCAACTACATTGACATCACTGCCATTCATATTTATCACTCATGGCAACGGAGTAAAGCTATTAAATTGTTGAAGTAAAGAGCTTGAAACTATCTATTGGTTTAAAATAACCTGTAATAATTTTCACTCAATATCGATTTAACAGCCCCTTACTAAACACCATGCAGATACTTCTATATTAGTTGCACGAAACAGTCTATCTCGGGATTGAACACATTTATCATTTTAGAATTTATAAGCTGCCTACATCGCCCACCCTCTGAGCATTTGGAGTGCTATCTTGAAATATCGATAGAGCGAAATGCTGACGTAGCAACACCCCTACGCTTATTCCTCGACATTGAGAATAAAAGAGACAGACTTATGAGGGTCGTTTAAGATAAAAAGGGATGCAAGATAGACCACGACGAGATAAGTGTTCTAATTTATACTCAAATTGCGAACGTCGTCACAAGAACCACGTGCTAAATAACCGCTCCATATTTAAAACATCTTAAGACGCATACAATTGCAAATGAATTTGGATTTTAGAACAGCATTTTTAAGTCTTATTTAGAAATACATTCGCCGAGTATAATATCCGACAATTTTAAAACCCAAAAACGGTTCCGTAGCGTCTTGTTCAATGATTTTCATTCTTAGTTCTTTGCGTTTGAAGTGCGTTTCCTTTGAAAGAAAAGTTTGCAAATTAATACATCAGATTTTAAAAGAAAGCCTGTGCATACTAACGAGTGCTATGTCAAGGTTAAATGGCGTAGGTATTTAGCGAGTCGGTCACTGGGTTAACTGGTGTTAGGGTGGCTGTATTTGGTATGCAAATCGTAATTATGAGTTTAAGTCGTTTACGTTTTAATTATAGCGGATTGGGAAACTGGGGGGCGACTGAGTTGATAGAGTCTGTGTTTAATCAAATTTCCGTCGATCTGTCGGGTTTTTTTCGGAGAAGGCTAAGCTGATTTTGATAGGGTTTTCACTTAAATATAGTGTTACAGGATTGTAGGTTTAATTGTAATTGAAATGTTTTTATTTTGTATACGTCTACGGGGGTACTTACAAAATATCAGTTACAATATTTTTTCTTACACTACCGCCGTATCAGATCATGACCTCGAATGAGAAGATTCGGCAAGAAACTCAGTTGTGTAAGAAACTTCTAATGGATCGGAGTTATATGTCAGTCTAGTTATAGATGCATGCGCGTCTGAGGACTACGTTGGAATGTTTTGTGAATTGAATGTGATGGATCTTTTTGCATCTCACACCATAACAGAGCGACATTAAACTACATAAACATAAACGCTTTCTACACTCATAGCCCCACAGTAGGATTTTCTTCTGTGTCGTGGGTACCATGGACACACAAAGACGATTACACAAACACCCAGACCCAGAACAGAAATATAAACTCATCATTCAGATTTCTGTCTGGCCGGGGATCGAACCCGGAACCCACTGCGTGTCAGACCGTTATGCTGACCGCTCCACCACGTGGGTCGTCAAACTGCGGTTACAATGTCAATATACATATGTGGAGAGTGGAGGTGGTGTCTCCAGAGTCGAAAACAACGAAGGGTTCTACTACCTTTGCATTTAAGGATTTTTTACCAGACTACTTCAGAAGAAGGGTAACAGTTTTCGAGCGTATGCATATCGTCGTTTAAGTTCTAGCACCGCGTAGTCATTTTTGGAATTTTTTTGGAGAGACAAAAACCGATTGATTTTACATAGACGCAACTAAAGTTCCATTTTGTACTTTTAATTTTCCATAATTTCAAGGTATTATTGTGTCGTACCTTGATTCTGTTTGAACAAAACGACGCGCATTTCGATTCCAATGACGATGATTTTCAAAATGTCATTACCGCCAAAAAATGACTTACGCGGTGCTAGAACTTAAACGACGATATGTATATATGTCCATTTCTTTAGCATGCTCTGCCGCCCAAATGGCTGGGCAAATTGTGACATATGACACATCATTAGAAACGTTTCCGTTGGCAGTGTGAAATAGGCTATTTGTCGTATTGTTACATATTATAACATATCATTAGAAACATTAGTCTCAGTTTGCAGTGTGACATAGTCTATATATTAAAAAAAAAATACCCTGTAAATAAGGAAAAAAGAAAAAGAGGAGGAGGGACGTCGACTCTTTTATAATCATGATAATATGGGTATCAAATGAAAGCTATTGAATAGACCGTCCTAAAAATATTTATTTTCCAATGCTTTTATGATACTATTGACGAAACTGTCTGGTTTTTGTTTTATGATTTTTAAGAATGTTATTTGTTAGCTAAATACATTATATGCGTGTCTACTATCTTAAGCTTTTAATTATAATCCTCATCTATATTTATTGATACTTGCAGGTGCTCGTTGTTTTACGATAATAAAATCTTGGTGTTATGCTATTTATGTTGATTAAACTCGTAATAATAATATCTTTATTTTATAGGTTTTGTGGTTATAAGCAATTAATTGGAGGTTTAAATTTTTTATATACTTCTGTTTGAAGTAAGTTGCCTTCTAACTTCTTTTATTCTGGAGTAGTTTTGTATTTCAATGGTGTCGTAATCCCATCGTAGGTCGATTGTGGAGACACCAATAACACCTATTTCCAAATGTGTTTTAGTTTTAATTGTATGATAAGGTAGACATGCTGTTATGGTAATGATAATTAATTTATCCGAGGCGTTCCGACTTCTATCGTCAGGGTAGGATTTAAATCTTGGGTGTTACTTTTTAGGGTTCGATTCCCGGCTAGACAGATTTCTGAATGAGTTTAGATTTGTTTGTGTTTGTTGTGTTTGTGTATTCGTCTTTGTGTGTCCATGGCGCCCACAACACAGGAGAAAATCCTACTATGGGGATAGCCCCATAGTAGGATTTTCATATAAACATAAACGCTTCTACACTCATAGGAGTGTAGAAGCGTTTATGTTTATGTTATGTTATAAAATGGAAATTAAATACATTATTATAATAAAAGGAAATCTGAGTGCCTAAAGTGAAAAAAGAAAAATATGAAGTACAATCATCAAATATATTAAAATAGAATTTATAATATATTGTATAGGTAAACTGTACACAAATAATAGTTTTGAAATGCAATGGTCTACTTGCTCCGAGGAAGGCCTAACGGCATCATGTATGAAAGCACCGATGTATTTGTTTTGAGATCCTGGAGCTTCTTATATGTGTAGTTAAGTCACCGAGGGAGGTGAGGTTACAGGGAGAAAATCTCACATAACCCGGTCTTACACTCAAAAGATCGGGTATCTTTAAAAGATTTCCCCTCGATACCAAAATAGAAAACATAAGGTTGTCTGTTAGTTTACTGTTATCGGTATAAACATTACAGGCTATTGTTATTTAAAGGTTAACGTTTATTATGTTTACTCAACATGTTATCAATTGTAACATTTCCAATTAAAATAAATAAAAGAAAAAAAAAACACAAGTATAACAAAACACGTTCCTAGTCAATATTTATACCAACTCAAATAATAAATTTCTTTCAGCAACCTTGTTAGCCAAACGTTTCATTAAAATCAGTATAATAGAACTTAGGCTTTGCATTAATGCAGTACCTATTTTATCAAAGAACGTTCCCCGATATTTGAACTCAAAACTCGGCTTAACAAGCAGACTGCGGGCATCCGACGAATAGTTTTTAACGACGAATAGAAAAGGTATTCGTATCCGTCGAATTCGCAAGACTCGTCGGATTTCCAGTGCGGTAAATAATAATAATTCCGCCTTCGCATACGATCGGTGGTTGCGTATTGTGACTAACAAGCAACCCTTGAGATGTCGATGGGGGAACACTACATACGGCGTGCGCCGGCCCGAAAAATGTTGTACATGAAAATTTGCAATAGCATTTTCTTCTGATTCAAATATTATTTATTATTTACGCGTGAGAAGAAAGGTCATTTTTTTGGCATGCGTTATATCCCAAATGCTTGACGGTCACACATATGATATATTGCTGGAATCGTTAAATATCGTAAAATAAATGTATTATTATTAAAACAAAATACCTGAATGCTCATTTCAGTCTTAACAGTCGGGTTTTCTTCTTTTCATAATAATTTCTTGTTTAAATATTTCTTTTAATGTTGAGCCGTTGGTAATACATTTTTTTATCGGAATTATCAAAGAAGTTTCAACTGATACATGAAGCGATCCTCCAAGTCCTCGAGATGAGCAACGCATCTGTGATCGACTTCAGATAGAACCCCTGTTCTTTATGAAGTTGCTTACAGAAGTCCATGGTTGGCAGTAACCACTTACCATCAGGTGAACTACATGCTCGTTTACTACTTCAATCGGATAAAAAAGGTTGCCCCGACCAGGTGGACCGA
>MOOZ01001220.1:526103-540162 GCA_002930495.1 Cecropterus lyciades
CTGATAATTTTTACCCGACTGCGTCAGAAGGTGGGCAATGTTTTCCGAGCGTATGTATGTATGTTTGTATGTCCATTTCTTTAGCACGCGCTACAGCCTAAACGGCTTGACGGGTTGTGACGTATGATATATCGTTAGAATTATCTCAGTTTGGAAAGTAACATAGGCGATATATTTTTAAATGGCGCCTGGAAATAGAGGAAAAAGGGGAAAGGAGGGGCGACTTTTATACTATTACGACAATACGATTTTACGAAAATATCAAATGATATTTTTGACAAAAACTATATATATATGGGTATATCATTATGAACAAAGAAATCGTTTTAAGCAGTAGCAGGAGTAGGAGTTTTAGTTTTAATGTTTTTAACGATGTTATTAGTTTATATTATCATCAATAGAAGTAGCCAACGAGCATACAGTCGACACGATGTCAAGTGGCTCCGGCCACCTATGGACATCTGTGATCAACCCCAGATAATCAGAATCATACTTGAGGTTGGCCACAGACGCGTGGCTACCCTTGAGGACTAAGTTGCAACGCCTAGGATATATATGTCTCCCTTACTATATCCCACAGACCAGACAGAAAATTGGCAGAAATAGATTAATAATATAAAGAATATAAATTGAATATAGGCTGATGGAAGCAACGATTCCTTATTGTAATTAATACATTTGCCAGCGTTCCTGAGTAGGTATTAGTTATTATGAGTTTAGCATAACAAGCAGGTATTATTGAGTGTCTATTTAGGGTCCAGCTCTCATCTGTGAACTAAAAATATTTTAATCGATTGTAAATGATCACGCTCGACTTCAGACTATTTTTGAAGTTTGAAGATTTTTGCTTTAGACTATTTTGGAACTAGGAGTTCCTATTTTAATTATTTCAAGCCATTTTAATGGTTTGATGCTTAATATCATGTTACTCATAAAAGTTATGTTATTGCTTTTTAGCACTAGGTATAGTTAAGGGTCATTCATCGTTTTGAAGGTTGGACGAAAAGTCAGTAACCGTTTTGAAGGACACCAAGTAGTTGCGGTTCGGCAAGGACATTTCCTTTACGGCCAACCTAAGACAGCTCCAATCCTTTTTCAGGTTGATGACAGATTACCATAGGTGTCAATAACCACTTACTACTGCTTAAATTTCATAAATAAACATATTTTCACCTGATACTCATCCTCAGAACGCTTTAGCGCCTCAGAACTATAAACTATTTAAATTAATAACCTTATATTTCAACCTTGTTTGAAGCAAAACACTATTAATTTCCAAGACATGGTTTATTGCCACGTTCCAAATTCAATATTAATACCGTTATTAAGCCCGAACTTTAGATATTTCAAAATCTCTCCGAATTCCAACAGACTAAAGCAGCCAGTGACATGGAAAAATGAATAATATTAAAATACACCAACACAAAAGAATTTTATTTACGTAACTCACCCACACACCCACGACATGCAAATGTACGTATTCCGCCGAATGTCACATTCATAGGTGAAAATTCAACATCGAGATATGACGTTACCCTTTCTTTATCAAATAACACACGCGCACGTAACAAGGTTTTCTTTTGTCACGACGTAACACTCACACATAGACAGTGGGAATTTTATTTCAGGAACTCCGAAGGATTTTCTTCTCTAAGTCGTGCCGTTTCTAGTCTTTTTTTAAGTGACTATACGCTGGCAAAGCTCTCAAAGTTTCACACTGTAAATTGTACTTAATGACATCGAAATAGAACTCTGTTAATTTTTCATTCACATGTGACATTTTCGGTATACCCTGCGTCGTTTCGTTCTCCAAGTACATTGAAATATCAATTTTCGTGCCACACAAGTAAAGCTCAAATTGTATCGAGCTTATTTGAACTTGAAACTGCGCGATGGAGCTTTCGCGGGCATCGCTACTATCCAGGGGATGTTAGTTTTGGATACTCTGCGCATCATTCCGCGCAATCGTAAGATGGCGATACTTCGATGTCTTGACACGTATTTGATTTATGGCTAAAATAAATATTAAGGTAGCAGGAAATTAGCTTGGGCAAGCACCAAATAAGATTCTCTATCCATACAACAATTATTGTGAGGGTCAGGACATATTTTCCTTTGTTCGAGGTTTATTTTGCTGACCTCGCCCGGAAAAACTAAAAATAGATGAATCTAGTGCAGTATTGATTTATCTCGAATGTCTAGGACATGCTCAAACGAGCCGCACATCGCATCTGGACGCCGAGTCGAGGTTACGTGCTGCTTCGAGATTAATTATCCTGTGTCTAATTGTCTTTAATTGCCATAAAGTTATCCAGAACCCCGCGCTGACTCAAGCAAGTAAGCAATAATTGATATTATTACCAATATCGCTATAACCATTTGGCGACTTTCACGTGTTACCTTTGCGCGACGCCATTTGCAATCAAAAGAAAATTTGCGAAGCGCAACGAGATTATTTCGTGAATAACGATCTTGTTTCTTATTCTTTAAGGTATATTATCGTGGTGTCTTATTATTTGCCGCGAATATGCCATTTTTGTTGGATTTTTTGCTATGCTATGATTTTTTATTGTCTTAGGATTTTCTTTGTATTGTTATTTTATATGTAGGATAGTTATAAGTTATAGAAGACTTCGTGATTCGACACCGGGAGCACCATCGTATACCTATGCTTTCTAACAGCAATGTTGGGCGCTGTTTTATTCTGGTCTAGCAGGGTGTGGCACATCTCTTGTGCCACACCCTACAGACCCTTATACCAGGTATTACACTTTAGTCTTCCGGGGTCGCAATGCCTCGGTAAGGCCTTATGAAACCAGTGGCTACTTAATAAGAAGTGGACTGCGTGCTTATAATTAATTCAAATTTGAAGTGATTTTTAATTGTATTAAAATAAAATGTATTTTGTATTAGAGTTATCGTTTAATCTGTTTAAAGCAAATTATGACAATTTGCACATTTTCACCCCCTCCCCTCCACGGGTGGGAGGGGAGGAGATGAAAATTTCCGGGAGGTCGAACTTTTACCGACTGAAAGTCAACGGCGATCCTCTGGACGCTTTGCGCCTGGTCACGAGAAGTGGTGACGACCATTACATTCGCAGCAACTTTGGCCAACGTTGCTGTTAACACCAGCCACTTCCAAAGAGGGCGGGGCCCTCTCAGTGGTATCCCATATAAAACCTTTGTGGTAGTACAAAGTTCATAATATTTTTTACATATTTGAAGATACAAGCTACTTATAAATTTTATTAAGTATTTCTTCTCTGTTTATATATTTTAATTATCATAAAATATAAAGTCCTTAAAGTGAAAAATACACTATATGGTCATAGTCACTCATCCAATGACTGACCACGGTCAATCATTGGCTGTGTGACCATGTATGTTTCCTCTAAAAAGATTGAGAATGGACACGTTCGGATCAATTGGGAAACCACCATCACTCTCTCTGTTATAGATAATTTTTGAGATAATTGCCTACTACTTACTTAGGTACTTACTTTATAAAATAAATGAGATACAAACTACTTATTACTTTTATAAAGTATTTCCTTTGTGTTTATATATTTTCAATCATCATAAACTATAAAGTCCTTAAAGTAAAAACACATATTTGGTCGTGGTCACTCATCCAATGACTGACCACGGTCAATCATTAGCTGTGTGACCATGACTGTATCCTCTAAAAAAAGATTGAGAGTGGACACGTTCGGATCAATTGGGAAACCACCATCACTCTCTCTGTTATAGATAATTTGAGATAACTCAGGTTTTCTTAATCCAATTCTCATGAAATTTGGAATAAACATTGGGTATCTAAGATAAAATCACATAATGAAAAATTTGACCTTCAACTCCTTGATCCTGATGATGCAGAGAAGTGCAAGCTTAAACCAAAGGAGTTAGCCATTTGATGCTTATGAATGTATATTAAGATTATTAAGCAGAGACAAATGTTGAAAAATTTGACCTTCAACGCCTCAATCCTGATGATACAGTGGCACTTCAGGCCTAAACCATTAATGTTGGCCATTTGATGATTACGGATATATAATAAGAATGTTAAGCAGAGACATAAAAGACTTGTCGGACATTTTACTCCTCAACCCCGATGATGCAGGGGCACTGAATGCTTAAAGTGTAAGAGTTACCCATTTGGAGCTTACGGATGTGGAATATGGTTACTCAGATAAGCAGAATATTATTAAAAGATGAAAATTTTGAATTTCATTCTCCCATATTGTCCAAAATAAAAAAGTCGACCCTCCCTTTCCTTTTGCCCTTATTTACAGGCGCCATTTTTTAAATGATATAGCCTATGTCACTCTGCAAACTTAGACGATTCTAGTGATGTGTTATAACACACATACATGACGTATACGTCACAATCCGTCAAGCTGTTTGAGTTACAGCGTGTACCTAAGAAAGAGACATACAAACATAGAATCAAACATACTTACACACATACATACGCTCAAAAACATTACCTTCTTTCTGACGCAGTCGGATAAAAAATATTTCTTTAAATTTTCTTTCAAGGGGACTCATCCAAGCGCACTGAAAATATTTAAGCTTTACTAAAAAGTATATTTTTTTAATTATATTTTTTTTTTCAGTTGGTCGGTGTAGTCGGCAAGCGTCACCTACATTTTTTTCGAGCCAAGCGTGTGTGTGGATTACTCACTACATCTAACTTCACGCGTAAGTCACGATTAGTAATAAGAAAATAATATTTTCTGTGAATTTTTATAAGATTTTTTTTATATAATATGGAAGCAAACGAGCATTCCGTCCACCTGATGGTAAGTGACCACTGCCGCCCATGGACATCTGTAATTCACCCCTAATAAGATCAGCCTTATCGGAGGGTAGCCATAGATGCTTTGCTACCCCTTAGGTCTTAGTAGTAACGCCTCGGATAAGTATGTCGCCCTTGCCAGAACCTTCAGATCAGAACACAGCAGTACTGTTTTTAGGTAGAAATAGGAGTGACGGTGGTGTTTCCGGATTGGAACTGCAAAGGGTTCTACCACCTTCAAATATTTATAATAGAAGTCGGCGGCAGCATCTGTCTGTGTAATATACACACCCACTCCAACCATCAACTATTGACAAAAGACCCGATTAGCGAGACTGTATACAGATTAGTGATGTGCCGGAGATCCGTATCCGTATCTGCGGATATCCGAGGCATGAGAAAGATAAAATATAAGATACGAATCCGCTACTTTTTGGGCGGATCTCAAACGGATCTTTTATACCTGTTATCAAATTAATATTATTTACAAATTCATTATATATACAAAATACTAAATGTACCTAGGTGGTTAGGTAGCAATGAAATAGTATTAAATTCTATATTGTTTATTAATATCACATATTTAGTTCATATTGCAGTCATGATGTGTTAAATCAATAAGATATTTTGATTATTTTGATTTAAAAAATTAAATATATTATATGTACATGTAATGACCGGGTACTTTGCAAAGATAGGGAAAAACGTAAACAATTATTGTTTTAAGGAAACGTAATAAACTCGTTCTAAGGGCACAGGCAGAAACATGTCAATAAAGCAAATGTCGCTTTAAGGACACGCGCATCAAGCAAGTAAATTTGTAAGAAAGTTGAGATCCGTATCCGCGGTTCTATTATTTTAATGATCCGGCACATCTCTAAAACAGATACAATTCTACTGCTAGCAGTGAACTTCAAAAAGCTAATGACTATGCTATGATGGCTTATTGTTTCATATATTATTTTATTTATATAAATATTTTTTATGTACCTACCTATGTTTATTTTTATGAATGTAAAAATAAAAAATATATGAATACATTTTATGGTCACATATATATACACTTCTGTAACATATTATGCTTATTTGCGTGATGCAAAAAGAGATAAACAATTTAATATTGCTTATAATAACATAAAATATTTACATTTATCTACAAATAATGTTCATTATTACTATTTAAACAATAAAAATATAAATATATATTTGTGCAATCCACACGCGGCAGAAGTAGTGAAACTTTATAATAATAGAAAGTCCATTACGAAGTGAAATCGTTAGCGTGATTTAGAAAGTTGAACAGCGCCATCTAGTTGTAGCGCTGACAGCTGCTTTTGTAACGCATTTTCGTTTTATCGAGTTTCAACGATTTTAAAGAAGTTTCACTTCAACTACTAACGTTGTTAAAAATATTAAAAAACCCGACTGTTCAAACATTTTTTGTTGAAAATGATACATTTAATTTAACGCCTAGTAAGAGAGTTAAAATAGTCAGGGAAAAGTAAAGTAAAAGTATTACATTATATATATTTTTAGAATGGTTTATTTACTAGCTACCCATATTGTCGTGATAATAAAAAAAAGTCGTCACTGCCAAAATATCCGTAATTATCATTTATTCTAAACCCATAGCCTCACACTAGCATTTTTACACACACCACACACAAAGACGAATACATATACCTCCTGACCCATATCCGTAAATTGAGATAGGTATCTGGCCAGGGATCGAACTCGGAACTCATTGCGTGGCAGATACATATGGTGACCGCTCCGCACGTACTTGTCTGCTTGTTGCTTAATTGACTCCAAAATGAATACATTTTAGAGTCAATGAATTTTAAAATAACACAAAGGTTTTAATTTTTACAATATCTAATCTAAACATCCTTACCTGAATTTTGAATAAAAATCAATTTGGCGTGCAAAAAGTATGAATCTCACGCCTTCAAAAAATATACAAATGAAATGAAATGTCTTTATTTTGCATAGGCCTACGGGGGCACTTACAAATTGTCATTTACAATATGTTTTCTTACACTACCACCGGATCGGAAAATAACCTCAAAAACAGTAAAAACCTTAACAACCATCAATCTTAACATTTTTTTCTAATCTATGGAACGCTTAAGAAACCGGTAGTCAGTATATTTTTACGTGACTGCCTCAGAAGGAGCCCAAACGGTTTGATGATTGTTGACGTATGATATCATATCATTCGAATCGTCTCAGTTCGAAAACTGACATAGGCTTTATGATTTTTAAAAATGGCTCCTTAACATACGAGAAAAAGGGGGAGAGGGATAACCACATTATATTACCACAACAATATGGGTATCAATTATAACAGTTTTGATTGACTATTTTTACAAAAACTCATATAAGGCGTTAAATTAAATATATCATTATGTTTTAATATTTTTAACAATGTAACTAGTCGTTCGACAATTTAGTCGGTCGCTCGTTCGTTCGATTAGTCATTCAGTCGTTAGTGCGTTCGTTTATTCAGCAATTTATTAACTTGTTAAGTGTATTATACCATGTTTACAGATAAATATAAAGCCGACGAACAAAATTATGTATCGTTTAAATAATATTTTGATATAAACTTAACATACTAGGTGGTAGAACTATTTCTGCCGCCACACCTATTTCTAGCGTGAAGCAGTTCTTGCGTTTCGTTGTAAGAGTGTGATTGCCAGCTCACTTGTACATGAGGCGACCTTCTCAGTCCTCGGGAGTAGCAATGCATCAGTGATCGATATCAGATGGAACCCCTGTTCTATTTGAAGTTGCGTACGGATATCCATGAGCGGTAGTAATCTACCACCAGGTGGACTGCATGCTCATTTGCTATTAGTCTGGTAAAGAAAATATCTTATTTTACACATACAATCAAAAATCCACGCGTTTGTACATCGCATTAATTTGCAAAAAATATTTCTGGACGACTAAGAATAAGTAATAATAGTTTTTTTTAATTAACGAATGTTTGTCTGTCATGCAGGCGGACAAAAGTTCTTAAAATGAAAAAAAATATTTAAAATCGCATCAAGTTAATTTTAGGGATTGATATATTTACAGTCCATACCTCTGGTAACGTTTCATCTTTCATTAAAATCCATCCAATATATCTAAATACAATGTTATGAAAAAAAATACAAATTAATTAGTTTATTTTAAATTGTTTCAGATTTACTCATAACTGATGACGTTCTAGATTTTACACCTAAACATGTGGAGATTGCTAAAAGATGATCTTAATAAGACATTCTCAGATTCCTCCACCTTTGAAAAAATCACTTGCTGCGTTGTAGTCGTCATCTGCTTGTACTCGTATGGCCTTTACTGTGGTCTTATCTGCTGTATAGTTAAAAACATACAATTTGATTCAAATATGATTGATTTTATTGCCGCTCATAAAGAAGGACGTGGATGCAGTGCTTGCGCTGGTGTTTATTTTCCATCTTAATTTTTACTTATTACATTATTAAAATTACTTCCTCTTTATTTCAATAACATTTTATTCATTTTTTCATTATAATTCCAATTTATAAATAACCTGTGCGCCCGGGAAGATTGTGACAACTACAAAAATCTCTACAACTTCAAAAGCTTGCATGTTTCAAGGTGGAATCAACCGTACACAATTACTATTCATTGAAATCGGTCGAGCAGTTTCGGAGATTAGCGTGTACGAACACGTAACACTAATAAAAACCATCTACATAGGTATGTTATGATTGTCTACAATATGTCCTGATTTGAAGTAAGTTTTGAGAAAATTGATGTTATGTGAAAGTCGTTTTGTTGTATCGCTAAGTAAATTGAGAGAACGGAATCGAACTAGATTTTTAATGTGTTTAAGCTAAGTCCGTCATTCGGCTTAGATCATAAGGTGCATAATTTGTTAAGCTATCCGAAGTCATAAAAATCAAAATATGTTTTTTTTTACTACCGCTTTTACGATTCTGAGGGCAGAATTAGTACCATATGATAAGTTCTTGTGATAGTAGGACATTTTATAAATCAACGGAAACACCACCGCACCAGTGATTCATACCGCCATAGCTACTTCTAGCTTGAAACAGTTCTTGCGTTTCGTTTTGGAAGCCTTGTATGAATTTGATTTCAATTGTTCATGGGCGGCAGTGACCACTTATCAATACGTACATTGCATGTTCGTTAGTTTCTTCAATCTGATAAAATATACGTATTATTGCCTGATAACAGTAGTGAGCACTGCTGTATTCTAGTTTGAAAAGTGTGGAAAGGGAGACATATTAGGGAAGGCGTGCCAACTATGCTGTATGATGTAGATGCATGATCTGTTGCCAAACCCCAGGTATGGCTAATCTTATCTGATTGATCACAAATGGTCATGGACGGCAATGGCTACTTACCATCAGCTGGATGTAAATGTGAAGAAGTAAAGGACCATGTAGTACCTTTACTTCTTCTTTTATAAATAAAAATATATCCGTGAATTCCTTGCCCGGAGTTTTAGGTGGTCGTTATAATATTACGATATTAATATTATTTATTTGATATAAGGTAAAGTAAAAAAATAAGCATAAAAACTAAAAACCATATCAATGTGCCAAGTTCTGTGAATTTTATTGTTATATTGAGGTAGCGAAGTGGCTACTGCCGCCCATAAACATCTATAATCAACCCCAGATAAAAAATAAGCCCCAGGTAAGAAATGTATGAATGTCGCAGTTATAGAAGCAGGTGAAACAAAAATATAAATACCTTATTCTTCTGTGCACAAAACCTGGCGATCGGTCAGCCAATTGCACTTCTACTTCACAGTAAGATCCCGTGACCACCACAAATAATAAATATGTATATATAGTCCGAACAATCATTGACGGCAACCGCATGTACAGGCAATCTGGCTGTATTCTGAGTGTAAGGTCAGAAGGTCAATATTTTTAAATTTTACAATTTTATTTAATTCAATATTTCGGCCAGTCAAATACTGAACAAGAAGAGTTCCACCTGAGGTCGACAGATGCATTGTTACCCTCAGAACTAAGTTAGAACCAGTACCATGTATTTGTATTAAATGACGAGATTTTTTAAAAGAATATATGTTATTCGAGGGTATGTACGTATGTTTGTTTGTATGTATGTTCATTTCTTTGGCACGCGCTACAGCTCAAACGGCTTGAAAGATTGTGACGTATGACATATCATTAGAATCTTCTCGGTTTACAAAGTGACATAGAGTATATAATTTAAAAAAATGGCGTCTGCAAATAGTAAAAGGGGAATAAAAAAGGGGGAAAGTGACGACTTTTTTAGTATCATGACAATATGAGTATATAATGAAAGCTAGGTTTTATGTTTTAATATTTTTAAATTTTTCTAGCTAATTACATCTATTTTTAATTTGTTTCAGATTCGCCAACATGTCACGATGTTTTTTATTTGACCCAAATAAAACGATCATATTGAAGTTCGCGTTTGTCGCATATGTCGTTTTAAGCTTGTCATCGTTATTCTTTCACGTGTATTTATTCATTCCACCATTTCAAGAGCTTTTCAGTGAACCTGAAGAATTCTGTCCTTGTAAGAAGATACCATTTCCCATGTATTAAATTATTTCATGTCGAATTTATGTTGTGTTTTCATGTAATTAATTATAATTTATCAAAATGTGAATGTGTCGATATTCTAAAACATCCTTCGGGATCCCAAGGGCTCTTTTAGTTTAAACTTAACATAATTTAAAAACTAGAAAGAATTGAAAACTAGAAGAAAGTTTTTCTTCATTCTGGTTTTTATTTCTTCTATTCTTAATACGTTCATATATTTCAAAACCTTCTTTGGAATTTTAATTACACTATGTTGTATCTGATAGTTATTTTTCAGTTTTTTATTGTCGCATAGTTGGCGCTGTTTACATCAATTGAAACTTACTTCAAGTTTTATTCATCCGTCGCATAGATGGCGCTGTTTACAACAATTGAAACTTTTAATTCAAAATTAATTTTATTGCGCCTGTTTAGACAATCCAATCTTGCGTCGGAGCTGGCACATACTTTCTTTATTTTATGGTTCTAATGATTTAGTTCACGATAACCTATCTTTCAGTTTTAAAGAGTCTTTCATGACTCAACTCCGGTGTCTTCACCGCCACACCTGCTTCTGTTTTATGTTGGGTTTTCGTTCGTAAGGTGTGGTAAGGGAGATAAACTTATATGAGACATTTCAACATAGTTCTCAAGGATAACGCATCTGTTATCCTGGATAAAATCTCAATCCCATCTAGGGTTGATTACATTTCATGAGCGCAGTCACCATCAAATGGACTGCGTGCATTTTACTTTTAATTAATTTATTTTTAGTTATATTTTATTTATGAAAAAAGTAAATAACATGTTTTAAATAAGTTATCATTATTTGAAAAACAATCTTTAAAAATGTTGGCTGTAGCAATATACTTACTACTTTTACTTAGATTTTAACTACTTAAAGTACACTCTGTTCCTGTTCGGACCATTTTATGTAATGTAGCTAAATTGACTAATATGTTATCAGCAACTTCGTGCACGTTTTGAACAGTAGTATATCGTACGAAATAAACGCAGAACCAAAAATCGAACTGAAAATTTTATAAATGTTTTAAGTCATATCGTTTAGGAAACCATCCAAAAAATATCATTATCATTGAACTTAAAATTGAATAATCACCGCTTTTGGCATGTGGTGTGATGCTTGTCCAAAATTACCAAACATCACGAAAAATTCATTAATTTCAAATTCTATGCGAAATTTACCAATTGTACACACATGTATTTGTTTTTAATGGTCCACGCTGACGTACCTTTTCCTGTCACGCGTGTTTGTGTCCGTGTTACCGTGTACTCCTGACCCGTATACTTACTGCTTGCTTCCTATATTTTGGATACTTTTCCTGTTATGCGTGCCACATGCAATTCACGCAGGCGTAAGACACGTGTGTTACTGTGTGCACACGTGAGAGGGAAAACGTTATTAGAATTTTTTACATTTATTTTCACAAAAGTTCCTTACAATTTTATAAGTACACGCTAGTGTCAATTATGTTTATACCTACTGTTTTTATTTACACTACATTCCTATATTTATTGAATATAATGTAGGCGCCTAATTTATACTATACTATTTCTTGCTAAAAAATATATGTAATTTTTCTACAATTTTTGTAGGTATCTACTTCTACCTCTCTGAATCTTGAACTATGTAATTGCCCTAATTTTTTAACTGTATACACTTTTCAAAAATTAAAGCTTTGTAGGTTTGTAGTTGCGCTTCTAACTGCTATTTATAAAACTATATTGTTAATATATTTAAGTTAACATTATTTCTTAAATGTAACATTGACATGTAATGTAATGATTTGATGTCTGTTTAAGTAACATCATATCAAGGAATCCAGCTATTTAACATTGTAGCAACATTGAGACTATTCCATTAGCTTAATTAATCAAATGGAGAACATTTATACAAACTTTGTCACCTTAAGGTACCCATTACACTCGCGCATTACAGTATTCAGTTGTACTTGACTCAATGTTAATACTCATAGCCCGATTCCTTTACTTACTGTACCCATATTCGAGTTTATTACGATTAAAACAGTAATTGTTTAAGTTTTTGCCCGTCATAGTAAAGTACATTAATTAAAGCCGTAAATGAAAACGTAAACGAGCAATGTAAGGGACGAAAACATAAACAATTACTGTTTTGAGGAACGTGGTTAACTCGTATTAAGCCCTTTTCAAGTTGTTACATTATACGTAAATGAGTTTATTTGTTTAAATATGTTTAAATATAGTATATTTATGATAATTTATCGTTATTGTAATCGTTTTTATGGTTATTATGTCAACACATCTTATCGTCGCCTGTACCGCAAACCCTAAAGACCAAGGCCTTCGATCAGTGTGTTACCGGTCTTAACCTTCGGAGTTCAGATGTGGACACTAACGGTGGGACTGGTTCATGAATTAAAGTCACTCAGTGAGCTGTTAGGAGAGCTATGTTCGGTGTGATTGTCAAGGATATATAAAGGAAGAAATTCGTATAAATACCAATTTCACTGATATAGCTCAAACGGCTTACTGAAGTGGCAATTGGCCATTACCGTACATCTGACTATTGGTCACGCGGTCACCACTATAGTGACCGTTTCACTATAGTGGTGACCGCGTGAGTAAACGTAGAGACACCTGCTAGGCGGCGTGACGATCTGCGCTGGGTAACGAGAAGTAACTAGATGAGAACCGAAGATCAGGCTTAGTGACGCACCTTGGTAGATGTCCAGCAATATCCAGATGACTTTCATCTTGGTGAGGTCTATGTTCAGCCGAAATCAAATGATGATGATATTTATTATTTACGAAATGTATTTACTTAAATTTGTTGGTACTTTATGTTCAAGAATATTTTACTTTATAATTATTAATATAAATTGCGCTATTGTAGAATTGATGTAATAAATATTATTTCTTTGTGTTATCCGTGCGTTTTATTTAACAAACTCCTTAATAGGGTTACCTTACTTCATAATAAAATCTATATAGATCTATAAATACGGTAAATACCTGCCATGCAATTTCATTAATTTAATTTAAAAAGTGGTTGAACACTATCCGTTTCGACTCCGAATTGACCATAAATGAGAGTACATTTGAAACGAAGAGCCCTGACTCCCAGAAAAGCGTATTGCGAGAAATATAATGGTGCCAGGAAATTTCGCTGCAAGTCGTATCGATATTTTCTGAAATTCGCCCAACGTTGATGCTTGCAGTCCAAAATAATGTTTTATGGTTCTCAATTAATCGCGCTATACTGCAAGCATCAGCGGCTGGAACTAATTTGTAAGACTAATGTAATTAGAACACGAATTTTCTTTATAGTATGAAAGGAGCAAACGAGCATGCAGTCCACCTGGTGGTAAGTGGCTACTGCCGCCCATTGACATCTGTAATCAACCCTAGGTAAGATCAAAGTCTCACCTAAGGTTAGCCACAGATGCGTTGCTACCCCTGAGGACTAAGATGGAATGCCTCGGAAATGTATATCTCCCATCAAACCAGGACCTGCGTTCTGCTTTGATGGGAGACAGCATAACAGTGCTGCATTAGGCAGAAATAGGTGTGGCGGTGGTGATCTCTGTAAGTTTTGGCAAAATTATCGCTCAACGCTCACGCTTGTACTAACAAACCGGTCTGACACGCTGTGGGTCCCGGGTTCGATCCCCGGC
>MOOZ01001220.1:593359-631202 GCA_002930495.1 Cecropterus lyciades
AGAAAGCTAAACTCATCATTCAGATGTCTGTCTGGCCGGGGATCGAACCCGGGACCCACTGCGTGTCAAACCGGTATGGTGACCGCTCCGCCACGCGGGTCGTCGTCCAATATCAAATTATTACTACTCCAAATATCGATAATGATATTCCAAATATCAAATTTATTACTACTATTACTGTCATATTTTTTATCTTTGTCATTGAAGTAACTTGTTTTATATGATTTAGGTGACCTACAGTTATAGGAAGTCCATAGTCGTGCCGTGAAACATAGACTGTGTATGATAAAAAGAACTATTAGTTTTTTAAACCAGAACGCCACTAAACTGTCACTTAAAATCTCATTACAAATTTTAAGTAAAGTTCTGCAAAGTTTGCTACAATCTGATTACTATAAGTCATAATTGACCACCATATTTGTATTATCTTAGCCTTATTACATCGGATACATACATTTTTTGAACACTGAATTCGCAGCGCAAAGCGAATTTGCTTTGAGAGTCATGTCATGCAGCCCTCAGGTGATCTAAGTCAACTTATTTATATAAATTAATAAATCAATGTACCCACTACAAAATCAAAGATTTGCACTTTTAAAAATGTTCTTTGCAATTTAAACATTATTCTTGTATTTCTTTGTATTTCAAGGTGCTAAAACTCTTTGTGGTTCGACTCCGGAAGCACCACTGCCAAACCAATTTCTGCCTAATAATAGCAGTGTTATGCGCTGTTGTGTTCTGGTCTGAATGGTGTGGTAAGGGAGACATACGTTTCCGAGGCATTCCATCTTAGTCCTCACGTTTAACAACGCACCTGTGGCTAATCTTGGGTGAGACTTTGATCTTACCTAGGGTTGATTACAGATGTCCATAGGCGGCAGTAGCCACTTACCATCAGGTGGGCTGCATGCTCGTTTGCTACTTCTATACTATAAAAAAAATTCAAGAACATTAACGCAAGTACCAGGACGTCATAACCGCGGTAGAAATCTCAAGGCGGCAGCGGAGTTCCAAAGACGTCAATGGACCTTCACCTTGACCAGCTGAACTCTTACCCCAGTTCGGATACCCCAAGCAAGGGTTGGAACTCAGTAAATAATTTAGAACTTGCAAGGTATGCATAGTTTCTAAGTTTAAACTAAGTGAACTGAAACTAACTATATAATCAGTTGCGAATTTTGACTGTAAGATGTTTTTCTGTTACAAAAATACTTAATAGTCTAATACTTTTCTGATCGTAAAGTCAGTACATTCTGAGTTTTAACGGTTAACAGTAAGTTTCTTGTTTTTTTTTTTGTATAGTATGGAAGTAGCAAACGTGCATGCAGCCTACCTGATGGTAAGTGGCTACTGCTGCCCATGGACACCTGCAATCAACCCTAGGTAAGATCAAAGTCACATAGGGTTAGCCACATATGCGTTGCTACCCCTGAGGACTAAGATGGAATGCCTCGGAAAAGTATGTCTCCCTTACCACACCCTTCAGACCAGAAATCAACAGCGCATAACACTGCTGTTATTAGGCAGTAATAATAATCTTGTAATGCAATGTAATCGTTTCTTATTCACAAGACATTTCTTGTCAACTATCTAATAAACGTGAAAATATTTATCGATAAACCGATTATTTCTACTTACTTCTATTTGTCTTCTAAAGTAAAATTTGTAATTGTCGTAGGGAACCCTATATTCTTTCTTTTTCTACTACTCTCTGCTCTACTCTAAGGTTTCTACGATATTTATATCTCTACACTTAAGACTTTTATCATATCTTCTATTTATTTATCTATCTATCTTTTATCATAAATATACTAAATAAAATTTCAATTTACACGAAATTATTGTATTTTTTGATCCAATATAAATTTATTAATTGTGTATATTAATATTCTAAACATATTAATACATATTTACCATAATTAACAAAACAAAAATATTTTTATTTGTTTTTTTTTTTTGATTTAGCTTAATTTTACGATTCAGCATTAAAAATAACTAAAAATAGCTTATTTTTGTAATTATCTTCTTTGTAAATTAGATTATAATTTAGAAAGTAATTCACAAAGAACGTAATTACAAAGCAAAATATGTAAAAAAAATAACAGAAATTACTAAGCTAAATTACTCTTTATAAGTACCCAGTTTGTCAGATAGAGTATAAGTAAAAATAGTTAGAGCTTTTTATAATAATTAGGTCAGAAAAACGAGATATAAACACCCAATGGTGACATCAAAGAATGCCGACGGCGGCGAGATCAAAGTGCCGCCGGCATCCGTTCCCCTTTGAACTTGCCGACGGTAAAGTACGTTGCGTTTAGAATACCTTGTAAGCCCTTTACTGTTGATATTTTATGGTGTATTTATTCTATGTGATTAATTTAAATTGTTCACGTTTGCAAAGAACTATGTCCTTTTAATATTATGTGGTTTTGGGTAGTTTTAAAATTACACAATTAGAAAGAAACAACAAACTTGTTACAGAAATCAAAAAGCAACAGATATATTAAAATTAAATTATTTACTGCCTTTTATACTTTTCTTCTTCTTCAAAAATAAGATAAGAATATTATAAAGTCATTTTTAATCTTATGGCAATGTTTCGCAAAAAGCACACAGATGGCGCTACTGATAGCTTCGAAAGGATGATGGGGTTATTTAAAAATATTGAAAGATTCTTGGTTTATTTTTATTAAATCTGTTTTTATAATATTTTCAACAAATATACTAATATGGTACCAGTAATTATAGTATTTTAGTAGTTAGTTTTAGTTCTGTTGTTGTTGATGGTAGAACTATTACCAGTTCAACTTCGGAAGCACCACGGCCACACCTATTTCTGCCTAATAACAGCATTGTTATGCGCTGTTGCGTTCTGGTCTCTTAAGGGTGTGGTAAGGAAGACTTATTTATCTCAGGCATTCCAATTTAGTCCTCAGGGGTAGCAACGCATCTGTGGCTAACCTCAAGTAAGATTTTATTTTATTTGGGGTTTTGATTACATAAGTCAATGGGCGGCAGTGGCCTCTTACCTACAGATGGTTTGTATTCTCGTTTGTTACTTCCATATTATAAAAAAATATCAAAGTTACACAATAAATTCTATAGGTATATTTGACGTGTACAATTTGGTTAAAATGTAATTACTAATGTTGCGAGCTATGCTTTGTAATATGTTCGACCAGATTTTTTTCGAAAAAAGTTCAAAATAAAATATTTCCTGATTGTAAATATGTCTGTTTCTACTTCATAATTATTTTACTTGTCTAATTGTACAAAAAAATACGCTATTTAGACCTATGTCCAATGGTGGACCTCGAAAGGCTGATGGAGGATTGACTATAACATAAAATAACTTAAACATAAACGCTTTCTACACTCATAGCCCCACACTAGAATTTCTCCTGTGTCGTGAGTGCCATGAAAACACAAAGACGAATACACAAACATCCAGACCCAGAACAGAAATCTAAACTCATCGTTCAGGTGTCGAACCCGGGAACCACTGCGTGTCAGACCGGTATGGTGCGGTCACCATAACGTGGTTCACAACGAGGGTTGTCATATAGAAAGACCAGCTCACCCTGCAAACGTTGTTTTGCCATATTAAAGCAAAAACGCAGCGCATGCAGCCGAAGCTCTCATTAGAAAAAAACTCCCGCTTTTGAAACATTCTTCATTAGTGCTCCGTTCCTGTTGGTCTTAGCGTAATGATATATAGCCTATAGCCTTCCTCGATAAATAGGCTATCTAACACCGAAAGAATTTTTCAAATCGGACCAGTTGTTCCTGAGATTAGCGCATTCAAACAAACAAACAAACTCTTTAGCTTTATAATATTAGTATAGATATCGACTCACTGTCATAAAAGAAAATAAACTAAGAAATTATTCGACACATGCTCAAAGGAACATAATGAGACAGGTTCAGAAAAACAAATTAAATTCAACAAGCCTAATGTGAATTGAAGGGAAAACTTATTTATTTATGTGTACGTAGAGTAAGACAACAATAATTGCGAATTGCGTCTTTTATTAGCAAAATGAGAATCCTATTCAGTGATTCCTTAGTTAGCTTTAAGAAGTATAAAGACAGCGCTGAACATGTTTCTACTTAAGAAAAATCATTTAAGGTGAAGCTCTTTGGATAAAACGACTTTTTTAAATAATAAAAGATATATAAAACCAAAGACAATAACCTAATGTCAAAATACAGATGTTACAAACTTGACTATTTATTAACGAAAATTATTTTTTTATTGATTTAAGTCTAAAAACATCATTGAGTTTTCAACCAATTTGCAGGTAAGTTATGCAAGGTGGTCAAATATTGAATGGCTGACCAGAAATGACAAATTCATACACGCTTCAGTACTTCGGATGATAAGTTAAGTCATGCAACCCAGTTGTTATCACAGGATAACTGTTGTTAACCTCGCCGGAGACCACAAGAGCGGATAATATCCATCGTGGGTTGGCTACTTACCCCTCTACCAAGTTGCGTTAGAGATCAAACTTCTAGAAAAATTCATAGAAAAAGACTTGTGTGTGGTTTTATAAAACCACGATGCAAGTTTTTATTTTTGTTAAAAAGGTTTGTCTGTTTAATAATAAACAAATTTAAATATACAACCAAAAACGCTCCCATATTGAGCGTGGCTGCTCCAGCGCCTTTAACTTTTCCCCTACGTAATGCGACATGTGTCAGACAGACCAAAAAATTTTGTCGTTGAAAAAAAAACATAAAAATCTTAATCCCTCATGTACCTCTTAAAATCTACAGACTAATAGCCTGGTACTATTCAAATCCACCACACGGTAAAAATACTAAACTACAACGACAAGAACCCGAAGTCGTAAAAACCAAAAGTTTGTCGCAAATAAAAGCTCTGCCTTAACATTGGAGTTCTTTGCCGAAGAACCCGCCGGATTAAAAAGGGAAGCATTCGTGTGTGAACGCTACTGTATCTTCTGAACAAAGGACGGAAAACATTTTCTTTTTAAGATTGCCAAGTACTGAAAGCGATGCGTGATGGGGAATGAGAATTATATAAGTGTTGTAACTGGGGCGCGATGGACCTTGTTTAGTATGATGTGCGGGTTGTTATGACACCAGAACTTTTTGTGTGATGAAACTCTCGTAAAATTAAATTACTGAATAAGTTTCCCAGTGAACTTAGAAAACATTTTTATTGATATAATTTAAATAACTCACTGTAATTTAAATAATAAGATCACTGAAACGGCCACCTAGTAAAAAAGTTAATTCGTAAATTGATACTAGTATTTTAATTTATAGTTCACCTGAATGTGTCTTCTGAACCTTAAAACCAGAAAATGGCAGCTCTACATTGCTTTTATAAGACAAAAAAATAGCCGACACGGGACGCCTGGCTGATGTAAAACATGGTGTTCGTACAAGTAATATACATAAAAGACGAGACTGCGACAAGATCTAAATATATAGCATAATGAAAATAATGTCATCTACGAACAGTACTCCGCATTAAGTCGAACTAACACCGCAGCCCGCTTAGTTTTGTTCGATACTTAATAGTTCAGGCAATGTATAACAATGTGGCGATCGCCACGCAAACAGTTAGGTTTACGTGCGCCTATAGATGTTTCACAACAAAATATAGGTGTAACGCCGCGGCTACAGTTGAGCCGTGTACGATATCATCTCAACTAAACTTTTCCGTGCATTAACTAACTAACGAAATATTTCAAATAATCAATGCTAACAATCTATAACTTAAGCTCATTACAACGCGAGAAAAATCTAAAGTATATCTCGCTACATAGTACGGTCCTTAGCGAAATCTCAACGGATACTAAAGTTTGCTATAGAGATGTCTGCCGGGACCCTCTTTATATCGGAGCGTCTCGTGCAATATACTTGCAAATAACATATAGCTGTGCGAAACGCTGCATATTGAAGAAAAGCAATTTTTAGATTAGACGGCGTTTTTTGTTACTTGTTTGTTTTGGGTAAATGTATTTTGGTAAAGATATGTATGGATGAAGCCATGCAATATAGTGTTTTGGGGCTTTGTTTGTTGTTATATCGCCTTGTCTATCTGTATGTCATATCTATAATGACACGGCCTCATTATAAATCGCTTTAATTATATAGATTGTTCTTGACTTTTGTTTAATTGTTGGTAAGATCCAACAAATCCATATCCGTAATTCTTTACTGATAGGATAACAATTTTGGAATTAAATTAAAATAGTCGAAAAATCTGAACGAAGAAAAACTCTTTGTGGTTCGACTCCGTAAGCACCACCGCCACATCTATTTCTGCCTAATAACAGCAGTATTATACGCTGTTGTGTTCTGGTCTGAAGGGTGTGGTAAGGGAGACATACTTTTCCGAGGCATTCCATTTTAGTCCTCAGGGGTAGCAACGCATCTGTGGCTAACCTTAGGTGAGATTTTGATCTTACCTATGGTTGATTACAGATAGCCATGGGCAGCAGTAGCCACTTACCATTAGGTGGGCTGCATGCTCGTTTGCTACTTTCATACTATAAAAAAAAGAAAAATTTTGTCCTATTGGTCATGGTTTATTATTATATTAAGATATGAACACCAAATTAATCTAACTAAACCGACAAAATCAATCGATCCGATCAATTTAACAAGAAATAAAAAGACAACACGTCTCCCGTCGACCTCTTAACTTAAAATTCACCATATTACTTAAATGGAGAATGCCATATTATTTAAATGAGGAATTTCTACTTTTATTACTGCAGGATGCATCGAAGAAACCTCCCGGGAGCAACGCCCCCTGGCGTCCCGATGCTATAAATTCGGTGAATGCGGATAATAAATTTCGTCACCTCCTACTAATGTAGCGTAATACGAGGAAGGAAATATTGCTTGTTTCTGTAATGTTTCGTGAATTTCTTGTAAAATAGGTGTGTTTTATTCTAACTAGGTGGGAATTTATGTAAGGTTTGAATATGCCATTAGTTGGTTTAATAATCTGCAATAGAAGTTTTCAGCACAGCTGTGTTCTGGTTTGAAGGATGTACGTAAACAGAAGCATTCTTATATTTGTTAAAATATAGATCTAGGTGAATGGCCCAACAGTCAGTTTGACGGGTAGAACCAGTAGTAATTGACAGTGGAACCAGTGTAGTTCGACCTGGGAAGTACCACACCTATTTTTACCATGAAACATTTGTTGCGTTTCGGTGGAAGGTTGTGGTTGCCGGCTCACTTATATATGAGGCGATCATCCTAGTCCTCGGAAGCAGCAACGCATCTGTGATCGACTTCAGATAGAACTCCTGTTCTGTATGAAGTTGCTTACGGATGTCCAAGGGCGGTAATAACCATCAGGTGGACTGCATGCTCGTTTGCTACTTCAGTCTGATAAAACAAGTCACCATAACGATCTGACCCACAGGTTTCCGTGTTCGACCCTCGGCTATACAAACATTTGAATTATGAATATTATTATTTTAATTTGTCAAAATATAAAGAAACTGGTTTTGTCTGTGAGTGGAAAAATATCATATTATTGATTTGTCTATTTTTGCGGCGAAGCTCTCATTCTATTAGCATGGTGGACTGTGACTCAGAAGCAAGGCCTTCACACATATAGAGAAAATATTTTAAAAGTAACAAATATTAGCTTTGAAGGAAAGCGATTTGAATTTTATGTTCCATTTGTAAAAAAAATACTTATAAATAAAATGTATGAGGTTTCCATCATTAATATTCTACATTTTAATATAACAAAAACTCAAAATCATTGTATTTAATTCAGTTCACTAATAATATCTCTGGGTGGAATTAAGGACTAAAAACCCGTAGCAATCACACCAAACTCATTCACGTCGTTCAGGGCGGGGCGGCTTCCGGCATGGCCGCCGCTTCCGGTCCCGGGCTTCCGGCGTTTTGCTGAAAAGAATAGAGTTTTGTGAAGAACTCAGATTGTTAGAATTTTCTGGTTCCAAAGTTCAAACTGAGGTTGAATAGAAGTGTTTGGTAGACAGTACGAATTTATACGATTTTTTATTTATACGAAATGCCACTGTATAAGTGTCAGAATAAATATTGTACACTTTTAAGACTACAGAAATAAAATGGTAGGGGGTAAACATATGCCTATGTTAAAATGTTAATATCTCCTAAGTTATATGTGAATTAAATTGATTTTCCATTAAAACGTAACTAACGTTACATGATATGAACTATATTTAAGACTGTTATTTTAGTCTTTAAATGTGGTAGAGTAGCAGTGTTCTGAAGGTTGTGGTGAGACATATTTATCCGAGGCATTCCAACCTAGTCCTCAAGGTTAGCAAGGCGTTTGAGGTTAACCTCAAGTAATACTCTGATCTTACCGGGTTGATCACAAATGTCCGTGGGCGGTAGTGGTCACTAACCATCAGATGGACAGCCTGCTAGTTAACTACTTCCATATTATAAACAAAAAGTCCTTAAGCGTCGTAACGCACGTATGATGGACTTCAGATAGAACGCCACTTATATATGGTTGATTAAAAATCTTCATGTGTAGAGGTGATCACTTACCATCCGATGGACTGCGTGCTCGCTTACCATTTCAGTCTTATAAAAAATTCAACAAGATTTGTTGTTTAATACAGTGAATATTCAATTTATATGTTGTTTAGTACAGTTGTTAATCTAATAAAAAGTCTAGAAATAAGTGTGACGGTGGTACCACCCCACTCGAAACGTATTGCTTACCACAATTTCTTTAAATCAGTTTAAAAATGTGTACTTTTGTGAATTTCAAAGACTTTAAAGTATACAATAATTTTCGAACGTTTCATAATAAATACAAATACTGAACCACGAATCGATTTTCAAAATCAATCCCAACAGTCGCAATCACCCTTTAGAAAAGCATTGCTGCTTTGTAATATTTGTATAGCATTGAGGGCGGGCCGACTTCCGGTAATGGCCGACAGGTAACCTGTGCCGAGCTTCCGGACTTAAATACCTATTCACATTTCTTTATACCTAATGTCCATACTTATTACATTTTATTTATATTGCCTAGATTGTAAATATTATGTATGTGAGTGATCGCTCGGCCATGAAACGTTTGCTTGGGCGGGTAGCGTCAGTGTTGCGCGAATTTGATAAATCTTATTAATATTAATGCGAAAGTGTGTGTAGATGTATGCGTGTTTGTTACTCTTTGACGCAAAAGCTACTACTCGGATTTCAACGAAATTCGGCACACAGATAATTTATGACCTAGATTAACACATCAGATACTCATTACCCTGATAGACGTGACCGTAGCGGGAGAACCCACGGGAATAACTTAGTATCGCTATAATTTACAGTCTAATTTCGAGGCCTTAAAGGCTGTTTGCAGCGTAGAGCTATTATCGCTTGAACCGAATATTTCGTGGCGCTTGAGTAAGAGTATTTCGTAAGTAAATTTTTTAGGCCGAACCGGTCGGAATACACTGGTTCTACGATCTGCAAAATTGTTGACCATTGTTGACTGTATGTGCTTTCCCTACTTCAGTTTGACTCATTATAGTAATTTCTAAAATTCACATAATTTTGAAAAATATTAAATGCAAGTCAATTCGATCTCTATAGCAACAGTATATTATGCCTGCCACTAGGCTAGACTTACCTTTTTTTAAAAAAAAGGCTAGACTTACCTATACGTATATAATTGTAAAAATGCTATAAAAAATATCAGTTTCGTTATTATTACTCGTAACACCAAAACTCGAACAAAAACTATCACCGGAAGCAACCCCGACATAACAAATTAGGTTTGCGGACCACAAAGGCTATCGAAATTGGTTTTGCCGATATCTTGCGCTCTTTGACATTGATAACTTTGAAGAAAATTGTGTTACGTTGGCAACATGCCCAATATTTGGATCTTTATTGCTTGTTTCTATTCACAAATCCAATTCAGGCCTCTCAAACAAGAAACTATTATGAAAAGAAAAAACCCGACGGCTAAAACTGAAATTTGCTGTCATATATTTTGTTTTTGTAATATTTTAGTTATTTTAAGCTTTTTAAGGAGTTTACGTCAACATACATAAAAGTGTAATAAGTTTCTTTGGCACGTCCCAAATGGGCGTTTGGGTAGTAATGGAATGGAACTGGTGAAAATGAAATGGACATATATACATACATAAACCAGAACCAACCAACCAAAACATTGCCCTCCTTCTGACGCAGTCGGGTAATACAGGGATTTTTGTGTTGTAGTAGGGTAATAAATGTTAATGATCCAATAGACTTCCCAGGAAGACGCTGTTGTCCAACTCCTGCAATGAGTCCATTAGTCACTTAAAAAATTATAATATCTATAGACATAGTTCTAATGGGGTATTTTAAGGTAAGAGTGATTTTGTTATTTTGTTTTTTTTTATCATTTTTTTTTAATTTTCGTATTTTGGTCGCTACACGATCACCGCCAGATTTCTGCCGAAGCTCTCTTTTCTACGTCAAAAGCAAAATTCCAGTTCCTCTTCAAGTCTTTGCATATTATTATTCTCTAAAGCAAAAATCTCAAAAGATTTGCCATTACCATATAAATTCTAAATCCAAAAAATACATTTTCTAACCGCAAATGTGACAATATTTTTAACTGTCAAACCGGCATTTTTACAAACATGTTTAATTCCGGAATTCGTTAGCCAAAGTAATTTAAGTACAAAAACTTGGAAACAAAACGGGGGACATTACAAATCGCTGGAATTGCATCCGTCGGCGACAGACCCCATTAGCGACTATCAGACGCAGACTGATCACTCGGGTTCAAACAAGACTCGTCACTTTTGTGCTAAGACAAAACATGCGAAATCGTTTACTAACATTTTTTGAAGTGAAACATCTGTAGACGCACCTGATTGTTGGCGTGGCGATCGCCACACCGTATTTATTATAGCGCTATTTGTTATACATTCTCGGAACTATTAAGTATCGAACAAAACCAAGCGGGCTGCGGGGTTAGTTCGACTTAGTGCGGGGCACTGTTCGTAGATGGCATTAATTTCATTATGTTATATACAGTTATTAATTCTTATCGCAAATTTGTCTTTATGCATATTACTTGTACGAACACACATCTGCCAGGCGTCCCGTGACGGCAATTTATTTATATTTCTTACTTAAACCCAACGATAAATCAGACGGGCTACCTGATGGAAAGTAGGCACCGTCGCCTTTGAACATTTGCAACATGAGAGGAATCGCCAATGCATCGTCGGATTTAAAAGAGAGCTGTCGCTCCGGGAATACCTCAGAAGGAAAGTCATCTACTAGTTTATTCCCGCGGCTTGGCCCGCTTCGGTCAGGTCTAGCACGGTAATGAGTATCCTATATATTAATTAATGTCATAAACTATTAGTGTACCAAATTTTAGTGAAATCCGAATAGTAGTTTCTGATTTTAGACCAATATTATCGCGGAAATGATCCATTTTTAATATGTTACGGGTACTCACGACATGCCGTTTTTTTTTCCCAATATTTTGACAGTTACATGGATCGTGGTCGTAGTAGTTTCTGCGTGAAAAAAGTAATAAACATACATCCTCACAAACTTTCGCTTTTATAATACTAGTTGGATATCCCTACGAGTCAGAAAAAATGTTTGTTTATTTGAACATATTAATCTCTGGAAGTACTGGCTAGATCATATTCTTGTTATTGCATTTTATTGACTATTTCTTGTCTTTTGTCTATAATTAATTAATATTTTCACAATGCAATTACTCCCAATTTTATAACAATAATAATTATAAATTAATAACTAATTAAAAAGTCTTCCCTCCCCTTCTTTTTCCCTATTTATAGATGTGCCACATTGCAAACTGAAACAATTCCAATGATATTTCACATTTTAAAATCTGTCAAGCCGTTTGGGCTGTAACCCATACCAAAGAAATGGACATACATACAAACATACATACGATCCAAACCATTACCCTTCTTCTGACGCTGTCGGGTAAAAATGAACTTCGTATGAATCTTCGTTTTGTATAAATTCATCTATTATTTAACTGTCACCATCATAATTAGCAAAACAGAAGGCAGAGCAATTGTCTTATCGATCAAAATTCTTCATCATCCTAATTGGTTCTACTTCTTAAGTGCTTCTATAGTGTACAGGATTTTTTAGATAGCAAATAATGTTAATATTAAATTTGACATTTTGACATTTGACTATTTGTAATGTGTAATAGTTTTTAAGTGATTTAATTTTGCATGACGTGTATACTAATAATAATAATATAATTATAAAGATTTAAATGAATAGCTGACATATAATATTAAATGATTACTAATAAAAATTGATTTAATGTAACCAAAAATTTGTATTATAGCAGTAAGATCTTTTGTTACCACAATTTTTGCAAAATAAATATTCATTAATTCATTTATTCATTGGCATCACAGTGTGTTCCATAATGATCGGCATCATTCCCATCAATGAGTTAAGATGGTGAGCCTGAGTTCAGCCTAATGATTAAGTAGGATGATGGACAGGTGATAAAATGTTTGGGAAATTAGACAAAAAGCAAAGTTTATGATTGAGGATATACGAAGATCGTACCACTTAGATGTTCCAAGATAACGTCACTTTATGGATACTTTAATAGGAGCTGCAATACCCATTTAACTCATGTCACTACTTGGATTGAATAATAGCTCAACACAAAATACTAATTTTACAGGAAAATCAGGTAAAAATTAAACAATGCTTTTTATAAAATATTACTAGGTCATTCACCAAGATGAAGTAGAGCGCCAAGTTTTCAATTCTAAATTATTTCGATGAAATGGTATCTTTAATTATAAATTGATAAATTTAAATTTGCGTGTATCATATAAAGCAACAATCTGTTACTCATGGGTAGTAACCATTATATCTATTATCCTGTGTTCATATTGAATTCTTCGTCACTCTACAAGTTTTTTGTATATAAGATTAAAGTAGCAATACTGCGTGCAGTCCATTTGAATCTAAACGATCACTGCCGCCCATGGATATCTGTAAACAATCATATAGGGCTGGTTCTATCTGAAGTCAATCAGAGCATCACATGCTTTACTAAGCCTGGGTATTAAAATGGTCGCCTCGTATGAAAATTACCCGGTCACCACACCCTGCACCGAAACGCAAGAACTGCTTTACTGACTCGCTAGAGAATACAAACGAGGCAAAGCAACACCATTAAAACACAACATGGAACGAGTCTCCTTCTGAAGCACTTCTTAATCCTTTAATTAAGAAACTTCTGTGAACTAGTATAGATTGTTCTATGTCATACGTCACAATCCGTCAAGCCGTTTGGGCTGTAGCGCGTGCCAAAGAAATGGGCATACATACAAACAAACTTACATACATACACTCGAAAAACATTACCTCCTCCTCCTCCTTTTAACTAGGGCTGTAACGAAGGTCATTTTAACGGAGGCGGAGGTGGATGAGGAAGTTAAGAAGTTCACCTCTGCGGATGCGGAGGTTAACGGAGGCGGACGCGGAGGTGAACTTTACATAGTCTTATAAGAAGTCAAATATTTACTAATAATCAAAATTAAGAAGACGAAAATTATATTTACGAACAACAGCTTTGTGAATTTCTTGCCTTCTGTGCCGGCTATCACTAAATAATTGTTTAGCACGGAACTTGATGGCGCCGATAAGTAAGTGCAAAATATGGGAGAAACAACATATATTTGTTGTTATATCTCTATCCCAATAAAGATATTCATCTAGTTGCAACATGTAGCTAAGCGGTCACGTCGCCTAGCGTCTCTCCTTGCGCGCTGTACGTCAAGCTTAACGTCAATAAACCTCCGTTATAAATCCGCAATAATTTTGCGGAGGCGGATGCGGAAGCGGAGGTTCGCATTTATGCGGAAGTTCCGCAATAACGGAGGCGGAGGCGGAGTTCTGTTACAACCCTACTTCTAACGCAGTCAGGTAAAAATGGAAGATTTCTTGATCCAGTACTTGAAACTCGCACATTGTTAGAGTCCTATTAAATAGATCTTGTAACATGATACCAGTTTTTACAAATATCTTCACCGTTAATATAAATAAAACATTTCAGTCAATTTTTAAAATAGCTAGAAATTTCCTAGCTTACCTCCATTGTTATTCGCTATAAAACTAGAGTTAACTGGAGCACAATGGTTAATTAATCGCTAACGAATAGTGCAGGTGGTAATTACTAAAATATATAACTGTTTTATAGTAAAAATGATTAAAAGCTAGCTATTTGTTCGCAATTTCATTTGCATGAGTGGAACGAATAATTTTTTTGAGTTACCGACATAACTATTGAGTTTTGGTACTTAAAAAAGTTCCAATTAAAGCTGAACAGTTAATATTTCAAGATGTGCTTCACGTTAGAAATAGACATAGCATTTTTCAGTTGGTAGAACTAGTGTAGTTCGACCAGAGTGGTACAACCACCACACCCATTTCTAGCGCTAAGCAATTCTTGCGTTTCGCTAGAAGTTTGAGGTTGTCAGTTCACTAATATATCAGGCGACCTTCTTAGTCCCTTAGAGAAGCAATGCATCTGTGATCGACTTCAGATAGAATCCCTGTTCTATAGGAAGTTGTTTATAGATGTCCATGGGTGGCAGTAACCACTTACCACCAGATGGACTCCATGCTCGTTTGCTACTTCAATCAGATAAAAAATCTAGGGAATGAATCATGACGTAGTACCTACCCGGTCGATCATACCTTTGGAATTATATTCTTTTTGGAAATTTTCGTTTTTGTCTGAACCCAACGTTTCTCTATTTCTATTTTAACCCCAAAAATAAGTTAACTCAATGTTGTTGTTAATTATAATATAATGTTTGGTGCGTGATACAATTAGTGTTTGTGTCGTGATATTTAATCTAAAAAGGGAAAACGAACCAGGGTAGATAGCTTGATCGACTTCTAGTGCTTGTCAACCGTTTCTTCAACCACCGCGGCTTCACCGTCGCAACTGGGTCGAAATATAAAAAAAAAATGAAAAGCATATCGTGTGTACCAATTACATATTAAAATCTCTATTCTGACATACGAAGGTTTGAATATCTTTTAATACTTACCGTTTGGTCCACTCATTTCTTTAACTTCTTTTACCGCATCCATTTATTATCCTCCAAGAAGTGCGGAGTTCAAATCGTTAAAACTCTCCGGAGGAAAGTAAAATGGAATTATTAAGACCGCCGCGAGTAACCGAGTTATCTCGGCCACCTGTTGAGGGGCTAATTAATTCAATTTTCGAACCACCTTTACTGTTTACTGCTTAGGGTTGCGTACTCATTACGTTTTGCAAACGTGCCAAAAGCACAGATTAGGTTATGTGCAAATCTAATCTAATTATGGGTATGGTTGCAACTGTTTTTCGGTTCCATTGTTGTCATGCGTTTTTTACTTATTACTTGAACAAATTATTGTACATTTGAACTATTTAAAGTTATAACAAAAACCTAATATCATTACAATTATGATTATATAATTATAAAAAAAAAGAAAGATAACAATTGAAGAAACCTTTGTGTAATGCAATATTTGAACTTCTTAATATATACAAAGATGTCCTAATTTGAGGGTTTCAGGACATTGTGGTATTTTCAAATAATTCTGTGAATAAGTGTATGGTGTCCGAGATTTTATTTATCTAAGCCTTTAGTATACTCTTCCATATTGCTTTAATCGAAAACACGCGGCAGCAGGTTGCCAAGTTCTCTGGCATCAAAGCAACGTGCGTTATTTACAAAAACCATTTAGAACCACTTTTGATCCCTTAATAACTCAAAATCTACTTAAACTAGATACATGGAACTTGGTATATTATTAAAACTCCTGAGACCGCATAGCATCTCAAAATTCATAAATAAAGCACGAATAATTATTGAAATAATAAGGTACAAATATCGGCATTGTTATCACTGACTGACTGACATATATATCTAAAATCTAACCCACTTCCACATCACTTGGAAACTTGAAATATTGGTTCCAACAGGGTAATAGTGTGCATATAAAGAAAAAAATCTGAAAACAGCAATTTTTAACAATTTTAAGTATATTTATTTAATTTAAAATATATTTCAAGCTC
Source organism: Cecropterus lyciades (assembly GCA_002930495.1). Classification (NCBI taxonomy): domain Eukaryota; kingdom Metazoa; phylum Arthropoda; class Insecta; order Lepidoptera; family Hesperiidae; genus Cecropterus; species Cecropterus lyciades. The sequence continues at coordinate 609,468 of MOOZ01001220.1, forward strand.
AAAGTTCATTTGGCTAGTTTTTACGTTTATGAAACCTGTACATTTTATGTTTGGTCTAATAAGATGAATGATAATGAATTATGAGTTTATTGGTAATAACTAGCCAAGTGAAAATTTAAACTTTAATTATATTCTAAATTAAATAAATTATTTGTGTCAATAGATTACTGTTGAAATTTAACTGAGTTAAATTAATTAGTGTAAAACAATAGTGTAACAAAAGAAAAAAATGTATTTTTAATTTAATTTAAGACTACGTATTCTTGTACGTTAAAATTTCAGAATAATATTCAGAACTTGGTACCTATTTAGATATCAATTCTTTTGTGGGCTAAGTAGAAAGTTATTATCTTGGTCTTTATTTACATTTATGTTTTTCAGGGGTATGTATTGATTCAGTACGTTTCAAATCCAGTTCAATTGACTATGGTTGCAACCTTTGTGTTACCACTGCTGTTTACCAGTCTCTTGTGGAGTAGTCATTTACCTTACAGTGTGAGTAGTTTCTGACGCGGTTTGACCGTGTTAAAAAAAATCTATTAAAAGGTTAAAAATAAAATTCTGGGGCGGTCCTACGCTTATTTAATTTCAGCTCTCATGTTTTATCTGTAACTTATTAGTTTAATATATTGGCACATGGATTAATTATAATTATCGTGAATACCCACATATTATTGCTTCACGATGAAGTGTTTATTATTTCTATCAATTGGTGTCATAACCGATGGGAAAGAAAGGTCCTCGAGTGGCGACCGCGTTTAGGCAAAAGCAGCGCAGGTCGCCCCCCGACCAGGTGGACCGATGACCTGAAGAAGACAGCGGGGAACCGTTGGATTCAGAAGGCACAGGACCGGTTAGAGTGGCGCCGATTAGGGCAGGCCTATGTCCAGCAGTGGACCTCAAAGGGCCAATGGATGGATGGATGGTGTCATTTATTTTAGAAAATTAAATTTACTGCCTGCATGTATTAAATACAAGTCAACGAATATTATTATTAAAGCGATATTTATTAATAAATCTTACTAATATTATAAAGGCCAAAGTTTGTGAGGATGTATGTATGTTTGTTACTCCTTCAAGCAAAAACTATTTGTCGGATACTTGTCGGTCACACTAATAGTTTATGACCTGGATTAACTCATGGGATGCTTAGTACCGAGGTACACGTGACCAAAACGGGCGGAGTCGTGTGAATAAGCTAGTAAAACATACTTCTTCAGAGTGTTAAGCGGTTTTTCTAAAAAGCGGTTATTATAATTCGTAATCATAGTTGTCACTACCATACGTATAATGGTCATAAATTTGCATAATTTTGAAAATTATAGAACCCGTCATCGTTCTACTTTGAAGACATCTTATGCTTAATTCGGGTTAAGCCCTACTGTGCATTGGTTTTTAAGGGCGTAATAGAGACATATGACGTGTTCCAACTTAGTCTTCAAGGGTAGAAATTCATAAGTGATCAACCTCAATACCTTTAGTACGAATTGTTTATGTTTATGCCCATACATTGCAATGTACACTCTACGTTATTAATTTCGTTTTCGGCCATAAATCGCAATGTACTTTAAATGATGGCTGAAAACATAAACAATAATAGTTATAAGGAAACATAATAAACCCGTATTAAAGGCACAAATAGGTTTCAAACCCTATGTAAGGTTGATCACAAACGTCCATGGACCACGTCCACTTACCATCAGGTGGAATGCATGTTCGTTCGCCACTTTTATTGGATAATAAAAATAGTATGCCTCGATACGACAGAATTATTATGACAACAAAAACCACAACTCTTATTGTTTTAGTATTATAATATCAGTAACTAAATGTCAGTCTTAGTCTATTTCTGTTATGCTACATTAAGATTCACACCTTTGCTGTTCAAACCACAAATTACTACCAGTTCAAGGCACTCATCAAATAAATTCACTACACTTTCTTTTCGTATAAACCCCCAGACATTGTCACCGAGACAAATTCATGCAGGTGGTTTGGAGTCATTAAAAACAGTTTATTGCCCCCGTGTCCTAGTGTTAACGGGTAAGCGATGAGCGAGATTAATTGAGCCATAAGCCGTAACTTTCAAAGTCCTAACCTATTCGCTTTGTGTTGTACCCTAAGTACGAGTTTGTAACGTTTTCTCAAAACAATCATTGTTTTCTTTTTTACCTCACATACTTATTAATAGCGATGTTCATTGCGATGTACATTTACGTTTAATGTACCTTGTAATAATGAGCGAAAGCGTAAGCAATGACTGTTTTGATAAGACGTAATAAACTCGTACTCAAGGTACAGCAAGCCTCAAGGTTGTGTATTAAAACAAATGTATGTACAAACCTACAAAATTTCGTTGCAAATTCTAGCGATTTGGCTGAAATTTGCTTATTAGTTACACATATTATTTAATTAGATATATTTCATTGAATTCATTAAGTGCTTGAAAATGCATTTCGATGGTATACCCAACACCTAGATAGCGCTGAACCCCTTTTCTGAATCACGCTAACGATTTTAATTTCTTAGCTTTTATAAGAACTCAAGGGTGATATATACGAAATAAGATGTCCGAATATGGATTGTAATTATTACTTAATCGATTTTTGAAATCCAAAAATCATTACGGTCAGAAATATTTTATTATTATTTATTATTAAGTTTTACTTCTGCCGTGTGTGATTTCACATAAACACTTTTTGTATTAGTGACATAAAACATATTTCTTCGCGGTCGTAGGACCAAGCGGCCAACACTCCATTGGTTATCGCGTCTGCCATCTTGCGGACGCCATATTGTTTTAAAATTTATTACCGTAATTACGCAATGTTACGACAGGGCGCGTTGGACAAACGAACACGCGGCGAAAGTTAATTTTTTCAATAATAACCCCGTGAAAATTTACTTCTTCATTTCGCAATTAGTGTTGGCAACTTTTATTACATTTGCATTATTATTGGTTCAACGCTTAATGTTAAAGTGATAACGCTTGTTTATTCCGATCACGTGGTTGACATCGGCCATTTTATTTATTATGTCGTAAACTTTAAGTTGTATTGAGACTACGAAATATAACTATAAATAACTGGAGCTATCAATATATTATCCCTAATGAATCACTGAAATGAAGGAAATGCGTTAAATGGTTAATTTATTAGTAAATGATTCGGATAATATGCATTTTAACACATTATATTTCATTTTGGTACTTCAACGATGAATCTTTTATATGACTTGGTCACGTATTTACGTGACATAGTTACAACATACACTCGTGATATTTCACAAGAATTTATTTCTTACAATCACTAAATGTTTAGTGGTATTAAATTTTAAACCTGAATATCTCTTCTAAATTAAAAATTGATATGTAATTTCCTGTAAAATTAACTGGCAATGAGTTATCTTCATGTAATTAATATGAAAGTTCCATGTGTTACAGACATATGAAACACATTTCATTTATTTAGAAAAATGTAGTTTGAAGGACTGAGGACTTGGACGAATTGTGAAAAATGACATATCATTGGAACCGTCTCAGTTTGCAGAGTGATTATATTTTTAAAGACATGGCGCCTGTAAGTTATGTTACTTTTTAAAGTTTGGATGAAACCGCGGGGCACAACCAGTCATGCATCAGAAGTGGCCGAGTTTTGCTTGTCTCACTTCGGATTTTGTATATACATAATACACAACACATACATAATACACAAGTATATAATTAATACTAGATATAAAAACAAAAACTTGGATAGATTCACTGTACTTATGACGTCATTTCATGACGAGTTCTGGAAACAGTAAAATTAAAAGTTCTCACTTAGCGATAAAATAACTTAGCCAATGGAGGTTAAAGTTGCATATAAAATCGAGATTAAATTGAAATATGTAGTCAACTATAATCCAAATGAAAATTATAATCATTAAATTATGGCAGTTACGCGATATATGCAATTACAGTAAAACTTTATTGTCAGCTGCTATAAATTTAAGTTTATTATAACACGTAAAACCTTATGAGGCGTTGCCGTATCGATTTCGAGGAGTGCTAGAATAATACCATAATTATACCAAATTGCACATGGATAACTCGATTTAATAAAGAATGGAATACTAAATAGCAGCTTTTCTATACGTATGCGAATGTTATATCGAGTATAGGTATGTATTTTTAAAGGTGGTACAAATCAACTGTTGAACTGAAGGCATCACCAGATTTTTTGTTCTTTAGGGGAAGCCTTCAAAGGGTACCCGTCGCCGTGGGTGCGAAGCCGGGTCATTTGAGATTTTTACCGAAAACCTCCCCGGTGGCCGTCCTCTGGCCGAGGCTGGGAAGAGGACTCCAGGATCTCCTAAAACGCAACCGAAGTCCTCTGAGCGCGTTGCCCTATCGAGTTTCACCCAGATGAGCGGCTGGACCCAACGCACCTTCCGGTTTTTACAATGATACACACATACCGCCGTCCTTCCCGAGGTCGTTTGGGTGGACGGTTCGAGCTCCCAATCTTGCTGCCTGCAATCTCAGAATCCCCTTTAGTTACCTCTTACGGCAGAGCAGAGTCATGGCACTACAGGGACCACACCTTCTTCTGTCTAAAAACAGATTTAAGTGCTAATATTAAACATTTGGTAAGAGGGAGCGAAACATACAGGAAGCTTCCCAACTTAGTCCCCAGAAGTTCAATACATATTTGTGACCAGCGCCAGGTTAGACTCCAATCTGGGTCTTATTATAACTGTCCATGGCGACATGGCGCCTTACCACGATGTATTGTAAACTACATTATCTTTTTAAACGCGTTAATTAAAAAATGTATATTACAAATAAAAAAAAAATATTTCGCAATGCATAGCAGGTGACCATTTAATGACCACATGCGAATTTATAACTATAATTTTGTCTATCAACTACAATAAAGGAATTAATTAAACACCTTTCAGTATATCTATACATCAATACGTGAAGCGAAAACTTTCTATCCCCTTTTATGAATTTTGCCTGCACGGAGTGGGAGATTTGGCATAGTTGAAGTTAACGTGGGAAGGAATTCTAAATGCTTATATGATTTTTTTTATCTTATTGAAATAGCAATCGAGCATGCAGTCCATTTGATGGTAAGTGGTTACTGCCCATGGACATCTGTAAACAACTTCATATAGAACAGGAGTTCTATCTGAAGTCGATCACAGATTCGATGCTACTCCTGAGGACTAATATAGCCTCATATATAAGTAAGCCGTATGAATGATTTATGTCACAAATATATTCAATAAATCCATATAAATACATTGTTTACATTATTGTCAAATTAAAACGCACTTTCATAAACTTCATTTCTTCTTTGGGTGTCGAAGAAATTCCAAAACTTACTTACTTTTCCGAGGCATTTCAACTTAGACCTCAGGGGTAGCAACGCATCTGTGGCTAACCTTAGGTGAGACTTTGATCTTACTTAGGGTTAATTACGGGAGTCCATGGGCGGCAGTGGCCACTTACCATCAGGTGGGCTGCATGCTCGTTTGGCACTTCCATACTATAAAGAAAAAAAAAGAAAAAGAAAAAGGATAAAAAAAAAAACATAAAGAAGCTTTGTAGTGGATAAAAACAGTTTTTGAATTGTAATTAGGCATTATTTGTGTAATCCTTAATTACAAAGTTCAGCAACGTCTGGTGTGGTCAAGTGAATGGGTGACCGCTAGTGACTAAACATACGCACTTCTATGCTTTGTAGGGCATGTTGAGCTATTTAAGACCAAAGACAGAACTTTTCAAAAATTGTATTCTTTATTGTATTCTGAATGTATACAATTGGGAAAAAATCCACAAATTGCGTCTTTAAAAACAAATCCTATTTGCTTTGTGTCATTTAAAATCGCTAGCAATTATGTTGTCACATTAACACTTCACGTGTAGCGGGAAACCGGTCATTTTGGCTTGTTAGTGAGTTCGAGACACTTATCTAAAATATAAGTGTGTTTTTCTTTCAAATTAGTAAACAATTTTAGCCACCTTTTCATTAAGTCTATTAGTCTCAGAAAAAGGGTAATGTTTTTCGAGCGAATGTATGTATGTATGATCATTTCATTGGATATAAGTTATAGTTATATCAATACTATTTTCACATAAACTCATTAAAAGCGTTATCTTAATATATATAAATTACGTGTCATGTTGTTTGTCCGCGATAAACTCCTAAACTACTGAACCGATTTGAATCAAATTTGCACACTGTGTGTACTTTGATCCAACTTGAAAGACAGGTTAGCTTATATTTATACAAATTATGTGCTACGTTGTTTGTCAGCTATGGACTCCTAAATTACTGAACCGATTTCAATCAGATTTGCACAACGTCTGCAGTTTGATCCAATTTTAATTATAAGATATATCATATCGATTATATCGACGACCTTATATGACGCCATTATATGAACTTATATAACGAGCCACGTGGTGAAGCGGTCACCATACCGGTGTGAAACGCAGTGGGTCCCGGGTTCAATCCCCTGCTAATATAATAATAAAAACAAACGAGTAAAAGTTCAATCAATAGCTTAAAAACTATTGATTGCCTTCAGTTTCAGTTGACGACTCACGTGGTCCCGGGTCCGATCCCCGGCGAGACAGACATCTGTATGATGAGTTTAGATTTCTGTTCTGGGTCTGGGTGTTTGTGAATTCGTCTTTGTGTGTCCATGGCACCCACGACACAGTAGACAATCCTAATGTGGGGCTGTGAGTGTAAAAAGCGTTTATGTTCGTTTTATGATTGTTTTTTAAGAAGAAACAGGTGTTTGTTTTTAATATTATATTTTTAATTTAAGGCGTTTTATGTGTTGACTTCAAAATAGTAACATAAAGGTATTTTCGAGCTTTGGTTTATCCATATTGTCATGATAGTAACCTCTGCAAACTGAGAGGAATCCAATGGCATGTCATGTGTCATTATCCGTCAAGCCGTTTGGACTGCAAGCGTGCCAAAGAAATGGACATACATACATACAAATATATGCACTAAAATCACTATCCTCCTTCTGACACAGTCTGGTAAAAAGATTTAAAAACCCTATTAGAGTAAAGAAAATTACATACAAGTTACAAATTTACTCACTACGATTTGAATCTTGGCTTAATTACATTTAATTTACCAAGGTAGGAAATTGCATTGTACGTGAACAATTTTATTACACTTAAAAATCACAGCCAATTACGGCGTCATATTAACACATCACATTGATGACTAACCTGTCTTTAGCTTGTTTGTGGAGGGACATTTATCCAAAAATACACTAATTATACTTTTTTTCATAATTTATTAACATTTGAATTGATTTTAGCGACACCTGTTCAGTTGCAAAGCTATTTTGCGATTTTAGCTCCGATTAATCTTTAGAGATTTATTATTAACCGTTAGTGAAGTTGTCTAATAAACTTAAGTTATATGGATAGATTTCCATAGATTACCTATTGTAAATCTTGCTAATATTAAAAAATGCGAAAGTTTGTGAGTATGTATGTCTGTCTATTACTCTTTCACGCAAAAACTACTAGCCACACAGATAGCTGGTAAACGTGACTGAAGCGGCCAGAGTCACAGGAATAATGTATTCGCAAAGATTAAAAACTGCACAAAACTTTAAACTGAATCCGCCAGATGGAAAGTGATCAAGTGATAAACAACTACATATAGAACAAGTGAGCCATCAACCACACTCAACTCAACTCAACTAGAAATGGGTATTTCCCCGGTCTTGCAACCCCACTTGCCTAACCCAAACACTATTTATTTTGTCTTTGCAAAAGCATCTACGGAACTCATACATTCTAATACTTAATCTTATCCCAAACTTATCCTGATTTCACCGTAGTTCGGTTCACCAAATCACTATACACAAAATTATCTGTTATCGTTTCTCACTGAACCACCCTTAAAGCTATACTACACTAAACTATGGCCTTATATCAGTATTCGAGTCCGTAAATCCTCTTAACTGACCGAATTAAAACAAATTACTACCCTATCTATGGTAAATCTTAAATAGCCACTAATTTTTTGAACGGCTCACACGGCATAGTTAATATTCAAATAAAAATTATCTTAAAAAGATCCGTATAGAGATACAATCGTGATTAATTCGCCGGTTTAACCAAAAACACAATTTTTGGGCAACCATTAATTGGGGAGAGCGGGGTCTAAGTGCATAACAAATTGGGTGCAAGTTACCGTTCACGGCTTAGTCTACCGTGAAATAAATGCGTGCTAAATTAAACATGTTTTAGAAAATTGAAGCACATTTATTTAAAAGTATATGTAAATGAGAACACCTCAACAACCTGTAGCCATCACATGTAACAATCACTGGTGAGTCCACTTCGTTATTAAAATCGTATGCTGTCTAATCTAATCTTATGCTATATAATAATTACTTTAATGAACAAGTATTGTTATTTTTAAGGTGTCATTTTTTTTTTGTTTTTACAATACGTGTAGGTATCTTATATCCTTAATTTAACGCTTTTTATGAGATATCGTCAAAATAGTAACATAAAAATATTATATAATTTGATATCCATATTGTCATGATAATAAAGAAAGTCGTTCCTTCCTTCCTCTTTTTTTTTCTATTTACAGGAGCCATTTTTTAAAATTATAAAGTCCGTGTCGCTATGCACATTAAGACGATTCGAATGATATCTCACAATCCGTCAAGTCATTTGGACTGTAGTCCGTGCCAAAGAAATTGACATACATACATAAATACTTAAAAATAACGTAGTGTGATGGTGGAACCTCCATCGCCCATCCGTAATTCTACTACCTTGCAAACGATCAATGTAATATTGCTACTATAAAACAATTTTCATAAGCTCCCATTTCATTCTGGACAGTACATCACTGCTCAAATTGAACAATACATTCTAAATGCATAGGGTTTTGTTCAACGACAAACAAATATCTTTAAAACGACGCTATCAGATTTTATTTTAATGCAGCACTGAGTCACTTCACAAATTGGTCCAAAATCTGAATGCATAGGTTTTAGCTTCTCGGGTCATTAATCCATTTGTAGGACAATCTTCCACGCAAGGCATTGACCGCAGTATAACTTCTCAGGAAAAATAAATCACTCTTATTTTCTTTAAACGACACCCTTACGTTTTATTTATAAATTTTAATGCAGCGAAACAATTTTATTGTTAATCGGTTATCGGGCTTATCGGTGTTATCGGGCATCAAGACATGAAGCAGGGTAATTATGCAACTGACCCTACCTACCCCCGAGCTACCAAACTCTATATAAATATTTATAAGTTAATGTATGCGGAGTGAAAGCGATAATACCACTGTTCGACCCACATCATGTTCTTTGTTTTGAGTGATAATTATGTTAACATGCCATAATATTTACGATTAGCCATGACACCACGGTTGTTGGGTGTTTAAGTGTTTATTTACACCTATTTCTTTCGTGAAGTTTGCGTTTCGGTGGAAGGCTGTAGCTGCTGACTCACTTTCATATGAGACGACCATCTTAGTCCTGGAGAGTAGTAACGCGTCCGTGATTCGTTGACGACCCGCGTGGCGGAGCGGTCACCATACCAGTCGTACACGCAGTGCGTCCCGGGTTCGATCCCCGGCCAGACAGACATCTGAATGATGAGTTTAGATTTCTGTTCTGGGTTTGGGTGTTTGTGTATTCGTCTTTGTGTGTCCATGGCACCCACGACACAGGCAAAAATCATGTGGGGCTATGAGTGTAGAAAGCGTGCGTGTGTTGATTCACTTCAGATAGAATCCCTGTTCTATATATGACGTTGCTTACAGATGTCCCTCAGGTAAACTGCGTACTAGTTCAATCTTAAAAAATCCTGTTTATTGAAAGAGCGTTACGTTAAGTAACGTCACATTCATAGAACTATTGATTCGATTAAGAAGGCACTAGCACATTTATTCAGACCTTATAATAATAGTGTTAAGCTCAATTACGTTAAGATCCATGTTCCTTAATAATTTCTATTTAATGAAAATAAACCACTCTCCAACACTTAACACATTGATATTATCATTGATATCATCATTGTGCATTCGTGGATCGAACAAAAATAATAGATTTTTCTATTAATCTTCTCATAAGTACAGATGAAGGGATATCTTATATCTTGCAAGATCGCAAGTGGTATTACAAAAATTTATCGGGAAGATTGATGTCATAGTACCGTATCAATTCTCTGTCCTATGATATTTTAATCAACCCGATGTCGAGAATAATACTTTCTCGGCAGGAAATCAGGAAACAAGCAACAAAGTGTAAATAAAACAAACTCGTGATTCGAATCGTTTTAAGTAAAAATATTGTGTGTGAGCAATTCACATACGGCAGAAGTGAAACTGAAAAGTAGCCTACGAGAGATTGATTTGGATATAGATAAGAATTATGCTTTTTCAAAAAATCGATTAAACAATCACTGCAGCCCTATACAAGCCGCGAAGTAAAATCGTTAGCGTGATCCAGAAAGGGGTACAGTGCCATCTAGTTGTAGCGCGGACAACTGCTTTCGTAACGCATTCTCGTTTCGTCGAGTTTCAAATCACAACGGTTGTAAAGAAGTTTCACTTAAAAATTAACACGAATATATCGTCGTTTAAGTTCTAACACCGCATAAGTCATTTTTTGGCGGTAATTGGAATCGAAATACGCGTCGTTTTGTCCAAACAGAATCAGGGGACGACACACTAATAACTTCACTTAAATTCAAAGTACAAAGTGGAACTTTAGTTGCGTCTATGTAAAATTAATCGGTTTTTGTCTCTCCAAAAATTTTTCCAAAAATGACTTACGCGGTGATAGAACTTAAACGACGATATACGAAACAAACAAAATTTTCTTTCATGTCTATTTAGAATAGGCACATTTCATATCTATAGGCAGTATCTATATAGGCAGTATCTACTCGTTTAAAAGGCACTTAAGGAAAACGTGAAACTATCCAAGCTTTATAGGCTATAAACTCCTCCATTAATCATTGTGAGCTTTACGTTCCACAGTGAAACTAAATTAAGAACCGATAACATCACAGGAAGAGGCCAAGCAGTTTATGAGCCTCAGATTTACGTGTTGATGGGAATTAATTTGGCAATACCTTTAGCTTGCCCGCGACTTGTTTAGTCAACTAGTCTACAAAGTTGTCTTTCTTATCACGCGTGTCTTCCTTATTTGCGTCCGCGTATACAGTTATCGTAAATGTGTAGCACTGAAATTCTATATTTTCATAGGCACGTTTTATGAGATGCAAGGAGACAGGAGCGAGTTAATTCATGTGAGACATGGACGCTGGTAATCCCGCGTGACAAGAAGGAAGCTTTTAAACAAAATTGAATGCGATGCGTTGAATGCGTAACTACTAACTGTTAAAGGTGGTAGAACTACTCATGGTATCATCAGTACCACCACCAAACCTTTCTTTGACTAATAACAGCAGTGTTAAGCGCTACTCGTGTTCTAGTTTGAAGGGTGTGGTAAAGGAGACATAGTTATGCGAAGCGTTCCAATTTAGTCCCCAGTGGTAGCATCGCATCTGTTGCCTACCTCAAGTAAGACTGGTCTTGTCTGTACTTGATTACAGATGCCGATGATTAATAGTGACCACTTACCATCAGGTGTACTGTATCTTCGTTTACTTAAATCTTGGAAAAAATGGGATAATGCATTAAAAAGTTCATCAAATTCAAACAGCACAAAATCGATTATATAGCGCGTAGTAGACGAAACATCTATACAGTGGACTTAAAAATGTTCGTAGATGATACATGGATACATAGGATATAAAAACTAGAATAACGCTAAGGTGTTCACAATAAAACAGCTGATTCATTAAAATACTTTATTTGTGCTTAAAATATTATTTTATTTATTTATTTTTATTTTATTTTATTCTTTAAGGAAAACTTACAGACAAAACTAGTGAAGGCCATTTAGAAGTTTCCGCATGTAGTAGATACAAGCATAGTAAATAAGTAAAAGGGTCGGTAAGGTACAAGATACATGCATAGAATTATTCATACGAGACATAGATATTCAATTAACAAGACAAAAAGAGGAAGTGAGTAATAAATTAAAGAGTGTTAAGAAGTGAAGATTACAGTGAAGTGATTATTACAATAATATGTTTGTTATATTTTATATTCTTCTATTTTTTCTCTTGCGTTACGAAGATTGTACTGAAACAAGAACGAAATTCGTTTTTAATTTATTTCGTATTGTGTATATAAATTTAATATAATATAGAAGAAGCAGACGAAAATGCTATCAAAGTGGAAGATTTATTCCAAAATAAAATGCTTAATGGTTACGTTTCGTATCGGAATTCGTCCGACAAGTTTCAATAGCCAACAAAACTTACGCAGTCCATTAAAAAAAACATAAATTAAACCCAAAATACCTTTTGATTAACTATGCAAACTACATGCGTTACGCGGCGTTACTCTTCCTAAATAGGGTTGGACTCATTACGTCATTTTTTATGTTGATCACATCGTTCCTCGTATATTTGCTTGCTATTGTTGCTTGCCCTTGTGCTGTTGTCATTAGAAAATAGCGAGTTATTGGCAGAATTACGATGATAAACATGTAATTTTTCATAAATTATTTGAATATTTATAGAATTTTATGCTTAAGAAGTTTACAATTGTATTGTATATTTGTGTTACGTTTAATGAATAATTTTATGTCACTACATCGATTATTTTATATTTGTAAGTATGCTATTCAAAAGATAATTTTAATTAAAAATATTTCCAAGTTGAGTAATTTCTAAAACTTACCAGCTTGACCAGCTAGAATCACAGATTACCTATTTTAATAATTATAATATTTGATTCTAATAATGATTGACGAAAGTATACTTATATGCATTTTAAATTTCTGTGAAACTATTAATTTCAACTATTATCAAGATGAACCGTAGAGACAGACAAAAATATATTATTGTTCTTTGGTATGACGTACATATATAAGCAATACGAGTTCAAATGCAGTGTTTTGAAATTACAAGCTTATTTTTTTACAGCTGCGTTCCATCTATAGTCAGATGTATAAAACTCTTACAGTATTACCTACCCAAACCGGTCTAAAGTAATTCACATAACAAGCCCAACCCGGGAACCGCTATAAAACCAACGCGGGCTAAGCGTACACGAATATTTTTTCAAGCAATTTGCATTCGTGTTTATCTAAACAATCTGAGTGGTTAATTGTGAGCTGATGGTTAGCCGTTGAACTTATCTGATAGTTTACTTAACACGCAAGCTCTAGTTCCGTTGCTTAGCTAAAGGACCGTGTAATAGATATAATAGCGTGGTTATAGACGAAATAGTAACAGTTTTATGTATTTTATTAGAAGTTTTATCACCTTATTAGTTTTTTTGAAGGATAGATTTACTCTTCTTTTAAAAGGAAACTTTTATAGGTTCGTTGTGATTTGAAATGATGAAACGAAAAAACGTTTCGAAAGCAGTTGTCGCCACAGCAACTAGATGGCGCTGTACTCTTTTCAAAAGAAGTGCCATTTCAAATGCATTATGGCTTATTTCATTAAAAACAATACTTAATAGATATATATAGGACGATATATAAGTAGTAGTATTTGTCTTCCTCTTTCAGGATTTCGTCGACTGCAGGAATTCAATTTGCAAATCTATCTGTACGCTGGAAACCGCAGAATCTTTGACAGTTAAACTGCACCTGAAACGAGAAATTATTTACACCGTTTAATACAAGAATTTCTGTCCACTCTGGCTTGGTCTAGGATCAATTCATTCATTAATTCTTTTTATTTGTGTGAGAGTATTTATTTGGTTATTATTCCTTTGTGAAAGTGGTATTGAGAATTTTTATTTTGGGAAGTGGTCCTTATGTATCGAAATAGGACTATCACTCTAATACATTATTATTTTAAAAAACAACTTTGCTGATCCTTGTCAATTAATGTGACAGTGAATTTATAAATAATTATGTGTTGATACTTGTTTAACAAAAAAATAGGATAAAAAAAATCGTGTCTAAAATTTCGGACCTATCAAAACAGGGGTGAGCCGTTACCATCACTCATGACATAATAACACCAGCTGGTCTAAACCGTTCTCGACGTGTTCTTATATCTATAATTTAATACTTAAACCCGTCCATAAAAACCGAAAATGACCATCTCGCCTTAAAACGAAATAGAGCGGTCAAATTACCTTGTAATTACACAATGGGTTCCTTTTATTACTTTTTAATGGGGTTTCATAACCAATTAATTTAGGAGACACAATATTTTAGTGATAGATCGTTAATTCCGGACAGTATTAAATTTTATGTTCATAATTAAAATGGCTGCCGGCTACCGTTGAACGACAATTTATTTGGCCTAATTATGTAAAAATACGATTATGATTATTGAGAATCTTCACGCAATTATTTTTATTTTTTCATATCTCATTAATTTCCTTTACTACTCGAAGATAAGCTAGATCAAAGACATTTATTTATAAGAAACTGACGTTATTTAAAATTTTATGGTTATATTCCTGTAGTTTGTGCATTAATGGTCATAAAAGTTTTAATTGTACGAAGACAGTGTTCATCAGTTCACACGCGTATTATTGTGAATAAGCCTTCATAAAGTGCACGAGTTAAGTTTTAACTTTTTAAGAAACCTAATAAAACACGCTTTCTACACTCATAGCCCCACAGTAGGATTTTCTCCTGTGTCGTGGGTGCCATGGACACACAAAGACGAATACACAAACACCCAGACCCAGAACAAAAAACTAAACTCTTCATTCAGATGTCTGTCTGGCCGGGAATCGAACCCGGGACCCACTGAGATCAGACCGGTATAGTGACCGCTCAACCGCTTTTAGTGTATTAAGGTATATTAATGTATATAATAATTATATACCTTAATACTCCAGTATTAAGAATCTGAATACTGTCTGGGAATGTTAAATCCTTCTAATTTTTTTCTGTTATTGTTTTACTTAAGGTTTTTAACAGCCAGCTAAATCGTTATCGCATGTACTCAAGCTAAAAGTAAAATGAATCAAAAGACCATGCATAATGAGTACAGAGCTTAAAGCTTTTTTTAGTTAGGGCAAAAAATATTAAGGGCTCAGTTTTATAAGCGAACTTTAGGGCCATTGTTCATCGTCATCATTTCCTAGAACTAATTCAAGAGCTCTCAGTGCCCCAGATCATTAAAAACCTAGATTGCGCGTCCAACTGTACACGAGTAGAGAATTTGCGAAATAAAATGGCTTCCACACACTTCCGAAAAATCAATTTAACCCCCAAAAGAACGTATCATATTTTGTACCGCCACCCCACGCTTACGATAGAGGGAACGGGATGGATATATCAATACACACGAGAGCGAAAGAGAGGTGTAACAAACAAAAAATTGTGCAGGAAAAAACATGGTCGCGAAAATGCGCGTAGGGGTTGATTCTGAAGTGGCACATTAGTGAGCCCTATACTGAATTTGACTGGAGAAAAATGAGTAATAACCACCCTAGGGTGGTGCGATGTAAACTTTTACGACCATATTCGAAGATGCCAGGAGTTTCGTGACAGAGAAAATATGGGCGATTATTAAAAATTTAGTGCTATGTGCCAAGGCGTTTGGGGAACTTTATGTTCCAACACTAAAGTAGAAATGTTTTACACGTAGACATTTACATACTAGGTTTGTGTCGCGGATTCACTCGTGTTTTTGTATCTTACACACTCTACTGATATCTCCTTAAGTTAGAACTGGAGTAAGTCTGAATACTCAAAAATGTAGTAACATGATTAGTGGCAAAATCATGGCGGTTTTTCGAACCGTCCATAAGACGTCTGAAAAGGTTTAATGATTCGTCCGGTTAGGCGTTACATAGGCTTGTGCTCTTTATTGTTCACAAGTTAACCGTAAAGTCAACCCAATGTAGATAATATTTATTCCCGCAATGGCACAAAAATCAGTTTCTATATAACTTGTAAATAAATAAAGATTTAACAATTGCTATCCAATAATAACAACCGAAACAGGTTTACGTAATCGAATTGAACGCATTAAATTAATTAATTGTGCTTGAATTGATATGAATTCATTCCAAATTTAACAAATTGAAAGGTCGTCATCGTGATGTAGCGATGTAACAGACCAGATTGTATACATTTTGGATATATAGGTAGAACTGAAATATGGCAAATATTATTTTTAATATTATTATTTCAAATATTATTTCTTATTCGGAAGTCAAATCAAATATCGTATTCGTAGTATATAAAAACGTTTGCTTTAAACTGGTACTATATTATTATTTTTTTTACATAAGACTGGAGTAGCAAACGAGGTCCTTTTCGGCACTCCAGAAGAAGATAGTCGCCTCATAGAAGTGCCGGCTTCGGCATCAAAACGTTTAGTAGTGATTGGTAGTTATTGATGATCGGTTTTATCAATAAAACGTTGAAAATTTATAATTATTTGTTTATTTACCTCACGACCACCAGGCGAACTCTAGTTATTAGATAACATTAATCAGCTTTACGTAAGCAAAACAAGACTGGTGTTGTGGTAAAATCAGGTTGGCAACATGTGTTTTCAAACAACACAAGGTGCGCAAATATGATGAGGATTATATAAAGTTACAGAAACCGCATCATACGAAAAATGTTTCAAAATGGCCTCCAATTTTGACGTTAGGATTAAAAACGTGTTTTAAGATGTTTTATTAGTACAACCGTAAACCTATGATATTAACACTATACATTTATTTTCTAATTAATATAATGTATTATGTAAAAGCGATAAGATACTTTTAAATAGTCATCGCAGAGTCTAGACTGAAAACTAGAACTATGAAATTGGAACAATAGGTTTATGTTATAGCGCTATTCACTAAGAAAGAATATCCAACTACCTAAAGGGAATAAATGAGGATTACATTTTTACTCGACTGCATCAGAAGGGGGGGCTAGATTTTTCGAGCGTATGTATGCTTTTATATCAATTTCGTAGACATATTATTGGAATCGTCTCCGTTTGCAGCGTGACTATATATTGTAATACTTTTATATAACTATTTATGCAAACTTTTACAAAGCGTTAAATTATATAAATTTCTATAAAAACACAAACCTGACTGTTTTGATACAGTGAACTGAAACTAAAAATAATTATGTGGATTAAGTTTAAAACAGTCGGTTTTTTTTAATATTATTAAAATGTTGTTATATTACAGCTTACAATTCCGAAGTCGTCGGCAACATTAATAAATAGAATCAATTGATTTTAACTGACTAGAGTTATTTGTCGTCTTGCAGTTACGAGTACACGATAAATACACTAGCAATAAATACAAGCCGTTTGATAGGAGCATTTTAGAGACGTTTTTTACATCGATAATTCCTTCTACACTTTATCTATTCATCTTTTTACAACAAATAAAGGTCGCTTGGTATTTTCAACTATTAGTAATGTTTAATTTACTTAACCATGCGGAGTATCACATCTTGTGAGTGATATAAGTTGCCACCTGTCGGAGTAACTAGTTTATTGTCCACGTCTTAAGAGTTAAGGTCAAGATACAATCATAACTGGCTTTGTCGTATTGAAGACTTTTAATGAGTTTTTTTATAATATTGTAGTAGCAAACGAGCATACAGTCAATCTGATGGTAAGTTGCTCCGCCATCCATGGGTATCTGTAACCAACCCCAGATAAGATCAAAGTCTTTGTCGATGCTACTGAGGAATAAGTTGATATACCTCGGTCAAAATTATGTCTCCCTTACTACACACTTCAGACTAAAACACTTTTTTCTATTATCATAACGATATAGGTATTAATAAAAAGCTAGTAAATAGATCGTTCAAAACTTATATATATTATATATTAGTTGTATGTTACTATTTTGTAGAAAACTCATAAAAGCGTTATATCAAATATATAAAAAAATCAATTCGTATGCTTAAATGATTTTACTATTTTTAACAATGTTACTTGTTAAGATGGTATTTTCCGTATTCGTCTTCATCCAATTAAATCTAATCTGCTCAACCTTGAACCCGGTTCTAATTGCCAAACTGGGCCACAACGCCGCCGTGTTGATTAGGGAGGCTCTCCATTCAAGAAATTTATTTAATAACCCACCCTTACGCCCTCTAATCGATACATCAATGGCAGATTAGGCAAATATTTCAGGCAAAAAATATTTAACATTTGCAAACAAATGTAACATTTGGTTTGAGTCGATTTATTACATATATACATATTAATGCAATGACTCATGAAACATTTTCATGTAACTTTTGTAGTGAAACTTTTTTGGAATTGTTGTGATAATACATAACATAAAATAAAAAATGAAAGTTCCCCGAGTCTAAAGCATACATTAAAAAAAAAGGAATGAATATACGTAATAATTGAATGTCTGTCCACCAAGCTGTGGCCACTTACTATCTGGTGGACAGCATTATCGTTTGCTACTTCCATACTTCACTGTATCTCTTAAAACAAAACATCCGGTCCTTGCATGTCTTTATATAAAACACCAAAACCGTGAAGGGCTGTAAGTACAAAAGACGATACATAATTTAGCATTGAGGGCCATCTTGGATAATCCTAGTCTGGACAGCATTATGACGCTGTAATGACGTCATTACGTCAACAAAACATCTTGCATTGTCCTTAAATGTAAAGAAATACGTCACATGAAATTATATTCCATCGTAAATATGTAGAGTCGTTTTTCCGTTGCACTCCACCCCTAATTTGCTTCGTCACCCCAGATATCTGCAATTATTTGTCAAGACCACTAATTGCCTATTATATTGAGTCTAAGGGACTGTTTTGCCTTATTAGGCATCAACAAGTTGTAAGTAATTTAGTATTGTGCTTTATTTTTAAGGAAAGTTAGCATTAAAATGACATTGATGTTTGATGAGTGACTTTCGTTTAATTAATTAAGATTTCATAGATATGTTAAAAATGAAATAAATGTACAGGTTTTGATATAAATGTAATAGAGAAATATACTTAAGTATATACTAGACTAGACTTAAACTCTAAACGACCACCTTAGTGGTTACGACTGGCAAGTTGATTTTTAGCAGAAGTCTTTTAAATGTGTAGTTGGTTACAAATTTCCACGGGCGACAGTGAACACTTACCATCAAAAAACACACATGCATGCATTAATTATAAAATGTAAAGATAAAAATTTAGTAATTCTATATAAAGGTATATTTAAGATATCAAACGATGTAAAGGTAGATTACTATTTCGTCAGAAAACAAAAAGTATCAAAAACCAAAAGACCTAAAAAGGTAAAGAAAAAGATCCTTTATCTCAGTCAAAGTTCAACTCCCAAAAGTGTTATCTTTTCACAAAACGTGCAAAGAACGCATCTCATGCTGAAAGTGAAAGAAAAATAGAAGAAAATGAGCCTTTTCGTACTGCCTACAAACTACGTCTTTTCATGTTACACTTTGAAGAGTCTAAATAGTCGTAGATAAAAGCTCAATTAAGCTCAGAGGTAAAACTGAGAACGAATAGGTATGAAAATAAATAAACATGTGGTAGTTTAATGAAAGCAGGTATGAAGTATGGAATTCAGTTTAATTTCAGTAAAGTTATTCTTCGTATACGTATATTAAATTTGTATACCCATAACCCTACCTGGTATTAATGGGTAAAAAGTCGTCTAAACAGAAACCGTTTATATAAAATTAAACGAATGTACCATATTAGTATTTCTTTAGTTCAAACAGATGAACAGACAAACTAAAAAAATGGTTGAAAGTTGAAGTGTTTATAGAAAAAAAAACTAAAACTAGAAATTTAAATAAAATGAATTGAAGACGAACGGATAGACATGCTAAAAAGCATGGTATAGTAATTTGGAATATTTAGATAGCGGTTTAATGACATTAAAACATTTTCAAAATTTCATTACAGACAGACTGCTGTTTTATTTGTATAGATTTTCAATACACATGACATTGAATTTTTTTAGGTAATCAGTTTCAAACCCACAATAAACCACTTATCCCTAATAACAAACAAGCAACAGACGTACATTCACATTTACACCTGTCTAGCCTTAAAATCGTACGCGACGCGAGCTCTCAAACATCTATTGAAAACCCAAAACAGGGGGTGTGTACCACCCCCTCGTTATTCCACTTTCCTTCTCCCCTTTCTTTCTAACTTCGCATCGTCATCCGTATTACTTGGGCCTTAACTTATGTGTGTGAGTGTATCGACTTTACATTCAAAAACAACCCCAAAACATCAAAAAATAGAGCTGAAAATCCGATACACGAAAAAACCAATTTATAACGGTTAGTGCTAACTAAATCTGACCTATATGTAGTAGAAAATAAGCATCATAATCGCTTGTGGGGCACTAGATCAATTTTGAGATAGTAGTTGGTACTGATTCCTTTGCAATACTTTTTCTTTGTGAAGGTATTTTATGCGAGTTAGGGTCTTATGTGATAGTCGAGCCTTGTAAAATGTTGATAGCTTCACGCTTATATGTTGCTTATTGGATTCGAGTAAGACGTGGTTTAATTTAATACAACCTAACGTTTTAGAAGGTAAAATTTATAGAACATTTGAAACGATTTTGCTTCTGCTTAAAGTTTACGATATCTATAGAGTTTAAGGAAGTTTAAATTCGGATTTTAAAACGATGAGCTTCGTAATTTACTTTGTTCTGTATCTGTGATTTCCTAAAGTCATATGTCATGTGACTATCATAAACATTTTTATTTATCAATTTTTTTTTTAATTTGTATTTCGATTTGTATTAACATTTGCGCACCACCAGTTGTTTGTAATATATATCCTTTTTGTCTATTTCTTGCAAAGTATGTTGCGTTATATAAAAATAATTGTTATTTTCTGAATGACCAAAGGATTAAATATTCGAGTTGAATAGTTACATTTTACACTACAGAGATTGACAATAGCTATTCTTAAACAAACACAAGTGCGTAATACTAATATATTTATTTATCTTCTATCTTACCTTACATAACAAGCTTAATCTACTGTGTTGTTGCGTATACATATTATATTCTAACGTGTCAAAAGTATACTTGCCACACCGCGACACTTTGCCAGAAGTCAGTGCCGTGCGCGATGATGCTTAAAGATGACTGATAGGGAATCTTTTCATTTTCACGAACGTACACCGAACCTTTCATGACCATAAGAAAAATACACCAGAAGTAGAGCCTAATATTCATGAAACAAGGTTTATATTAGGCCTTCGATCTTACAACGGTCATAACTGTTTGACGGTTGTACGCTCTTAAAACTATGCGAAAAGGTGTTTTATACTCGAAATCCAACCTAAAATCCATCTCAAAACGGTTTATTATTCGCAGCCATAGTGCTAAATGTACTGGTATTCAAAACTCAGTAAGAAAACAACGCTTTTGGAAACGCTAATGGCGTTTTGCGAGCAGACATTATCACCTCAAGTAGCGCGTAGTGTCGCTCGCTTTGTTCTGAGATACGGACCGCAGATACCAGATTGCTGATATCTAAAAATAAGCACACGACATATCTATAAACACGAATAATCAAACGCTTGCACACGCTTAATTTTACGCACACGACATTAAATTAATGTATTATCGTCGAACAGTCACATGCTCAAACGCAACACAATCTATACTAATATTATAAAGCTGAAG
>MOOZ01001220.1:631226-666049 GCA_002930495.1 Cecropterus lyciades
TTTGAACGCGCTAATCTCAGGAACTACTGGTCCGATTTGAAAAATTCTTTCGGTGTTAGATAGCCCATTTATTGAGGAAGGCTATAAGCTATCATTACGCTAAGACTAACAGGAGCGGAGCACCAATGAAGAATGTTTCAAAAGCAGGAGTTTTTTTCTAATGAGAGCTTCCGCTGCATGCGCTGCGTTTTTGCTTTATATGGCAAAACAACGTTTGCCGGGTCAGCTAGTATCAAAATATAGAACTTATAGCTTCTATAGCGCTTATAGCTTCTGTTTCCTTCACTACCCTTTTTATATGAAAATATTCATAATAATCCATTTTAATATATTCAATTTAGTATCTTTTTACTGAACTAATAACATGATTTTCCTCTTAAGTTGGCGA
Organism: Cecropterus lyciades; assembly: GCA_002930495.1. Lineage (NCBI taxonomy): Eukaryota > Metazoa > Arthropoda > Insecta > Lepidoptera > Hesperiidae > Cecropterus > Cecropterus lyciades. The sequence goes on from MOOZ01001220.1 coordinate 631,615, forward strand.
AAGAGAAGGTGAAAAATTTCGTTCTCTTGAAACAATTACTTTCTTGCTTATGAGCCTATAAAATCGAATATCCACAAATTACCCACAAGTGGAGCTTTTTAAATCAAAATTAATTTTTAACCTCATTTGATCACCTGATAAACTAACAAATTTTTTATTCATTTACTGAACACTCCGTTAGCTTTTTTTCGAATACACATACATGATACTTATGTTTTCTATTCAGCTTAAGTTAACTAAGCTTAATTAACATGATCCAATTTCCTGGTATTCATAAATACAAATAATTGAATAGGTATATTAATACCAATTTAAGCACAACAATTGAATTTCCAGAATTGTATACAAATGTTGTACACACACATACATCAATGACAAATTCAATGCAATGTTTGTACGAAAATGTTGACATGTAAAAATTGGAAATGTCAATGTTGTACACATAATACATTCAGGAGATAATTGCTTTCAAAATGTGACTTGTCTAGACATAGACTTAGTAGTACCTGTATTGCTTTAAGTAATAATTTCCGCACAATATTTTTTAAACGTTAAACAATTTATTACGTATTTCTTTAGTTTTAAATAAGGTAGAAGGTTTAAATAGAGGTAATAACAATAATAGTCCGCCATTACAGCAGTGGCAAAATGTTATTACGTAGCGGGATATTCTAATACATTTACTCATCTTCACGGAGCTCTGGCGAGCATTTTTCAAGGCACAATCCACCCTCGCGCTCTTCAAAGAATATTGTTATGGTATAACTGTCCAGGTTAGAGCGATTTACATATTTATGTTATGTTATAACAAAAATCCTTGTAATTGTTTATTTATGACATAAAAAGCCTATGTAATTACATTTTAAGATAGATCAGTATTTTTAGTCCTAATCTTCAATACTTATGACAAAAATTCAAGTTCTGTATGTCTATATTTTAGCAGAAGATATCTTGAAAGGCCGAGAATGAGTAATAATACATACTTCTATAATATGTTTGTCTGTGTGTTTAAAATCGCATCAAACTAAAACTACACAATTTTACTAACTTAGCTTAACTAAAATTAGATGAAAAACCACGCACTTCATCAAAAGCTATTAAAATATACGATCTTGTTACATTTTTTATTCACGATTGAATTGAGTCTTGAATATGTTTAAATGTGAAACTCGCTGTCCGTTCATACCTTCCGTCGCTTCGGGGAAGTTCGTTTTTCTCCCACTCCGACTTGGCAGTTTTGATGCATCGCAATATTTTCGCGTCGGCCACACGCGCCGTGACGTCACGTGATATATTGGCCCTCGACGCCATTATAGTAAATTATTCTTGATTATATTGTGAAACGAGCTTCTGTTGCTTTCACGTTATGTAATAGGGTATTTTTTTGTTTTTATACGATATAGATATGGTTTGAATTTAGAATTAGAATTTTATTTTTTTAAGTTAAGAAAGAATAACGGTAGATTCGGAACTAAGACTACTTTCAAATACGATAGATAAACTGTTTAGATAATTGTGAAATTAGTTTCAAATATGGTAGAATCGCTCGTGGTAAAGATGCGACGACAGGTACTACCATATTTGTTTTTGGGTTCTGGTTTGAAGGATCCGTCTCTCATACTTAGCGTTCCAACAATGAGGAATGTAGTGTAATTAGTCTGTAGAAGACCTGAGGTAGAACTCAAATCTATACTAATATTATAAAGCTGAAGAGTTTGTTTGTTTGAACTACTGGTCCGATTTGAAAAATTCTTTCGGTGTTAGATAGCCCATTTATCGAGAAAGGCTATAGGCTATATATCATCGTCGAAACTTACGCGGGTGAATCCGCGGGGCGCAGCTAGTACTTTATAGAACTGAATGCATGTGGACATGAACTGCTGTCACAATTTACCGTCAAGACGTATGTGCCCATTCCTTACATCCACCGTATATAACAAAATTGATTTCAAATTGGAATACTCTTGAGACAGATTAAAATAATCATTCTATAATTTATAATTTGAGAATAACACGAAATTTAATTAGACTAAAATTAATTTTACTTACGTATTCTACCTATCAGTCTGTGATGGTTCACTGCTATGCATAGGCCTCCCCTACCACTAGTTAGGAGAGACATACATATATCATTTCCACTCCGACCGGACCTGAGCCTCCTGAATCCAGCCGCTATCATCCTAATTTTTCCATTTTCATTCTCCTACTTACTAAAAAATATCCCAAACGCGTGACGCAAATTGTAGTATAACGTTATCCATAGAATTAAATTTGGTTTTACACGGTAGGTATAGAAGTTTATTTGCTTACAAAAATACCTAACTAGTTAAATGACGGGTGTAAGGCTCGTGTCGTCGTTTCCATCCGTACCTCATATGTATGGAAATGGGGGCCTAAGCCGAGACGATAAGCCTGTGTTCATAATGGCGATCGATTTTTAAATAAATATATTGTTATATTTTTTGTTTTAAAATTTTTGGCCAACTTTACGTATCAAACTAACGAAATGTTATACGGAAAATAACCTAACCTACTCTAACAGAATTCAATAATGGATAATATTATTTAAAACCGTCACTAAAACTTTTAAATAATCATTTTTAACATAGATTCTTAATAATAAACGATAAAAAATATCTTCTTCGGGTCAATATTTCAACCCAAAAAACCCTTATCGCACCAAACTATAGAATACTATACGAGGACTTTGAAGTAGTAATATCAATGTTTTGAGAACTTTCACAATTTACCCCAATATAACACATCTTTACTGCACCAAGCTGTATATAAGAAATACACGTCAGCCGCGCAAACTCAGCTTACGAATATATTTTTCTCCGAGATATTGCTCTGAGATTGGAGGTAACTTACACGGAACCCTTTTTACGAGCGCTTATATTGTACCTACACAGATATTTATCTAAGATAATAAACAGTTTAATATGGCGGTCCTACGGTTCATATGTGGTATTACAATTATTCTTTTTCATATTTGTAATAAGCGCTCTGTCTTGTTAAATGAAACTTAAGCACCCGAAAATCGTGGAAGTAAATTAAACTCCGATGTTTACAATAAATTTTCGGAGGCATCCGAAAAGTTTACCCCTAAAAGGAGTAAAATAGGGGTTGAAAGTTTGATTGAAAATCTGCTGATTTTTAGCAAGTACTATGAAAATTGGTACTTTGGTATCGTTTTGTTAAACCTTGAATATCTAGGTTTTGAAGGAGTAGAGATATTTAATATAGAAAGTGACTCTATCTACTCTATCGATTACATCGACCCATTTATAAGTACTTTCTGGTCGTACTTATAAATGGGTCGATGTAATAGAAACACAGCATTTAGCATATTTAGCATACGGCTTAGAAGCGCTAACGATTTCATATCAAAACATTACGATTAATTAAATTAAATAATTAAAAGTTGGTTGAACAATGTTCAACCAGAGACACAACGGTCAAACCTATTTCTTGTAATAACAGCAGTATTAAGCCCTGCTGTGGTCTGGTCTGAAGCGTGTGGTAAGACATACATACTTAAAGACATTTCAAATTAGTCTTCAGGGGTAGCAACGCATCTGTAGCCAACCTCAGACAAAACTGATCTCATCTGGGATTGATTACAGATGAACATGGCTACTCAGAAGGAGGTAGAACTCTTTGTGGTTCGACTCCGGAAGCACCACCACCACACCTATTTCTACCTCATAACAGCAGTGTTATGCGCTGCTGTGTTCTGGTGTGAAGGATGTGATAAGGGACACATACTTTTCCGAGGCATTACATCTCAGTCCTCAGGGGTAGCAACGCATCTGTGGCTAACCTTAGGTGAGACTTAGATCTTATCTACGGTTGATTGCACATGTTCATGGGCGGCAGTAGCCACGTACCATTAGGTGGACTGCATGCTCGTTTGCTACTCCCATACTATAAAAAAAACTCAGTATCAGCTGGACTGCGTCCATTGCTACTATCATATTATAATAAAAACGAAATCATATGTAATAAAGTTACATCTAAAGACAAAAAATATTCACTAAATAAATATATAAGAAAAATAATAAACGTTAAGCCGGCGCAAGATAGGTAAGTCGTCACGTAATACATCAGGGTAATCTTCTTATATCGTCTCAATTTCGAGGCTGCCTCCCCAGGATTACCCCCGCAGCCTCCTTTATCATTGCGTAGCGTTCCACTAGTTTGAGAATAAAATTTACGTTATTTTTGTATTTTTTCTTTGTATTGTTGATATTTTTGTTTATTTTTTTATGAGAATATGTGTGATTTAAGATTTTTATATATATTTTTATTGTTTATTTAGATGCTTATCATATTTTATACAATGAATTACATAATCCATAAATTTATAAACATTAAAGTTTCGTGTATCTCTTCATAGCATATATTTACAAAAAAAATTTAAAAGGATTTACAGTAATAATCATTTTCTATATTTTTTAGGATTTTTATCTGTCTGTTTGTATTTATGTTTGAAATCATGTGAAATCAAAATTACTGAAAACAATGGAATAAATGATAGACAAGATCTTGAGGTAATAAGTATTTATCGTATCAATTCACTCTGTACATTTTAAATTTATCTAAAAGATTTCAGGTTGTTAAATACCCTTCATTATTTTAAAATTATTTTATTAAAATTGTAATCCTAATATTTATAAAAAAAACATGAATATAACATTAAGTCTTATATGCCTACTTGTAATAAGAGCTACTTTGCTTTTTATTATTATTGTGTTTAGTAACATTATATACTAATATATATACCTATACATAACATTATGTAACAATGTTGTTCAAACATGATTATGAATTATGTTTCATCTTTTATAAGTAATTAGGTATAGTAAGTAAAGAGGGTTTTTAAATTTAAAAAGCGTTAAGAGAGTTTCTGCTTAATCTCTCTTGGCTGAGTAAGTGGCTTAATAATTAATAATAAACAGTATTTAAAAGAGATGATCATAGATCAATGATGCAGTTGGATCTTATACTGTAATCCCGAAATTATAGGAAGAAAAATAAAATTATAAAACATAGCGAAAAAATTTAACTGTACATAATATTTAAGGTGTACTTAAGAAAAACTATTTTAAAATAATTACGAGCGAGAAAAGAAATACATTTTTTAATAATTTCAGCCTACAAATCTGGCAACTAATCACAAGGTAGCATGTTGCGACAAAAAAACACTTAATAGCTTTTTGCGTGCACAGCGCCACCCCCGACACACGCGGAAAAAACATAATTTACTTATAGCCAACCATCCAAGACATTACCGGCCCTAACAAGACAATGGAATCGGTATCGTCCCTCCCTAGTAGTAAGACCAACGTAAGCTGACCTCTGCTGATCCGCTAAAAAGCTGAGAGAAAACCTATTGGGTAGCAGTTTCATGCGAAGGCGAGGTTTAAAAGCTACTTGCCCTAGAAAGGCTCGTTTTGTTTCGGATTGGAGTTTTTATATTTGCGAAATGTGTACTCGTTACCTATTTGAAGACTAACGAGGTTTTACTGTGTATAAAAAACGTATTTTTTCTTTCCTTTATTATATTTATCTTTAAGTTTTTCATCCAAAACATACGTAGTCATTTTCAGATGTTATGATTCGTTAAATACTTAGTCTAGATACGAATGGATGGCAGTTATAAATAATTTGAAACATGAGTTTGGAGCATTGTTGTTTATCTTGTTAAGCTTAACATTATAAAATAAACGTTTAGTTACTTAAAAATATACCGTAAAGAAAAGTCAGAGTTCAAACTACATCGGTCGCCCTACCACCCACTTCGCGTCACTGTTGCCTAGTGATTGATGACGTAGGCGGGGCAAATCCAATCATTATCCGTGATGCATGGCCGCTGGTACATCACTACTCGATTTTCTTTCCAAATTTGAAATTCGAAAATCGATTCGCGGACTTTTTTTCGGTTCAACATTTAGAGTATGTGATTTAATTACTTTCAAATTTTCTTTGATTTAAACATGCTAAATTTAAAACGGCCATTTTCATTATTAGGGTATTAACACACGATATATGTTAGTCTCATTATTAAACTTTGCAATCCTCTTCTGATGGAGGTTGTTGTCAACAGTTAACGTATTGGTGACCACAGAAATGTTGAAGTCCCACAGGAAGACGCTGCGACCCATCCTGGATTTTATAACTTATTCGCCTGAAACGACGATTGTGCTATCCAAGACCAACACCACACAGATTATCCAAGACACCATTATATTCCTTTTGCAATGGACTTATGTAAGTCTCAACGTCGTTCAATAGATGCCATTTTATTTTATCATGAAGAAATATTAATTAATTATAAAACTAAGTCAAGACAGACACTGTTATGACTTAATAGACAAGTCAATAGATAATTAAATTACATAACTTATGGTAAAATCAAGCTGCAAATATTCAATAAAAATTATTACATCGATTATGACTTCGACGTCTAATTGACACTTGTCGATGCAAATCAATTATAATAGATAATTAACTATTCACAAGATGTTGCATGGTTAAGTAATAATTTACGAAAGATTTGATTAGGTCAATGACATATAACTGAGGTATTTAGTTAGCTATACTAAATTAATTACATACCTATTGTTGTACGGCTGTCAAGTCAACAATAATTACAGTAATTGGACTTAGAGATTCATCAGTCAATTAATTATTCGCATTTATCTACCACTTGTTCTTAATTACACAGAATTGATCCACACTCCACAAAACTCAATGACACACTGAATCTTTTAAGCAAAAAATACATTCGCAACGAATCTGCATTTCAAAAATGGAATACATTAAACTAACCCTTGAATAATTAAAAATATGCGTGAGCTCAAATAATCGCGAAGAATTAACCCTTTGCATGCAAATGAGGTGCGGATGTGACAGGAAAAAATCACAACCGGTCTCAACTGCCCAGGTGTGTTATTATTTTAGATACAATGTGGGAATGACTTAGTGAATGAATTATCACGTTTTAAAGGGTTGTTTTCTCACTGAAACAAAAAATACTTAGATTTTATCAGTTGCAATAAATAATAACTACAATACCGTCAATACAAGTACAAAATAGTTAACAACGTTTTAAAATCGATGATAAAAGATATTTTTTTAAACATAAAAAACAAATAACTAAGCAAGACGGACATAAAAATTCAATCTATTGTTTCGCTAAATTTCCAAAACTTTAAATTGAAGATTGAAGTATGGGATAATACACGTCGTTCAAAAGAAAATTATAGTCTAAAACACTGGCTGAACGGAAATTCTTTCAAAGACATCGCCTACCCACACCTGCTCGCGACGGGGAACGAAATTTGAATTTGAATGAACACGGAAGGGTTCAAGACGTTCGAATTTTGAAATGAGTTTTTCTAAAGATTGGATTGACTATACGGAGACAATGTGTGCGCTTACTTTAAGGACCATATAGGAATGTTTTATTTTATATTTTACGGGATTTTGTAATAAATAATAACGTATTTTATATTAATGAGCTAATTTATGTTATATATATTATATTTTAGCATATATTTCTAATTAGCTGAACAAGCTAAATGATTCGAAGTTTTAAAGACTTTTAGTATCAGTAAATAAACATAGGTACAAAATAAATGTTTGAATACAACAACATTTAGTTTGCATGTATGTATTCATTTTATCTTTCGTGTTTTTTCATCACTCTAGCAATTCGCACTTTTCCACCGCGGTGGACTATGGCCTAAAATTATCTCACTCGAAAAGAAAACCGTTCCCAGTAGTGGGACAATAATGGGTTGGCGATGATGTGTTTCCATCCTTGGTTATGGTTTACAAAAGTCACGGCTGGGAAGTTACAAAACACACGGCGAACGGAATCAAAATTCTATGTCTAATTTGCATTACTACAAAATGTTGACACAGCTTTCCACAATACACAACCCTATCGATTAGATCACAAAGAGGATTCTCACGTCTAGAGAATACTCCGTTCTCACGCGTCTCGTAAAATCCATGAATACATTAGCGCGTTTATTAAGAAAACCTTTTTTATCTGTCCGATTGAACGCCTTAAGAATGGAGAGATCTTTTAATTTGAATAAAAATGTAAAAGCAAAGGGTTGTCTATTCTTCCGAGTGTCAAAATTGCTCTTCCGACGGTCACAAAATGGCGGTCATTTGCATACCGCGACGTATTACTTTGTATATTTAAATTTTACGTCTTGGTGAATATTTTAGCGTCGAATTGAATACGCATACCAATGTGAGGTATGCGTATTCGCTGATTCCCAATCGATGCGTGCTCGCTCTTTGTATTCGTAATGAGATTAAATATTTTCGTTGCGCTGTCATATTTTTAGTTTATGGTATCGTAATGTATTCAACCTTTTGTCGCAGGTGATATATTTGTTGGATGTGTGCTGTTCCCACGGATTGGAATGTGGCGTCAAGAGGAATATAGGTAGTTCTAATTTTAACATCGAATTAAAATGAACTTATCTTTATTTTATTATAATTTCGTTCAGAAAGTAGCTATATTTCTAAAATGTTGTCGAGCGTTTGTTATACTACCTATATTTATTATTATGGGCAATGTATCTAAAAACTTAAAAATGGATTCCCATACAAGAACAGTATCGGTGTCAACATCATTTTTTTTATTCTATACTATAAGTTAATAACTTAGCAATGAACAGCACAAAAATTAACTTAACAACATAATTATTATAAAAATAGTCAAAGAGTGATTCGGGTTCGTGCTTATGATTCGGAACTGAATTACATCAAACAATTTTTTTAATACTTTTTAATAAATCAATTTAATACTTTTAAAAAACAATACAAATTTGTGTACTATTATAAATATTGTATTGTGCAATTTTTAATATCCGGCATTTGATTAAATAAATATTAACAGTAATATGTATAAAGCCAGCCACGCCTCACAAACGTAGTATAAAATTATCGAATTTTAACCTCGTAACTAACATGCCAATTAATATAAATTTTAATTAAAACCACTCCCCTATATCAACGAACTTGACATCAGTGTACTTTGATAAAAATATACTTGTACGATAATAAATTAATTAAACGTGTTCATTGAAATTACATCAAAATGGAGACCAATAAAATATAGTAAGGGATACTTATGGAATAACAGGACGAAATTTAATACGCATTAATCATTTATACATTTTTAAATTATATATTTTTTTTAATTATATTTTTATTTATCTTTATTTTTTGTTATAAAATTATATGAAATATTCTAATATATATATCTCCCTTACCACACCCTTCAGACCAGAACGCAGTAAAGTATAATACTGCTTATTTATTTCTGCCTAATAACAGCAGTGTTATGCGCTGTTGTGTTCTGGTCTGAAGGGTGTGGTAAGGGAGACATACTTTTCCGAGGCATTCCATCTTAGTCCTCAGGGGTAGCAACGCATCTGTGGCCAACCTTAGGTGGGACTTTGATCTTACCTAGGGTTGAATACAGATGCCCATGGGCGGGAGTACCCATTTACCATCAGGTGGGCTGCATGCTCGTTTGCTACTTTCGTACTATATAATAAAAAAATAAGCACAAATAGGAATCGAACCGCAAACAGTTCTATCACCATTAAAACCTACTTTATAAAAACACACTTGTACGACTGCACATTTATTAAACTTGTTTATCAAAATAACATCAAAATAAAGACCAATAAAATATTGGTCTTCATTTCGAGTAAGCATTTATAATTTATCAAGTAATAATATGTATTATGTAAGGGTAGTTATTGTCACTGTAATTAATATTCAACTACGCGAAGGACTTTACAACGACCATATGCAAATGACACTTCATAATAACAAGCAACTTGTCACATCACGCGCGATTACTAGCTACGATGAAACAAAACATATATTTACATTTATTTTTAAGCATCAACATAAATATGTTAACAAAATTTTAAAACCAAATCTTTAAGGAAATAACATTTATGTTTAAAATTATAACCTGCAAATTTTATATATTTTTTTAATTTTAGCTATTTAATTTTTTAAACATATAGAGTACTATTTTTTATACATTTAAACATTTCGTAATCATAAAAACTTTATGTTCACTTCCTACTTGGTGGTTTTAAATATATGTGCATGACACATTAGCGTTTGTGCATGGATATATAATTAAAACCTCGAAGGACTCTAATTATAACCCGATTCATTATCATAGTCCCGAGGTCACAGATGCATTGCTACCCTTGAGGACCAAGTTGAAATACTTCAAACTATGTTACCCTTCAAACTACAACACAGCAGCGCTGCTAGGCGGAAATAGATGTCGCAGTGGTGCCTGAAAAGTCCACCCAAAAAAGAAAAAGACATCGCCTGTAATAGAACCCATATTGCGTGTAATTAAAGCTATTTTATTAATGTTTCAAATATAACGCTAATCGCTGTGCATTCTCGATCAGACACATCATAATCACACAAATAAATTTGAAAATACAATTACTTTTTGAAGTCGAGCAATAATCGATTGTAAACATAAGATTAATTGTTATCATTAAAATAACAATGGTAATATTTTTATAGATGTCAAATAAATAAACAATGGTCTCAGTAGTTGGCAGATAATAAAAATGGGTTTGAATAAATTAATTCTATTGTCATCTTTTTGCGCAACTCAAAGTTATTGAGACACATAAGATTATGCATCGAGCAGTTTATAGGCGTCTATTACTGAAAATAGTTAAGGTGGTTTCTGCCTTATAACAGTAGTGATAAGCGCTGCTGTGTTACGATTTGAAGGGCACGGTAAGCGAAATATATTCGAACGGGGCATTCCAACTTCCTTCTCATGGGTACCAACGCATTTACACTTGTAGCCCCACATTACGATTTTTTCTGTGTCTTCAGTGTCACGAAAACACACACAAAGAAATGCGTAGACATTGAGACCCAGCATAGAAATCTAAATTGACCATTCAAGTATCTGTCTGGCCGAGGAACTGACTACCAGACCGTTGTAGTGATAGTTTCACCACGGAATTCGTCCAGTTAACTTTATTTACGACGGTACCCATGTACGGCAGTGCCTTACTAATTATTGAAATACTGACTCTTTTGCTGCTTCCATCACATAAAAATTGATTGCCGACTTGCTTACATATGAGGAGACCATCCGAGTCTTCAGGAGTAGGAGTAGGAGCAAAGCATCTGTAATCGCCTTCAGTTAGAACCCTTGTTCTATATAAAGTTGCTTACAGATATCCATGGACGGCAGTAACCACTTACCATCAAGTATCAAAATAAAAAAAAGTAAGGAATTTTGTGAAATGTTTGAATCTTTACAACCCCAAAACATCCAGCAGTACGCACATCTCCATTGTTATACAAAATAGACAAAAACAGATGGAGATAAAAAGACTAAAACAAGGAAAGAATAAATTGTCTGCAAGACACCGGAATGGGGGTTAATCGCGCGTTAGTAAGTACAGCCATAGATTTATTAAAGTAATAGAAAAGTCAAATGAAAAAGTGTTTACGCATATCAATGTTCTCCAAATGAACTGATTATGAAAAAAAGACAATGCTGTTGAGTTTCCAGTGGATACTCAGAAACACAACTGAGAGGTTTAGAAAAAGTTACACCTGGTCAGCGTTTCAGCGTACCATAGCCTAAAAGCCCTTCTCACTCTGAGTAGATCTGTAACCAACATTCTGAATGTAATTGGTTGACGACAATACATGTATTATACCTACATTGCATCTTTACCCCACACGTCATTTCTATTTAATATTAGCCCTACATTTCCAGTAAGAATTACGAGTATGAGTAAGCGTTGAAATATAGCCGCTAGTAAATATGTTACAATGTTCCTTGTTATTTAAAGCTTTTCATTTTACAAGTATATTTTAAAAACTTCGTCATTCACGTCCTCATTCACTCTTATAATCGCTTTATTTATATTTCTAGTTATTTAGGTCCCTTTGGATCGTCGTTTACCAATTGGCTCACTTCTGGACAGGGGTCTCACAGCGAGAGAGGTTTACCATAGTACACTGCGCTTATCAAGTGCGAATTGGTAGACACGCTTTGACGCGCTTTTGGAAAAAAAATATCACAATAATTCACCTATCTAATACGCGCAAAACTTTGAAACATCACACTGAACCGCTTTCCTGATTTCAAACTTTGGATCTACGACTGAGTGACTGAATTTCAACTGTTTATAAGTGGTCCATTTCAGTTATTGTTAAACCATTCATGTAAACTGTTTTGATGTAACTTTTATCTTAAGGTAGAAAATATAAGACAGGTGTAGTTTAATTTAAATTACATTTATTTAAGCATTTACGCTTAATTTACCTTGAAACTCATATATCTGTCCTTTTGGCGAAGAAGATTTATAATTATATTAAGTTTAGGTTAGGTTAGGAAATCACTTTTCACTTTAAAAGAAGTAGGCTACAATATTTTCTAGTTTGTTTAAGAACAAACACCTTTGCGTATGATATTTGTGTGTGTTAGTGACGGAACCCGTATCTCACATCCGCATCTCGTTGCATTTGCATACATTACGAGACAAAAGGTCCAACCGTCATAATTTTGATATTTAATTTTTTACAGTCACAAGTACCGGTTTTTGTCTATTGTCGCGCGCATAAAATATTTAAATTGAAAACAAAATCGTCGGGTCGAAACAATAAGCGCACCTTTTTGTCCCTACAAGCGTTCATTTCGAAACACAGTGGATTTGATGCGACAATTAGCACTCTATTCCTTTGTAATACGGGTGAAATTTATTTACACCTAAAATAGTATACATTGAAAAATTAGCCAGAACAGCATGGAAATTATACTATGTGATTTAGCGAGTGGCATCTGATTCACATTTCGGCTATTGTTAGAGGAAGATACTCCCACCTTTTTTCAACAACGCTCGGTTTTGAAAACGATCTCCAAAATAAAACTACGTAGCATTTCCCGTTTTATACAATAGTACGTTGTTTTTAAAATTTTGTGGAGAGTAACTAAAATGTAACATTTATTAGTCTTCATTGGAATGCTTGAAATTATGTGAGTTTGGCCGGATACTGGATAATGTATCCGATCGTCTTATGTGAAATTGTCACTATGGCAAATGGATCCATCCATCAGCTTTTTGAAGTTCACTGCTGGACATAGACCTCTCTAATGGGTGTTTCTCGCAATGATCGTACCGGACGTGTTGGTGACTACAGTGGGTGTTGATTTTACCCAGGAAGACGCTACTGATTATCTCTTGGAGTTTATCCCTTAGTCGTCTCCTATAACATCCACGTAAACAGAGGGAATGCTATTTAAGACGGATATCATACGGGCTGAAAAAATAATTGAGCAAAGCAAATAAAGACATTAATATCTAGTTCATAAAATCCCTGTCTGGCAACTGATCAAATAGAAACGTCTTCAAGGCGGTAAAACGAGTATTGTTTGACTGGTAAAGTACTAAAGCCACAACTATTTTAGTGATGCAGTTCTTGCGTTACAGAAGAATGGTGTGGCCAGTTGCTTATTAGGCGACCATCTTAGTCCTCGGAAGTAGCACAGCATCTTTGATTGACTTTAGATAAAATTTCTGTCCTATATGATTTTGTTGTCTATGGGCGGCAAAGGACACATACCATTAGATCAACCTATGCTCGCTAATTTGATACCTCAATCACACATAGAAAAAAATACGATATTTCCAAATAATTTATATTAAAGACACAATTGTCAAAGTGTTACTCAGAAACATAACATTGCCAAGCGAATTATAATTCATAATATTCAACCCTAAAGGCGCTATCACACCGGTCCGAAGCGAATCGCGAACAAACAACGAGTGCTCGGAACGAATTCACAAATCACAATAAGATGCTAATCTTCAACACCTTTATGTTATTTGCATAATGTTTGCGGATTGACTTAATATGGGAATAACGATTTAACCGACTTTTGATTTAAAACGGCCTAGAGGCCGCCATGCCGCTCAAATAAACTTTGAAAATATTTAAGGATTTCATACGTACGTATTTAAGTAAATTTTATTAATTACTTAACGTTGAAGTGCGACACATTGTAAATTTTTGGATTTCAATACTTTTGTTCTGTTAATAACTTTGTTTCCATTTTTTTTTTGCAAATTGCTTCAATATTGATGTCGAAGGACGAAGCTAAGTAAATTAATCACCTAGGAATGAAGACTAGAAGAATTTTAGGAAACTCATTAAAAGTTCCTAGAATGTATTTTTATATACCAGCGACTTGACTGTTACTACACAGTTTAAAAATAAACCTGAAATAAAAAGTTAATTACTTAAAATACTTCAATAGCCTAACATTGTGCTCATATAATATAAAATAAATATTTTTGTTCATTTGTATTCAATTTCTATGTGGTAATCGTTACTTTACCCATAAATAACAGGCCGGCAAGGATTCCTACGTAACATGTTCAACGTTAGAACGTGTTCAAATTTCGAATCACCAATTCCAATTCGCTTTCGGATTCCAAATGCGAAATTCGTTCATTCAACCCTCCTGCCAAGTCAAATAAGACGCGAAACTTACACGCAACATGACATCAAATCATAAGAAGTCATTAGGCATTCAAGCGCACGAGCCCCGGACCCTAATTCCGAAGCGAAGACCGAAAAACTCCCATATACCACGTTTGCGCGAGCTTTTTCAAACGGAACTAACTTCAAGCGAAAGCTCACCTTATACCCTATCGTTAGAATTGACGTTCCTTTACAATCGATATAAGACAATCGTTCACATGTCAACTCTTTATCGAAGTAAATGGAACTGTAGAGTTCCAAATGTAGAGTTGATTTTAGATTAAAGGATGAACAGTCAACAAAAACACGCGAGTGAGAAAAAACCGGGCATCTTTTTGCGTTCCCCTCGCTCCCCTAAGCCGGGGGGAGTGGGGTAAAGAAAAATCCGTGGGGAGCTAGGGGTGGGGGCGTAGTAGTTTTTCGTCGGAATCACGCGTTCGCGACAACGTATTGATTTTTCGCCACATGCTACGTTCAGGTGTACGTTTAAAGATGCCTTTATGTTTGTGGTTTTTTCGTCGTTGCGCTGATGGATGCTCTGATTACTGCTTTGTCTGTGAAAGGTTTTTGCGGGACAAATGAGATATTTGGCTGATGAAACGATATACGTATCGTACGACGCTGATATTGGGATGTAAATGCAGAACGAACCTATACACACGTAATGACGAGCAGCTTTAATCGATTGTAATGAAAACAGAACAGGTGGTAATTTTAGGAATAAACAGAACAGTTTATTCCTAAAATTACCACCTGCCGCAAATTTTCCAGCCACCCAGGGTTGACTAGTAGAGAATGCCATTAGGCATTAAGTTTGCCCTATTGTAACTTCTTAATAGAGGTGCAATAAATAAATGAAAGATGGTAAGCAGTATTTTATGCACAATATAATTTTTTGTGTTTAGACTCTGGTAGCACCATCGCCACACCTATTTCTGTCAAATAATAGTAGTGTTAAATATTGCTACGTTTTCTTCTGAATGGCGTACATATGTACATACGACGGAGGCGTTCCAATTTAGTCATCAGTAGAGTATCTAGTAAGACTGAGAATAACGCTCTAAGAAAATGTTTCGTGGCCTCGGATAAGATGCAAATAAGGGTGAATTAAGAAGGGTCTTATCGTTCGAAATTTAAGTCACAGGTCATACGCGTAATTTGCATAGAAAAAATGTGTTTGACTTAACCATTGATATGCAGATTGCAGTTCTTGCGTTTCGGTTAAAGAGCGTAGTGACTTCGTGGAAGAGCGTGGCTCTCTTTCATATGAAACGACCGTCGTAGTCCTCGGGAGTGACAATCTGTGATTGACTGCAGATAGAACCCCTTTTCTAAATGACATTCTTCTAAATGATATCTTCGATTGCATGATCGTTAACTACTTCAATCTAATAACAAAAACGATAACAGTTTATTATTTTTTGTAAAGTCCCGTATTAGATATCGAAATTTTCATCCACATATTCCATTCCATCCAATAGTTATGTAATTCGAAAATACACTCAGACACCCCATATTTTTTTATACGTAGATTTATTTTTGAGTTACTGGGTCTATAAAAATTACCTGTCGGTATACTCGACGTCAGATGAAATTTAACTCATGCCAAAAAAAGAAAAGCCACTCCCCAATTAGTTTGTAGGCAATAATTTTTATGATACCTCGCCTATTCGAGACAATATCCAAAAATTATCGGTGTACAGTCAGAACCAACAATATCGTACTTAATAACATATGAACTAAAAATATTTATGATGCCTTAGATAGTTTTAGTTCAAGCGGCAGTTTTTAGTTCTGTGTATAAATGCAAATCTATTGTGAAATAGGCTAAGATAAAACAAAGAAATAGATAGTTACTAAAAACTATCTATTTCTTTTTTGTTTGTCCACTGATTCCAATAGGTATCTTTTTTTGTTTTGTACATATTGAGAATTTTTAGTTTTATAAATTATTTCACTTTAATCATGCAAATTATTATAAACAATTTGACGCAAAGATATGATTACTTTCCTCAAATCTTTATAACTAATATGGCCTAATTTATCAATAAAATTTCAAAATGTAAAAAGTAATTAAATCAAATTCACCAATAAAATCAATAAACGTTTTAGTTTTATCTAATAAAATATGAGAAATTAGCCACAAATATCGAATATTGGCCAAACAATTTGACATTTCTCAACAAAATTCGAGTCGTTTTGTACATATTTTTCCCCGGCGACTGTGCAAGGCTCCACCCACGCCATTACGTGTGTCATACATTTATACGTGCCGTATGGGAATTACACAGTGCCTGTTAACATGCAACAGAAAAAGGCATTCCGTTTGTAAATAGATAGTATACTTTGCGCTATAAAGTGGAATATGAACATGCAACTGAGTCACTACAAACATTTCAGAAACGTAAGTTTTGTTCGTATAACCTATTTTTAGGGTACCGTACCCAAAGGGTATACAGGGCCCTATTACTAAGATTTCGCTGTCCGTCTGTCTGTCACCAGGCCGTAACCGTGAACCGTGATGGCTACGCAGTTGAAATTTTCACAGATGATGTATTTCTGTTGCCACTATAACAACGAATACTAAAAACTCAATAAAATAAATATTAAAGGGCTACCATACAACAAACGTGATTTTTTTAAAGATAATGGTAGAGAACCCTTCGTGTGCAAGTCCGACTCGCACTTAGCCGGTTTTTTTTAACATTCGAATAACAAACGAGCGAGCAGTCCATCTGACGGTAACTGGTTACTGTCGCCCATTGACACGCGTAAACGACTTCTTACAGAACAGGGATTGCCCTGAGGATTGCGAGAGTCGCATCATGGATAAGTGAGCCAGCAACCACACCCTTTCATTATAACGCGAGAATTACTTCAGTACCTCCGCGCGTACCGTGACCACTTACCATCTTGACGACCCGCATGGCGGAGCGGTCACCATACCGATCTGACAAGCAGTGGGTCCTAGGTTCGATCCCCGGCCAGAAAGAAACTTGAATGATGAGTTTAGATTTATGTTTTGGGTTTGGGTGTTCGTGTACTTGTCTTTGTGTTTTTATTTTTATTATTATTATTATTACTTTGATATTTTAATAAAAGATAAAGACGCCTCATTTTCCTTAAATACTTCTGCGTCCAGCTTTAAATCTAATCAGTGCAATGGCTGCCGCATTCCGATACTTCTTAGAGCTTATCTCAAACTGAGATTGCGTAAAACGTAGCGGCCATCAATCGAGAGCTAACGAGCGATGGCAGATAGCGATTGCTATGGCTATGCGCACAACTCCGCTCGTCTGTTACCGCTTGGCCACGAAACAGTTGCTTTAGAGAATTTTGGCAAACTTTCGTGGCCTTATAAGATCAGAGAAATACATTTGTTGTTTTTTTTTTTTATAATATTAAAATAGCAAACGAGCATGCAGTCCTCTTGATGGGTCACTTACCATCAGGTGAGCATGAAGACTAAGTTGGAACGGATAAGTATGTCTTCCTTACCACACGCTTCAGACCAAAACACAGGTGCTTCTGAATTCGAACCTCAAGGAGTGTTAACACCTTCAAAGCACGGGTTAGGAGCATCACAGGAGCGACAGATCATATCGTCGTCGAATGTCATCTATTATTTACTGTCGCCGCCTGTCACCGACTGTCGCCATCTGGCGTCAGCAACACGAACTTTTGCAGTATGTTTTCTCTCCATCCATTGAGAATTACGTGTGATGTGAGTGCTATGGAAAAACACAAACACTCTGAGTCAAAATCACTGATTGGCCAGGGATCCACCCCTAAACCCGCTGCGTATCAGACTGGCATGGTAACCGATCCGTCACGTGGTCGTCGAAGGATTATTATTAATTAACGTATTCCAAAATTAACAAATGTATTATGTTAATAGTGTTTTCGGAATACAAGCGTTCAAATAGACAGACATGGTTTATAACATATAAGGTAGGATGACCTTTGCGATGTACACCATACTCTCATATAATTTTCGATTTCTTTTTGGCTCACATTTAAACGCGGAGTAAAAATATGTTCTGAGTAACGTCATCTATTCACATGTAAGGCTCATTTAAATCGACTTAGCAAAAGACTTTACAGAACACCTATACGGGCAGGAATTTGACGCAATGTAGATCTTTATAATCTAAACTAAAATGTTAGTTAAAATTATAGAGCTCTAGATTAACGTACACTGTTTTAGTCTAAAATTTTAAAGCTTTTTGTCGCAGTAAAATCCAAAAACTATATAAGTAAAAAATCGACAACGAATTTGAAATAAATAACAATACAAGTAAATTAATTAACTGCTTTTCAAGATATTTATTTTAGACAAGAATTAAAAATGGGACAACGCGTCTTACCCCATAAAGATACCTTATCTGAACAATTCATGGACATTCCGTAGGTTCTGTACCCACTAGCTTACTGCCTACGGCTTTTCCTATTAAAGCTTAATACGAATGCAATTATATTTATGTATAATTAAAATGTAAAAATGGCTATTAAGTGATCTACATTACTATACTACATTACATCTACATACAGAATATTTATGGCAAAAATATAAAACCAGTTTTAATAATATGACTATGAAACTTAATATATTTCAAAAAGAAATATGAAACCTTGGTATTAAACGCTTGGTTAAATACTACAAAAGCAATGACTTTAAAATGACTGAATCAATTTTGATATAAATAATACGTAAAGATAGATCACTTTAAATTGTGGCATAGATTATTTTTTATCGAGAATACCTCAATACTATAATTAGATAAAATCTCAAGATACATTTTCCCAAAATTACATTAATTTGGGTAAAACCATTCTTATCGCATATTTGCAAAAACATCAACACAGACAACCCACTTCGAGCGACTAATTATATTTATCGATATTGTAAAAATTTAATTGGATTGCAAAGTTCTTTGGCTGCTAAATAACGAATACTTTAAATAGTAGAGTCAAGAATGACTCGAAGTCCGTAAATTCCTTCTGTTTTTCTATAATCTGATAATATTGTGACAAGTTTGTTTATTAAAGTTGCAAATGGTCCCTACAGCGACTGGATACTGGTGTTTGTAGTCTAACTAGCAAGTTTTTAACTAACGATGCGATTTGTTGATGATAATTATGAAAAAATAAACAAGTTTCTTATCTTGACTCGTTATTTTCTTATTACACTTAAACTTTCTAAAAAAAGGCTACCAACTTCTTATGAAGCACCGCATCCTCGTCCAAATTGTTCACACTTGTCGTAATCTATAAAAAAGTTTTTAGGAAGTCAGAATCTTTCTTGGTTCAACTCCGTACTACTTGTGTACTTACTTTTGCTTTATTTAAGGTATGTCTTTGTACTCAATAAGTGGCAGTGTCAACTTTTTGTGGCAAAAACGCATGTTCAGGCTTACTAAAATAAATATACAATTACCAGTTTATTTATTAATTTCAAAACAGAATATTAATGAATCTATGTTACGTTATATATGTAAATAAAAATGTTACATCCAAATTACTATCCAAATGCTGGCAACATTACCTAATTGAATAGCTAAGTTAATTTATTGGCCGTGGTATAAATAGTTGTTTTTTTTTATATAATATGGATAGTAACAAACGAGCGTGTAACCCACCTGACGGTAAGTGGCTACTGCCGCCCATGGATACCTGTAATCAACACTACGTAAGATCAAATCTCACCTATAGTCAGCCACAGATGCATTGTTACCCCTGAGGACTAAGATGGAATGCTACGGAAAAGTATGTCTCCCTCACCACACCTTCAAACCAGAACACAGCAGCGCATAACACTGCTGTTATTAGGCAAAAATAATACCTATAAGATATGTACATTACCTATTATTTTTTAACGAAGTCGCTTAAAACCATTACGTTGTTGACTTTACGCGGTCTGAAACATTAAAATACTATAATTAGCAATGAGGGTATGTAAAATGTAAATTGTAATTATACTTTACATAATTATAGACATAATTACAATTTACACGTTAACAACATTGTATTCAAAGCCAGTGTTAGTAATACCCGATTACCTATTCAATCACTCATTGTCCGAACAAAGTTACTTTGTTTGTACGGTCAGCAACGACAACTGGGCACTTCAGTGAAATTCATTTCATTCATTAATTCATTCATTCAATTTATTTACCGCTTCACTTATTTCTGCCTAATAACAGCAGTGTTAAGGGCTACTGTGTTCTGGTCTTGGTTTGATAATGGACAAATTTGTTCCTTTCTTAAGGGTTTGTTATTGGACACATACTTGTACGAGAGGTTTCGCCTTAGTTACTTGGAATTAGCAGCATGCCTGTAACACATCTCTGTTAAGAGAATGATATTATCTGGTTGATTAAAGGTGACCATGGGAGACAGTGGGCACTTCGTCATCGTGTGCTCCTTCCATATTACATAAAATAAAAAATAAAACTAGTGGTAAAAATTTAAAGTTTCATGATAAAACTAATTTAGTTACAATTTAAATTACCACTTATCTAATAGCACTGCTATCATTTATATATCATCTCCATTTAATTTCTCAAAATACTCAAAAAACGAAGAAATAAAATCTTTGTGCAGCGACTTCATTGTGATTTGTGATTTGGTGTCCTTCAACAATCATACTTTTAGGTTTCTCTCGAAAGTGAAATCTAAAGAACTAAAAAGAACCTAATTTTATATTAGTACCTATCCCTTGAGCTTTGTGTGCAATGAAGACAACCACTGAGACATATTTCAATCTAAACTTACCATTATCATTCTCCTAGATCGAACCTGGTACCTTCTAGAAATGGACCTCTGAAGTGCGTATTTTTCTGCTATCGCTACCCAGCAGATACACATCTGTTCACGGTAGCGAGCTAGCACAAAGAACTGCGATGGAGGTCACGATATTCGAGACCGGCGGACCCAGCGGCTTTGCGTTTACACCCAGCTTTTGTTTTGTTACTTAAGGGCTAGTACAGGCGTGTCTATTTAATTACTTCATTATTTATGTACCAGTTGGTAGAACCAGTGTAATTTTACCGGGGAGGTACCAGCGCCACACCTGTTTCTAGCGTGATGCAGTTCTTGTGTTTTGGAAAAAGAGTATGGTGGCCGGCTCACTTATATATGACCTCACCGGCTCACTTATATGCGACCATCTTTATCCTCGGGGGTGCAACGCATCTGTGATTCAGAGTTCAGATGTGACTTCAGATGGAACCTCTGTTCTGTATGAAGATACGATGTCCATGGGCGGCCGTCACCACTTATCGTCAGGTAGTAGCAAACGAGCATGTACTCCATGCTCGTTTGCTACTTCAATGTAATAAAAAAATATTGAATAGAAGTTTGTACAAACATGTAAAAATTATAATGACGATCAGATATTTATACAAAAACACTTATAATATAATTAATTAAGTTGTCCTGACTTATATAAACCATTACATTGAAATAATTAAGATATTTCTACATAGACTGGTAAAAACAATAAAACATTGAGCACTTAATAAACAATAAATCAAATAATAATAGGTAAAGTTCTACACAAATCGACTCTTGCGCAACTGTGCAACTAAAGCCGTTGACAAAACTCCCCTCCCCAAGCTTTGCCATTGTTAGAAAGGGGTGGGATTTGTATTTAGTTTGGGTGAAAGAGACAAAAAACAGCAACTAACAATAGAGTAACAGAGATGGAGGTATTTCTAAAGATTATGCTTCTGTAAAGGTGGGTATACACTACAGAGAATGTTTTTTTTTTAATATTTTCTTAAAATAGATTACTTAAATAAGTCTTAGACACTGCTAATACAAAATATGAATTTTATTCACCTAAGTTACATTATATATCTGCGAAACTACTATAAGAATGTTAGGCAAGATATTGTTTTGATGAATCTAAATAATATAAAATTCTATACACATATTAAAAATGAAAGTTAAATTGCAAAAAATAGTTTGGGCGGCTTGGAAGAAGCATTAATAGAAATTTATATAATTTTTAGTTTATTTTTCTGTCTACTTTTGTATGAAATATCAAACAATGAAACCAAAACTATTGAAAAGAATTTAAAGAACTGAAAATGTATTTATAGCCTATGTCTTGAGGCAACATTGCCTTTATTTCGTTCAAATCCATCTAGACTGAAATAAAGACTTTATAGAAAGTTTACATCGGCTAATACATAGTTCCGACAAAGAATATTGACATGCTGCCTCATAGTTATACATGATTTATGTAGACTGTGATACAGTGTAACTATGTAATTTGAATACCATATGAACCGTTAATAATATTAATAATATGGATATTCTGGATAAATTGGATGAAAAGGTGGTAGATCTCTTTGCGGTTCAACTCCTACTTCACCAACGCCGCACTTATTTCTGCCTAATAACAGCAGTGTTATGTGCTTCCGTCTGTTCCGGTCTGAAGGGTGTGGTAAGGAAGATATACTTATCCGAGGCATTCCAACTTAGTCCTCAGGGGTAGCAAGACATTTGTAGCTAATATCAGGTGAGACTGATTTTATCTGGGGTTGATAACAAATGACTATGAACGGTCGTCTTACCATCGTACACTCGTTTGCTACTTTCTAACTATATATAAAAATGCATTAAAATAAATTGCATTGAACACAACCGATTCGGAACTGAATTTCTTTACAAATTCCAATAAGAAAAAATTGAACGGAGACCAATGTAACCGCTGTCTGCCGTAAATCTAATTACCAGTAGTTCCCTCTTAAATTCCAATTAGAGTTAAATAAAATACGACACATTCGCAGCTTTCTTATTGGACTTAGCTACAACGATCTTTATAAAAGCACACAGGAATGAATATAAATGGGTAGACCGTACCGAATAAGATGTGAGGTGGCAATTTGGATGGAAAATGAGACAGTTTACTTTGAAAGTCACGCGCTAAAGGCGTTAAGCGTCCATATTTACGACGTATATGTGTGTAGGTAGGTATACATACTTTGATACTTTTGGCGCGTTGGCGTTTGGCCAAATTATGAGACCCTTAGCGCCATCTAGTAGACAGTAGCTAAAGTATTTCAAGCTTTGGTGTGAATATAAAAATATTATAACATATATTCATATTGCATTATGAACACAAAAAAATGTTTTACTGAGTATTTTTAATAGACAAATGTTTGGCAAAATACAGTTTCAATAAATCTATAACCATGCTATAATTTATTGATAATAGCGCCATCTAGTAGGCAGTAGAAAATATGTGTCCTGTTTTACCGACTTTGTAAACACAACCCCTTTCATTTTTGTATGTGTGCGTGAATTGTGGCGCTCGAAATTTAAAATGACTGACGTTGGCGCCGGAATTTTTAAAACATTTGAAAGGAATTTGCAATCGTATTCAAAATGGCCGAGAGGTGGTATGCAGTAGAAAAATTGTTACGTACTTACTTATAACGAAAATGTATATTTGATAGATATAATAAACTGTGGAAAATATAAACCCAGAATTAAGTTTATATAATGTTTAAATATAATTTAATAGGTATAATTCCAATATGTTACAATATTTTGATTGTTATTTTTGAAGTTGCAGAAATTAGATAATAAATTATTTTTATGTATCATACATAATTAATTCTAATGTAGCTGATTACCCACCTAATTATTTTAGTAGGTATTTATTATATTTTATTTAAACAGCTAATTCACTAAAATTATTATTTTAAGGATATACGTTTCATATTTCAGGTGATTTTTATTTATTACTAAAATATTTTTGCATCGCAATATTATTATCATGTTAATTAATTATAAAGCTAACAAAGTTTGAATACAGGAATAAAATAACTAAACATTTCAAAGATAATAATTAAAAAAGCAGTAGAAACAGTAATTTAACACTAATTAGGTCCTTCCGGACTAAGTTTCCAACCTTCTTCTGTCACTAAAACTGAACCTGTTCTCAACTTAACTGCAGTTACTGCATTAATATTAAATTTAAAGCCTTTATAATAATTAACGTAATAAGACCACACAAAAACCAGTTTTAAACAATGAAACAGCGGTTTCTTTCATACTAGTAAAGGCAGGCTGAGTTTTGTCTTGGAATTGAATGGTTCCATTATAAAGTTTATAATTACCACTTAGTCTATGTAATCCGATTAGTCTTACGCCAGAGTTCCGACAAAAAATTAAAGAATGTTAGACTAAGTATTGAAGGGTAATAAGATACTTTAGATGTCCTAGGGATTGTAAGCGCAAGTTAAGAACATGTTAGAAATGATGTGCATAAATTCTATTTACGAATGCATCAGAAGGAGAGAAATGTTTTTCGAGCGTTTGTTGTTCTACAATCGACTTGACATTTTGTGATATGTGTGTGTTATAATCGTTTTCGTTTACAGAGTGACATAGGCTATATGATTTAAAAAAAATACGCATATAAATAGGGTAAAAAGGAGGGAAAGGAACGGCTTTCGTACTATATATAGGTGTCAAATGAAAACTAGTAAATAGACCAATCCAAATATATTATAATACTTTCATGTTACTATTTTGATGAAAAATCATTAAAAACCTTAAATTAAATTATTTATTGAAGCAAAAGACACCGCTTAAACACATGGTCTGAAACTGACCAAAAAAAGCTTTTTACGCAGTCGGGTTTTTTGTTGTAATATTTTATGAATGTTACTTGCTTACATTCAAGATATAGGTTTCGCACGATCATATTTAAGTCAGGTAGACAAATTGTCTACCTGACTGTATTTAAATTGGCTACATCCATTTGATATTTAAATTACCAAAAGAATTATGGTGCTGAAACATTGTACCTACGTTATTAGGTACATACATTTCGCCTAAGTACCTAAAAGCAACGCTAAAAACAAAAATTAAAATAATTTGACGCTACGTCTCCGCATTTTGGCATAATATCGCAATTAACTTCACAATTGTATTTGTTAATTTACACTTGTAAATGCAAAAAGGTACCCACTAACAGTAGGTATCCAAAAAAAGTGTGTAAAAAACAGAATTATTTCAAGCAACTCAATTATAAAATTACAATAAATAATAATATGTACGGCTGTGTGCATGTATCAACGGAATTATGCCCGGTAGGCACCGAGCACGCAATAGTAAAAAGTTAGTTATAAAAAACAAAAGCCTCTGGCAGGTAAATCAGATAACAGGCGATGCATGAAAAATGACTCCGCGTTGTCGCTAATTAAAAAAAAACGCGACAATAGATTAAATTCAAATGTTGCAAAAAATTCCTCGGTCCCCAACCAGCGTGAAACAATGGACGGATGAAATTTGACTACTTCTTTTCATACTTTTTGATTTAAAGCCGACGTTTGAAAGAGTTTGAGTGCAGTGAAACGAATGTCGAAATCGTGGTTGGAACAAAAGAGGTTTTTTTTAGGCGCGACTTTTTTAATATACGGATACAATCGCGATTTTAATCAGTTCACGACAGGAAGTTGTATTTTTTTGGCGATGTGACAATTTTATTAGTGTGTCGCGTTTTTTTTTACTAGTTAACACATAACGTAGCCGGTTTAACGGAAAATGTTAATAGCGGTTCAAACAGGAACTGCAGTTAATATGAGATGTCTAATGTATCTGTTACTTTTGTGACAGCCCTATTAGCCGTAGGCGAACAACACAAAAATACTAAGTTTATTAATTTTTAATTTTGTTCTAATTTGAAAATATGATTGATAAAATTTCGAATAAAGACAGGTGTCACAGGTGGCTCAAGTTGGTATTTCTGTGTAAAAGAACTATTAGATTATGGAAGTCATGTAAACATACCTGTACGGGAAATGACATAGATTATATAATATTTTTTATTAAAAAAACAAAAGACCCAATTGATTAAAATAATTAACTGAGTAGGAAAAAACAAGTAGGAAACAACAAACTACACACTACAATAAAACGTTACAGACGGAGAAAAAAAAGTTACAGAAAAAAAACTACAAAAAGAAGTTTTGTCAGTATTTATTTAATTTAAGCTTTTATAAAATAGTAGTGTATCAATATACATTATAAATTATATCACTATATATTTACTAGCTTCCATTTTATACCTACATTATTATGATAAAAAAAATCTTTCTCTCTATCTTTTTATTTCTATTCACAAGTGCCATAGTAGAAATGATTAATACCTTATAACTCCAATTGAGACAAATCAAACGCATACACATGATATGTTAAATGTTTATGTTATATTATATTTCGTCAAGCAATGTAGACTGCAGAGCGTGCTAAAAATCTACACATACATATAGACGCTCGAAAATCTTTACATTATTTCGGCCTAATAACAGCAGTGTTATGCGCTGTAGTGTTCTGGTCTGAAGGGTGTGGCAAGGGAGACATACTTTTCCGAGGCATTCCATCTTAGGCCTCAGGGGTAGCAACGAATCTGTGGCTAACCTTAGGTGATCTTACCTAGTTGGTTTGGTGGGTTGATAACAAATATCCAGTGGCAGTAGCCACTTCCCATCGGGTGGGCTGCAGACTTTGCTAAAAATCTGACAAATCATTTCATTCTGACGAATTCTCTCATTCTGAAGTCGGATAAAAATAACTCATCATTTCAATATCGGTGGATACCTATACATAAATCCGGAAGATTGACAGAGAAGAAATAACAGAAACGTAGACATTTAACTCATAAAGAAAATGTACCTATTTGAAAAAGTTTTTGTGTTTTTATGTAAAGGCTGTAAGTATACAATCTATGTAAAAAAAAAAAGAAAAAAAAAACAAATTATATAAAAAACAAAGACACATTAAGATCATAATACATAATGGATAAAATAGTTATATAATATTTAAACTCCCTCTGTTAACTATATATGTAGTTATTTTAGGCCTATGTCTCGGCAAATATTATTTGAACAAAATATATAAATGTTATATGAAGATATTCATTCAAACATTAATATACACTACCGTACATAGCCTTAAATTTTATATTTTAAGTTCACCTGCATATTAATAAAAATAAATTTGAACCAATTGGTACGGCTTGTATAAAATATGTCGGCTATCTTCAAGAACTAGATTTACGCTTTGATGAACGACTGCGTAATTATAATACCTAAGTAATTAAATTTATCGGATTTATTGTAGACAGGTCTTGCCAATTAACAAGAAAGAATAACTCATTTGAAAAGACGCTTGAAAATGTTTTTGTAAAAACGTTTCGTATTTGTGTTAAACACAAATATGAATATTTACGTATATGTGTAAAATAAACCTTTTTAGGTCTTTCTTTAAATAATAAGGTGCATATCAATGTAAGAAGTGAAACAAAACAACAAATAATTACAAAATGATTTAATATTATATGTTATACATATCTATCATGTCATATATACACGTCACATCATATCCTATCGTATTATATCATTTATTTATATTTTATGGAAGGAGCAAACGAGCATGCAGTCCACCTGATAGTAAGTGGGCATTGTCGTCAATGGACATCTGTAATCACTCCAGGTCGTCAGCCTTACGTGAGGTTAACCACAGATGCGTTGCTACCCCTGAGGACTAAGTTGGAATGCCTCAGACAAGCATGCTTTACCACACTCTTCAGACCAGAACACAACAGCGCATAAAACGGCTGTTATTAGGCGGAAATATGTAGGTGTGAATCACCAAGAGTTCTATAACCTTTAAATAATGTTATAAAACTCTTGGTTTATATCTATAAATCTATAATAATTGCGTTATAATATTGTATCATTTGTAACCAAAACATTTTCTCTCTTCTGGCAATTCTAAAGAAATTTTAGTCGAAAACGGAAATATGGAAATATTGAATCCACAGATTATTAATAATTTTATAAACCTAATTATATTAGGTTTAATACCCATTATAACTTAACAGGTAACAAAAATGAAAATAAAAACAGCATTCTTAATTAAAAAAAGATTAATTGATTGTCGTTGAATCATAAATATTGACTTTTAACCAAACCCCGCACTGCAATGCGACAAACCATAAAATAAAGAAACGTGTCTTTGTTGAAAAAATTATCGTCAAGAGGGAATTTTCAAAATGGCCGACTGCATCGCGTGACGAGGGGTTGTCCACTCGATCCCCTTTGATACGTTGACCCGATAAAGATAATCATGTTAACCAAATTTTTGTTAATGGCCGTATGTAATGTGAAATATTTTGTCTTTTGAAATTATGGTTGGACGACACGAAAAGCAGTGGATATGTTTTGGTAAAATATTTTATTTAAGTTTTATTTTTTAAAGTATTTTTAAGTATATTTAAGTTTTATTTTTTAAAGTTATGCACCTTTTAGTATGGAAAAATACTTGACACCTATATTCACTTTGTCACCTAGGCTTTGTTTCTTATTGGATGTGCTCCTGTTTCACCTGTACTTAGGTAACATAATTTTAAAAAGTAATAACTTTTGATAATGTAGATAGATTTTGATGAGATAAGGCTAAATGTTGCCTAAAGATATAGAATATAAATATATTTTCTTTGCTTAAAATTCAATTCAGTAGTTTTGGTTTCATTTCATTTTTAATATGTATACAAAAGGCAGACAAAAATTTTAAAAATATGCGAAAATTTCTACTTTTTTTTCAGTTCTCCATATACATATTTTGCAAATATATGCCATGAAAAGACGTGCGAAACTTTTATTTTTACTATATGTATGGGTAATTTACTTATCAATCATAACGACTGTGGTTTATGGATTATTTATTATTTATTTAAGTGGAACGAATAAATCACATCATCTCCATAAGTAAATATAAAAAAATTGACAAACCCTCTGCTACTGAAGCGGTCACCAAATCGGTCCGCGAAGCGGTTCCGGGATTAATTTCGGTCTAAAGTAGGTCTAACCTATTTTTATAAAGTATAGTCCCTTATTATCGGGTAAAAGTAACATCAAGATAGTCAATCAGTCATCAAGTACAATACAGAAACAGAAACAAGAATACAAATATAAAAGTTTATGATAGTTTCTTTGTGTTTTACTACTAAATTTGTAAATAGAAATTGAGCTCACAAAGTGTCTATTATTTGAAACTAGCTTTTTCCCGCGGCTCCGCCTGTTACGGTCACAGTAATGAATATCCTATGTATTAAGCCAGGTCATAAACTATCTATGTATTAAATTTCACCGATAACCGACCATTCGTTTTGCGTGAAAGAGTACCAAACGCATATCCTCACAAACTTTCGCATTTATAATGTCGCTAATATTTCAGTCGGTTTCAATTTTTGTCTGTTAAAGAATGCAATTTCTTAAACAGACAGACATTTAAATTTTGTTTATATCTTGTCGCTTACTGTTGATGAAATGCGTCAACAGTTACCTTGGATATGATTGTAGACGCTGATAAAGTTGTTAACACCTGGTTTGGGAGATATTGTGAAACTTTAGTGCCGTGTGGTGTCAGTTTTTAAAGCCCTAATCGCTGGATGTAGGTAACCAAGGGACTATATCCAGAAGATAGGTAGCAGAGCCTTCCTCTGTAACATTAACACCCACTGTGCTCATCAATTTGCATGCCAAGTCCGGCGATTATACGCAAATCTAAATCTTTACTTAAGTACTCTATTAAATACATATTAAAATTTTATATATAAACACACACGCTTTCTACACTCATAGCCCCACAGTAGGATTTTCTCCTGTGTCGTGGGTGCCATGGACACACAAAGAGATAGTTTTATAATATAAAATAATATAAAAAGAAAGACACTAATGTTTTAATTATGGAAAATATCTATATTTTTTATTTCTTTTAAAAAGATAGGAGAACGATTTCAATTAGGCTATTTTATTGGAGACCAATTATATAAATTAGAATCCTACACTGACATCCGTTACTAATAAATAATCAGTGTATCCAATTTTTGCCAACCAAAAGTCTAAATTCGATTGAAATTAAAACTCTTTGGTAGTTATAAAATTGGATATTTTGATTATAATATTAACTAGTTGTATCCAGCGGTTTTACCTGCATTTAAAATATGTTTATTACACTAGATTAAATTAAATGAAATAAGAAATCACTAAATGTTACATCAAGATACAGACTATTAATACATTCAATGCTTAAAATTAAATTTTGGTTTGATGCAATTTCAAATATAAAAAAAAATCTAAAAATCGTAGAAATTGCTATTTACTTACACACACCCCACATATTTCACACCTCCAAACAATTTTTTGCAAATTTATACGATTGTTTTCATTTTTATTCGTAATTTGCCGCGATGCAATATGATATGTAACTATCATGAAAAATATGTAACAAATACTACTCTAAGCAACTAAAGAGTTGTGGGGAAAAAACTATACCCATCAGTGGAAGATATAAGACATGAGCGATGGCCATTTATCGTGTGCCGTATTAAGTGTGATAGCGTAGAAATTATAGACTAGTGATTAGAAACTCGGCCTTTAAATCGGAAAAAAGTCCGATGTTCGAATTTCAGATACCTCAGATTTTTTAAAGTATAAGTTTATTAGAAAATAAATGTCACTTGCTGAGACAATAAAGAAACATCATGCTTTAGACTTGCTTAAAAGACCCTAAGGGAAAGAAAAAAAACACGAAAAAAAAAAACTATCAAATGATCGAGAAGTCTACCAATCTGCATTTCGATAGCGCGGTGATCTATTGTCAACGTCACTGAGAGAAGATTATTTCTAACGTAAAATAGTACTTGCTTTTCGGCGGAAGTGTTCATTCTCGGCTCGCTTTCACGAGGCGACAATCTTAGACCTCGGGAGTAACAAAGCAACTTTACTTGACTTCAGATAAAACGCCTGTATATTAAGCTGATCAGATGGACTTCTTTGATGCTTCAATGTGATAAAAAGACCCGTGCCCAGCATTCGGGCAGTTAAAGGTTGACTATACCCACTATATAAAGCTAATCTTAACGATCTTAACTTTGTGGTTCATCTCCGGAAACACCACCATGTCTATTTCTGCCTAATAGCAGTAGTTTTAAGCGCTGAAGTGTTCTGGTCTGAAGGGTGTGGTGTGGGAGGATTATCCGAGGAGCTCCAACATAGTTCTCGAAGGTAACAACGCATCTGTGGCAAACTACAGAAGTCGCAGTGGCCACTTACTACCTGCTGGACTGCAAACTTGTTTGCTACTTTCATATAATAAAAATAATAATAAAAATTTAAAAATGATATAAATATTTCTTATCTCTTAAACTTAAAAACCTATAACTATGTTATCTATAAACGAAAACAGTTAAACATTTTATTTAAGTCGGTAGACAGAAGTATTACGCAAAACAAACGGCATCTGGCCAAATGTGTGCCAGCCATCGATAATAAAGGCATTGTGGCTCCAAGCTGTGAGCGACACATTGCCTTTATGCAAAACAACCATATTGCCTTAACACCCAGGTGCTGGGTTTTCGTAACAAAATGCTTGTCGGTTCATAAAGGTTATTACATAGGTGCAGCGAATAAGTCCACCTGATAAATTACCACTGTCACCGATTGACATCTGTAACTAACTCCATAGGGGCCGTCCATTAATCACGATTTTTTTTTATTTTATCCCCCTCCCTCCCCCTTGGTGATACGTGTTGAGGTTTAAGACTACCCCCCACACCTAAAATCACATACGTTTAAGTACCTACAAAGTATCTTATTTTGTAAAGATTATCTTTAAATACAGGTCTTGAAATAAAGTATAATCTAATTTAATTCTAGAAAATTCAAGATCATGATAAAAATGTCTAGACAGAAAGGTTAGTCGCGGCTTTCGAAACGTAAGAACTTCACACTTGAAATAATTTTAGTGGTACCACTGTCGAACCATACTTATTCTACCAATCGAGCTTCTTACCCGACTGCGTCAGAGGGAGGGTAATGTTTTTGGGGCGTATGTATGATTGTATTTGTGTGTGTGTGTGTATTTGTATGTATGTATGTCAATTTCTTTAGCGCGCATGCCTAAGCGGTTTGACACATTGTAAGATACCTAATATATTATTGGATACAAAATAGGCATCATTTTGTATCCAATAATATGTTAGGACAATCACACTATTTACAGGCGTATTGTTTGATACTATTTGATAAAAAGTCATAAATAGCGTAAATTTATGAATATCATTATAAAAAAGTTTTTCAGCAGTCATTTTTAACACTTACTTAATTCCAAATTAAAAAATACAATCAGTTGATCGTTCAATGATCTTATCATATAATAATATGAAATGCATACAACGCACTGCTCGACGTTTTACTTCAGTAATGATACCAGATAATTGATAAGTATGAATAATAAGCGAAACATTACAAAGTTCTTGGTAAATTCCAATAAACAAAGTATCATGTACACGAAATTAAATAAAACCGGCCAAGTGCGAGTCGGACTCGGCAAAAAAATCACGTTTGTATGGAAAACTCCTTAATATTTATTTTAATTTAATTTAATTATTTATTTAAAGCGAATACATAACCAAATGTTGTCAAAGCGTCCTATTGCCGTTATTAATCTCAAGCAAAAACATCACGTTTGTTGTATTTCAGCTCAGCTTAAATATTTATTTTATACTGTTTTTATTGTATTTATTCTTATATCGGCAAAATAAACACATATGTAAAAAATCAACAAGTCTAGCTATCACGGCTCATGCAGCCTGGTGACAGACAGACGGACAGCGATCTTAGTCCCGTTTTTACCCGTTGAGTACGGAACCCTAAAACGCAGAAATAAAAATAACCCACCTCATTACTAAAATGTTACACCGTTAACACGAACCGAATATAAAAGTGTTTAAAATTCGAATTGTAATTTCAAATAATCGAATTCCAATAACGTAGTGTTCGTTTCTCAATGATACATCTAAATTCTTAATTTGAATTCATTATGGCCCCGGGTGGTCTGCTTACGAACAGAATCACAGTTATCGAACATAATATATGTAGATATTAATGTCAGTTATTCAAGCAACCGATTATGTAGGCATTTTTATGGGCACTATAGATATATTACTGGATAATACACAATCTATATAGAATCTTGTTTTATATCTAAACAGCAAATATTAGGCTTAGCTCAACTCTGAATATGTTTGAATGTTGCGTTCGTTGAATTAGAGACATTGAGCTGCAGATCTTTGCAGCTCACGTTATTGCCGGTATAGTCCTATGTTTCGACTCCGGAAGCAATACCACTGCATATATTCAGGCTTAGAACAGCAGCTCTAACCACTACTGTGAAGGGTTGCTACCTTTTTTGAGCTATTAAAGTTAATTACCTGTACAAGGCAGAAGAAATATTTGATACCTGTATCTCTGCAATTTGACGAGCAAAAAGAGGTCGCTAAAATTTTACTACTCCCTGAGTAAAGTGGCTATAGAAACATTATAAAATGTTTTAGGCATTATAAATAGCTTACGACCAAACTTTTTTAAATCCAGATCATGGTAAATAAAAGTATGCCGCGTTCTTTACTTTTCTCATAAAATATAGAGTACAATTACCGGAAATAAAGTACAGTATTGTATTATAAAGTATGAGCGGCAACCATAACTGTGATCTGGTTTGAGGGCTGAGAGTATCATACTCCTTTGGCACCTATAGCTAACCTCTTATAAAACTCTAACATTATCTGGAATTGTTTACAGATATCCATGGGTGAGGGTGGCAATTTACCATCAGATGGAAAGCTTGTTCGTTTGCTACTTCTGTATAAAAACATAAAAACGCTTTCTACACTCATAGCCCCACAGTAGGATTTTCTCCTGTGTCGTGGGTGCCATGGACACACAAAGACGTATACACAAACACCCAGACC
>MOOZ01001220.1:705069-727062 GCA_002930495.1 Cecropterus lyciades
CATTCAATAAATAATTATATGTAGTAGCGGTGCCTTTGAAGTCGAATTATGAAGGATTTTATCTTTTTGAAATGAAACTTCTTTAGAATCGTTGTCATTTGAAACTCGATGAAACAAAAATATGTTACGAAAGCAGTTGTCGGCGTAACAACAAAATGGCGCCGTACCCCTTTCTGAATCTAAATCATCCTGGCTTTGCAGTGTGCAAAAGTTTGGTTTATGCAAAATAAGACGTCTAAGTATGGGCTACAGTAATTACTTAATCGATTTTTTGAAAAAGCCTGAGTCTAAGTACCCTTATGCTCAGAAATATTTTATTATTATTGAGTTTCACTTCTACCGTGTGTTAATCGCACACACACATGTTTTTATTTTATTTTATTTAAATGGAAGTCTGATACCAACTAAAAACAGAAAATAAACCTCTAAATTAATCACAGATGCAACTGTTGAAGCTTCCAAGTGCTTAGTTGGAAGTCACCGCGCATATCTGCGTGTTTATGCTGCTAATAATAATTGATTTTCAGGGGTTTTTTGTTGTTATTTATACGAATTGAGTCACCGTTAATTTTCACGTAATATATTTCTTTGTGGTAATATTTAAACATAAGGTTAAATATACATCATAGTGTAGCACTGCTATTTGGTAGGGTACTAATACTTGAATTTTCCAGACAAATGTATATAATTTCCCTTCCAATCCGTGGGATGTACAAGAGTAAGAGCGAGATTCCAATGCCTCTGGCAAACTACTTGTAAACAATGAAATACACAGGCCTTCCTTCGGGAGTGTTTATGCCAGCTATGTAACCCCTAAGTTTTCTGCCAGGTATACATTTATAGGACCTGTTTTGCAATAAAATATTTTACAAGTATTTTTTTCTACTTATACTTGAATCTGGAGCTTAAACCCCAAGATCTGATTTTTAGGAAATTTAATTGTAAGAAATAAATCAACACATGTTTAACAGTGATGTAAAGATCTTAAGAAATCTACATATCTGAGTGTAATGTTAAAAATAACCTACTCTAGTGAATGAAGACTACAAAACCCACACTTCTATGACTTATCCTCTTCCCTTTTTAAGACGAGATAAAACGAGTTTCGTCGGGGCAAAAATGGGTGGTTCGAAACGAACAAACTTTATCTATATCGGTACTAATTTATAAAAATGAGATGATGTGTGTGTCTGTGTGTTACTATCGCCAAAGAACCACTGGTCCGATTTACATACATTTTGCATAGAGTAGCTTATTTAACTGGTCAGTATATAGGCTACTTCTGATTTCGTTATTTTTAGCTATTTAAAGATGGAGACTATTTGAGTGACGTCACTTCTCCCTTTGGTTTCAGACTTTCATATTTTAATTTCAGATAAAAAAGGAACCTTTCAGAATATCAAACTTTTGATGGCATATACGAGGTTGACATTTAATTTTCTATCCGGAAGGTCATTTCACTTTTCATTTACCTCCAACAGTCAGTAAATACAACCTATTTTTAATCGAGTATTTCAGCTAGTAAGTAAAATCTGACACAAAACGACTACGAACACAAAAAACTGAGGGCCAATACCTCTTACCCCAATCGCCTCACCATAAATAAGTACATAGAGATGTATTAGACGGCTCCGATTAGACTCGGCGTCCCCTAAAAATAATGTAAAAAATTAGGGGTTCCACCCTCACCGTTTTTTCTATACGATTCGTCACCCCACATTTAAATCGTGCATCTCGTTTGGGTTATTGGTACATAATAGATATTGGTGGAGATTGCCTATTGTAAATGATGAATATGTAGATTTTTTTGTTTATTTGACAACCCTACGAGACACATAATCAATTGATATCATGTACTTTGTGTACCTAACTTATGCCCCTAACTTCGTCGGCATGGAGAACATTTGCCGTTGTAGTGGGAGTGGATCAAAAAGGTACATTTAATTTTATTCTAAATATTTTGCAATAAATGAAGTATTTGTGAAATCCTAAAAAAAACAATGAAAATTCTTCAAAATCTTCATTTGCCCACGAGACAAGTAGACACATAAAAACAATGTTTTATTTTTTGTTTTTACGGTTTGGTAAATTACAAATATGAATACGAGCTTAGAATGATATTCTGATACATTTGAAAGTCTGTTTCTGGATTCATTATTCAAAAAATGGAGGGCAAGCAACAGATTAAATGCCGCTAAATCCGTGGAATTATTTACTTTAATAATATTTCATCACCATCGCCATCATAGCGCATTGAGTTCTAGACTGAGTCTGAAATAACGATTAATTACTATCGCAAGTATTAAAAGAAAACACTCGGTTATAATAACTGTTCCTAACTTCTAGGAAAACCTAAAAAGCAAATTTTTTCGTACGTAATGAACACCCTTACAGTTTTCAACAAAGTTGGAAAGTTGACGCGAGTTCGCAAGTGTGAAAACATAAAAAATCTAAGTCAATATCTTTAGAAATGTTAAAATTACTCTTTAACTTACTTCTTTAAGGAGGAATATTGATTAATGGTATAAATATACATATATATTTTATAGTACCGAAGTACCAATCGAGCTTGTAGCCCACCTGATGGTAAGTGGCTATTGCCGCCCATGGACATCTGTAATCAAACCTAGGTAAGATCAAAGTCTCACCTAAGGTTAGCCACAGATGCGTTGCTACCCCTGAGGACTAAGATGTAATGCCTCGGAAAAGTGTATCTCCCTTACCATACCCTTCATACTAGAACAAGAGCGCAGAACGCAGCTGTTATTAGGCAGAAATAGGTTAGGCGGTGGTGCTTCTGGAGTCGAACACAAAGAGTTCTACCACTTTCAGACTTCTACTTCTGAGTTCTATCACCTTCAGTATATATTACTTAAGGGGCGTGTAGTGTAGGTCTTGAATAGCTCCACTCCTTTTTCACCCATGTATATCATAATAGGCAACTAAGGAACAAAGATAAATCCAAATCTAAAAGATGTACAGCCTGAAGTCTGAAGCAGTTCTTACTTTTCGGTAGAAGGATGTGGTTGCCGGCTCACTAATATATGATGCAACCATGTCATTCCTCGGGAGTGGCAACGCATCTGTGATCAACTTTATATAGAACCTTTCTTCTACATGAAGTTGCTGACATTTGTTCATAGGTGACAGCACCTTATCACATATAATATTTAT
The DNA here is from genome assembly GCA_002930495.1 of Cecropterus lyciades. Lineage (NCBI taxonomy): Eukaryota > Metazoa > Arthropoda > Insecta > Lepidoptera > Hesperiidae > Cecropterus > Cecropterus lyciades. The sequence goes on from MOOZ01001220.1 coordinate 708,244, forward strand.
TAAAATAGTTCTATACGTAATTATTGTAGTACTTATTTTTCCCTTTTATCTTAATAATATTTAAGCAGTCAGGCTTTTTGATTACATAATAATCTATTTAGTTTTAAGATTTAAGTAGCTAAATGAACCGAACGGGTCGTTAGATACTGCATATGGCCACCTGTAATCAACCCCAAATAGGATAAGAGGTCAATTTCAGGTCTAATACTTCTGAGAACTGAAAGCAACAAACGAGCATGTCAGTGCAGTAATGGTATATAAATCTATGTAATTAACTGTACATAGGTATGGAGCCATACGTCAGATAGGCCCTACTAGATGTGCTACCCTTTTTTGGTAGGTGGTAGAACCAGTGCAGTTCGACCGGGGAAGTACCACCGTCACACCTATTTCTAGCGTTCAGTTCTTGCGTTTCGTTGGAAGTGTCTGGTTGCCGGATCACTTATATATAAGGCGACCATTTCAGCCCTCGGGAGTAGCAGCACATCTGTGATCGACTTCAGATAGAACCCTTGTTCTACATGAAGTTGCTTACAGATGTCCATGGGTGGCAGTAACCACATACCTGTGTGGTGGATTGCATGCTCGTTTGATATTTCAATCTGGTAAAAAAAAATCCTTTAAAACTCGTGGTATCAAAAAGTGTGCGATCAAATGTAGTAAAACTTTTTGAGCTTCGACTCTGGAAGCACTACCGCCACATCTATTTCTGCCCAATAGTAACAGCAAAGGAAGGCATAAATATCTGAGGCGTTCCAATTTAGTCCTCGGGCGTAGACTAACATTTGTGGCTAACCTCAGGTAAAACTCTCATCTTACCTGGTGTTTATTACAGATGTCCATAGACAGCAGTAGCCACTCGCCATCAGGTGGACAGTATACTCGTTTGCTACTTTCTAGTATGAAGAAGGCGCCTTTACCAAATCCTTAAACCAGAACACTGCTGTTATAAGGCAGAAATATGGGCCTTCAATTTTACCTCCGGAGATGAACCACTAAATGTTCCACTACCTTCAAACTTCAATTTTATTATATAAACTGTAGTTTATCATGCTGATCCATTCCTTATTGATATACTTCACAAATTTGAAAACATCACGAAGAATTCTCAGGCAATGATCAATCACGATGTTGTCATCAGATCAAATAGGTATATAACATTATAATTTGTTAATTAGTAACATGATTAGTTAATAATATTACTGTTAATGTCATAATATGAGGTTAGGAAATGATAAAACAATTTTTACACTCATAGCCCCACAGTAGGATTTTCTCCTGTGTCGTGGGTGCCATGGACACACAAAGACGAATACACAAACAGCCAGACACAGAACAGAAATCAAAACTCATCATTCTGATGTCTGTCTAGCCGGGGATCGAACCCGGGACCCACTCCGTGTCAGACCGATATGGTGACCTCACCGCCACGCGGGTCGTCAAATAATGATAGGTTTTGATTTCTATAAATAGTGATTACTTAGTTCTAATGAAATCTTGTGAAAACCATTTGCATGTAGCTGGAAGTAAAAGTTAGAAGGAAGAATAGAATACTCTTTAGGTAATAAAACATCAAATCAGTCTGGAACATAAAAATCATAGCACAATAATATATCAATCGCAGCGTAATCATAAAAATCTCCGGCGGCGCGCTGCAGAAAAAAATTATCGCCGCATTTTCACATCGCGCAAAATCGACAAGCGGGGGTGAGTATTCAAAGATGGCTGCCGGGCCTCTTAGCACCCCATTTTTGTGTTCTTGCCTCCCCCGCCCTGTTTATGCATTTGGCCCTGTCGCCCCTTGCTGCACCGGGTTTTGTTTTAGCCCCGACGGAATAAAAAAAATGAATCCAACTTCAGAGTTGTATAAGCGTACCTTTAATTGGCGAGCTCTCCAGCGGGAAATTCTTAAGGATTCGAAGGTTTTTGTTTACACATCCAGTGTGCAATGAAAGTTGGTTGGACGTTAATTAATTAGGCATTGATTTTTCTTAACAAGCTTCGCTACAGCAGTCGGGTTATGATACCTTGTGAGTTAGCGAGCTTATAATTATGCTGGGGTCGGTCGTGGTTCATGTTTTTTTTAATTTGTGCTGTAGGTATGTACTAATAATGTGTACTCGTGTTTACCTTTCAGAGGTACAATGTCGAGCTGATACAGCTATAATTATTTCTGTTAAATAGTTCCTGTGTTTCGTTGGATAGGTGTGGAAGTCGGTTGTTTTACATATCAGGTCCTCTCCATCTTAGGTCCTCAGGACTGATTATAAGATTAAAGCAGCAATTAATCATAAAATCGACTACATCGATACTACTGAACTGCAATTCGACCTGACGCAAATCACAGATGCTGACCATTCGTGAGGACCAAGATCTTTTATGTAAGTCAGCTGTGTCTAGGATTTGAATCCGAGTAAAAAAAGCCAAATTTCCACTGAGCTGTCACCGCCTACCATATCACAGGACCACTTATCAAAACCTTGACTACGAAAAACATGCCCAAGCATGCTTTCGCATATGCCAAATTTATGCGCATGCTTACCTTTCCACGTACACTGTTGGTTTTGCGAAATTAATAAATTTAATTTTATGCACGCTCCTCAGTTATTAACTTTACAATATAAGCTATAATTATTTTAATTCATGAGTACTGTTATGCAATTACTTTCATAGTGAATACAATTGTATCAGAGTAATTAATTTGATTATTTAATTATTGGTGTTACATTCTGGTGAAGAAAGAATATATATGTAAGTAAAAACGTAGGTACCTGGTTATTTTTAGTCGACTGCGTCAAAAGAGGGTAATGTTTGTTTGTAGAATATGTATGTATGTATGTATTTATGTGTATGTCCATTTCTCTGGCACGCGCTACAGCCCAAACGGCTTGACGAATTGTAACGTACATATTTGAATCGTCTCAGTTTGAGAAGTGATATAGGCTATATAATTTTATAATTTATTTAATAATGGGGAAAATTTATAATTTAATAATGGGGAAAATGGGTGGGGACTTTTTTATTAATAATCCCCTTTACCGGTCTACTTGTATGGAACGCCGTGAATCGTTCGATCCATCGTTATTTTTAATTTTTTGTTTAATTTATAATGAAAATTAGTTTTTGTAATAATGAAAGAGATTTAATTATTTTTATATTAAGTTAATTTAAGTCCAGTGTGATGATGTTTAGAAGAGCGAGGCCTGCCTAACACAAGCATATATAACTGCTTTACAGGTGGACTTCAACACATATACGATGTACATTTTGTGGACAAATAAATAAAAGAAAATTGATTTATTTTTGAAAATTTTGAAATGTAATCTTAGTAAGTACGAGTTTATCTTGTTTCCTCAAAACATTCATTGTTTATATTTTCGCCCATCATTTCAAAGTACATTGCAAGATATGACCAAAATCAACTACAAAAACTTATAATGTATGGACTAAAACAAAAACGATGAATGTTTTAAAGAAACAAGATAAACTCGTTAAGTCGTAAAGTATGTCTCCTTAACCATGCTCTTCAGACCAGAACACAACAGCGCATAACACTGCTCTTATTAGGCAGAAATAGGTGTGGCGGTGGTGCTTCCGGAGTGGAACCACAAAGAGTTCTACCACCTTCAAACCTATGTACCTACTAAACCTACTGAAAATACATCTAAATAAAATTGTTCTCTATCAGACGATCCGCGTGGCGGAACGGTCACCATACCGGTCTGACACGCAGTGGGCCCCGGGTTCGATCCCCGGCCAGATAGATATCGGAATGATGAGTTTAGATTTCTGTTCTGGGTCTGGGTGTTTGTGTATTCGTCTTTGTGTGTCCATGGCACCCACGACACAGGAGAAAATCCTACTGTGGGGCTATGAGTGTAGAAAACGTTTATTTCGATGTCGATGTCGATATCGATGGTATTTTTGTTCACTTACCTTTAAAAAATCTTAGATTACCTAACAAATAATTCGTCAGAAGAGCGAATCAACATAAAATAAGTATGTATCTATTTATCTTGATACTGAAGAAATTTTTTTATCCAAGCAATATGTCTTATACGTCAATTAACTAATACCTCATTAAGAATAATGCAAAATAATCCACGTACCCTTAGACTTAATTAAAAATAATAAAAACTATCATACAAATCTTTCAGCTGTAGAAATATCAAGCTGTAAGAGCTTCATAATTTTAATTAATGGTCTCAAAAACGCTGCAATTAAATATTTAATGGCCGACTGTAGATAGTACGTTATCAAGATAGCTGAGATCGATGTGTGACAGTTTTCTTTCCATTTGCTGTCTGTTTAGACAAGACAGTTACTTGGGAGAGTTAGAGAAAATGCCTTTTAATAAAGATATTTTTTAATTTATTGTCTGTTCAAACAACCCAATTACGTGGGAGACCCATTGAAAACACTTTTTTATAAAAAACATTTTTGAAGATCAATGTGTGTCAGACATTTTTTGCATTCAATGTTTATTTACAAACGTGGGAGAGTTATGGAAAATGTTTGTCTTTTTTATAAAAATATTTTTTAAGATCAATGTGTGATCATATTTTGCATTTAGTTACTTCCATGTACGTGAAATTACTTTTTAATAAAATATTTTTTTTATTATTTACTTTGTTTTCGACGAATAGCAGTTAGTGTTAATTTATGATTCTGTTATTATCGTATTCGGTTAAATTTAATTAAAGCATACTTTAAAATTATAAAACATAATATTTTGTATAAAATGTGTTGTGATTTTTAGTTTTGTGTTTGAAAAACTAAACGACTCGCTAATATTTATGTGTAAATGAAGAAAAAAGATTACCATATTAACCTAATAAATTGGGGAAATTATAAGCATAAAGATAAAATTAAATCTACTCTATCACCCGTTGGTAATAAAACCTCATGTCTTATGTTTTTTTTATCTTCAATTTTACACACTAAGTGTACCCTGCATTTTCTTGATTATTAAAAAATGTAACAGTACTTTAAACTGCTAAAACTTTTAACAGAACATAATTATTTTAAAAGATAAAAACAAAAAGAATAAATATTACCTAAATATTATAATATATTCTATTTAATGTAATTTTAAACATACAGACGAATAGACAGACATAAGTTCTTAAAAATAATAGGAATTTCGTTTACCACTTTTTTCAGTTCTTCATACTATTTTTCTTTTTTTTTTGCATATATATGCGATATTAGACACGCGAACTTTCATTATTATATATAGATTTAGATAGACTTTAAAATATTGCATCCTAAATCATAATTATTATTATATGACTGTATTATAATAATAGAGATGATTACAATGCTTAAAATGTACCACTGGGTACAGGTTTCTCCTTTAGATCAACGAAGCTTTGAGCATACTCCATCACACTCATAACAACGCTCAATGTTACTCAAAAGTTACGGGTATCATAAATCACATGTTTGATACGTCACTCGCCACATCACTATCCTCACGACTCGCGCAAGTCACTATTAAGCTGTTAAGTGTAAACGCAGCACAAGTCCGCGGTAAGGGGAGCCACCCTTCAGGGGCGGCGACCGAGGGGAAGACACTCCCTCTAGTGTACGACGGTTGATGTCGTTCGTCTGTACGTTTGTGCGTTGGTTTTATTCATTGTGTTTCATAGTTTTGCTTGAATTAGGTTTTGATAGAGCCTTTTGTATTGAAAGGTTGATTTTCAGTTTGGTTATATTTCATGGTGGAATCAATTAGCTTTTACAAAATTATTTAATCCATACCTACTTCTTACATCCGAAGCTTTTAAATAATTTTTAACCAAGGATCCCAGTTTATTGCGAAAAATAATTATTAGCTATATGATTTTATTTTAAATTAACTTGAAAATATTTGCGAATGTTCAAATGGTTTCGAACGTTACCGAAATTTGAAAATTATGAATAACTCGCTCAAACAACATTTAATAAATAAAAACGTGTTTAGTGTGAATTGAAAACTTCAATTGAATATTTTTTATTAAATTATAAGGGCAAAGTTTGCTGCTTAAAAAAAAACAATTACTTAAAATGGCTCGATCAGTCAATTGTTCATTTTCCAATTTTTACACTAAAGAATTTCCCATATAAATCGAAAACTAATCGAAAACAGCGAGCGTCGTCGGGCGGCGTCACTAAGTGCACCCACGCGACTTGCGACAGCTACCCCTGGCACTTCTTTCTCTTATTTCCCGCTTTTTTCATCCGCCATTTTTACCACGCAAGCGCACTGCACCCCCGACCCTTGCGTCGAAAAGCATCGATTTATCCGACGCGATACGAGTAAATAAAGAGTAGGTAGGGTTTACCGTGGGTTAATTTACTGACTCCCTGGAGATATACATTTTTACTCATTGCACTTAAAGGGTCATTGATCGGTGCTAATGGGTGGCAATCAATTAATGTTTGGATTTTTAATTATACTTCCTCTTAATTACTCGTACTTAACGCATGTATGGGTTTTATTAATAGGCGAAGCAAGCGGAAGCAGACAGTCTGTTGGTGATTGGTTCCGTCATTAAGCATCGGTTATTTATTTATTTAATCAACAAAGTACACTATATTTTATTATTAAGCCATCTTTCGAGTGTTACCTAAATTATAGGTACAAACTGCAGTACACAACACAGTAACGAAATTTAAGCAGTTATCATCACAAATTTGAAAGTCCTATCTGTTTTTTTTTGTATAGTATGGAAGTAGCAACGAACATGCAGCCCACCTGATGGTAAGTGGCTACTGCCGCCCATGGACATCTATTATCAACCTTAGATAAGATGAAAGTCACCTCACCTCACCTAAGGTTAGCCACAGATGCGTTGCTACCCCTGAGGACTAAGATGGAATGTCTCGGAAAAGTATCTCTTCCTTACCACATCCTTCAGACCAGAATTCAGCAGCGCATAACACTGCTGTTATTAGGCAGAAATAGATGTGGTGGTGGTGCTTCCGGAGTTGAACCACAGAGAGGTCTACCACCTTCATTGGTAATAGAAACCTGACTTTTCTTGCTTGTTACAACGAAGTTGGAAAGCGTCTTTATTATCAGATCAGAAGCGGAGTAGTAAACAAGGATGCAGTCTACCTGATGGTAAGTGATTACTTCCACCCATTGACATTTGTAATGTAGGCCCAGATAAGATCAGAGTCTTACCTGAGGTCAGGCACAAATGCGTTGTTACTCCTGAGCACTAAGTTGGAACGCCTATGATAAGTATGTTTCTGTCTGTACTCAATTCTATTTGAAGCCAGAACACAGTAGCGCTACACGAGTAGACTGTTATATATAGGTTTCTACTACTTTTAAAATGCTACGCAGGTCCTAAATTTCACCATACTTTTCAAATTCGAATCCTAACTTTACAAAATAGATTATTTAAGTGTGAGGTAAAAACGTTTTTTTTTTCTTTTTTGGTCGGGCACCAGAAGGAATTATTGGATTTTTCAGAAGTACCAATGCATCTTCGACCTACCTCCAGTAAGACTTCATTCTTTTCTGGGGTTGATTGCAGATGATAAGTAGTGATCTCTTACACGATCAGGAACTATAACAGAATTAGCTTATTTCCGCGGTTCCTCTTGACACGTTACAAGTTACGTTTGACACGGTAATAAGTATCCCATGCAGTGCTTCCAGATGCACTGTAATTACAGTAGATCTACTGTATTTTCAACTTTTTACTGTCTACTGTATTGGTTTATTACACTATACAGTAAAATTTATTAATTTATTTATTTCGATTATGAACGATGAATGACCTTATTTTTGGTCATAAAATTACAAGCACTGATCCCATGTATTAATCCAGATCATAAACTATATGTGTACCAAACGAAAATTGACTGGTAGTTTTTGCCAGAAAGAGTAACAAACATACATACAGGCTCACAAACATTCTCCTTTATATTAGTAAAATTCTTACTAAATATGCATTTGCGGGATGGTACAATCAATTGGATTCGACCGCCACCATGGATAGTAAGGTACAACGAATTTTAGCTTGAAGCAGTTCATGTACTTATTTGCAAGGGTGTAGATTAGTATTTGGGAATTTCCGACAATTTCAAAGTCCCGGACATGAGACAGCCTACAGTTAAAGTCCCGAGAATTCCCGGGACTTCGAGACTTTAAAGAAAGAAATTCTTTTGTCTTCTTTATGTTTTTTCTAAGGTACCTAAGACTTTTTGAAAAGAAAAATTGAGTTAATATCTGGTAAAACGTATTTAAAAACAGGCATTCCTTTGTAAAAATTAGAATTAACAGTTAGAATTAACATTGTAAAAATTAGAACTAACAATTAGAATTAACAGAAAATTAAATCTTAATAACTTTAACATTCATTTCAGTCTTGGTAATTGATTTATTTCTTTTAAACACACATATTTTACTTTTAAGGAATTAAATATTATAGTTATAATTTGGTTAAAAATCATAGGTACTAATTCTTAATAACTAGTAATTCTAGTATCTAATCAATGGTCATAATCACAAGATCGTTAATTCTCATAATCACAGCTTTTTTCATAATTACATAATCTAAATGCTCTAAATATAAATAATAAAATAGTCTTTAAAATAATCAAGTAATATATTAATAAGATTTTGCTAACAATTTCGTTATCTCGTCTCGATTCTCGACACGAAAGTCCCGGGACTCGAGGCAGCTAAAGTTACGAAAAGTCCCGGGACGTCTTGTGTCTCGAAGTCCCAAACCCTAGTGTGAATGCCGGTTTAACACGAGGCGCCATTCAGACTTTAGGATTGGTGACACATCTGTAATTGACTTCAGATAGAACCTCTGTTCCATGTTGGTTACAAATGTCCGTGGGCGGCAGTGACCACTGACCATTTGGTGGAAAACATGAGTTTGCTGCTTCAACTTTATAAAAAAAATATATATTAAAACTTTGCCGATCGTCGACGCTGATGAGATTTTTTCTAAAGTCTACATCTGCTGGAATCAGCTATTTTATTAAAATAAAATGTGTACCTAAACATCTGGTCCTTAAATACTATGGGAAACTAGATACAGGTGCGCTATGACAGCCAAGGCCGTCCAGATGACTTGGAATCCTAATCATTATTCTATTATATTGATAAAACAAGATTTGCAGCTGCCCAAAGCCAGATACAAATGCTAATTGATAACAAACGGCTGTTTGTTACAAAAAATGGCCAAGTGTGAATCGGGCGCACCTTTTTTTTAAGTTAATAATTTCAGTTTAATGTTCTGTCTGAATACTAGGTTAATAAGTCTCGTACGTACATTAATATTTTTTTTATTTATTAACATTTTTATATGCTTACGCAAACGTACATAACAGAATTTATCTAATTCGTTTTTCCAGCTTCGCTAAATAATCACATGCCGTCCTGCGAAACATAGCCTTTGGTGTCCAAAAAACATCTATTGTTTGGTTCCTAGCCACCAATCCGTTTAGCAGTGTCATAGTCATTATTTAAAGGAGACTCCTTCACAAACAAGAGCCTACACCTAGGTGTTGCGAACAGTTTCCTTTGTCGCTACCATATGTAGCCATCAGGAACGTTCAGCACGATCAGCTCAAGTACTGAGGAATTATACAGCTCACCGACGGTACGACGCAGTTCCACCGTATTATATCCTACCATACCTAACAAAAACTGGCTAGGATATATGTGAGGATAACCTACATGATATCCATATTGCCGGTAATACAATGATCGAATAAATTTGTTTTGGAATATGTAATAGATTTTAAAAATAAAATCTCCATGAAAATATATCTAGATATGCCTTATTTCATATCGAACGGTCAAACGGTGTAAAAGAGGAGAGGAGCAGGAGGCTCTTTGCGAGTCGACTCCGGAAGCACCACCGCCACACCTATTTGTGCCCTATAAAAGCAGTGTTACGCGCTGCTGTGTTTTAGCTTGAAGGATGTGGTAAGGGAGACATACTAATCCGAAGGGTGGCAACCTGGCAATGCATCTATGCTAACCTTATGTAAGACGTGAACTTTGTCGTAGGTATTTATATAACTAAGTGGACAGCGTATATTAAGTAAGCTTTGAAAATTTACCCAAAGCTTTAGCAGGAAATAATTGAGGGAAATGTGTGATAATTTTGTTCATCTTTCTTTACTTCTGTATGGAATCCATTTACGGAACACTAGAATACTAAATTTATTCGCATTTTGTAGAGCAATTGTCATGAATCTAATCCCTCCATCCTCTTTTGCCTATTTACAGACGCCATTTTAAAAAATTATAAAGCCTATGTCACACACATTGTGTCAAGCCGTTTGAGCTGTAGTGCATGCCAAAAAAATGAACATACATACAAACATACATACGCTCGAAAAACATTACCCTCCTTCTGACGCAGTCGTGAAAAACCAAGATATACCCATTTAATTACAGACAGCGAGGCAAAATTAAAACGATCGCAGCTTAGAAATTAGCTGCTCTTAATACCACTGTCGACGCTTAAAAGAGTAATAAAACTGTCAGCACTCCAACTTTCAAAGGTTCTTTTTAAGCCAGGATAATTTGAGCGAAAATCGCTAAGAACCCTCCAAGAATCCGCTTTTTCCGCTCCAAGAATGATTCTCGCAAGACCTGCTCCGAAATTCACGGGCGGTTTGGTTCAACCCTCGAACAAGTAACTTGGAGGTATTTTTGCCAGCTTCATAATTTTGTAAGTACAGGTACCGCATATTAAAGGGTTATCAATAGAGATCTTGTCTGTAAGCACGAAATTCAAAAATTCTTCGCATTAGGTATTTTAGGATAACTTTCGGATAAGTTTACAAATGAACGATGTCATGATCAATTGACATGGGTGTTAAAGCCCTTAGTGATTTCACTGTACAGTTTTTTAATAATATAGAAGCGATAGTTTACCCGGTGATGAGTGGCCAGAGAATATTTATACCTGAGGTAAGCCAAAGATTCCTTCTTAAATTACTCCTGAGAATTAAATCAGAACGCCTCGAATAAGTTTGTCTTCTACCACATCCTTCTGACCGGAACACTGTATCGTTTAACACTATTAATAGGCAGAGATTAGTACCACAGCCATACTTTTTTACCTTACGACGTTCTAAGGTAGCAACGCATTTGTAACCCTTAGCTAGAGCTCTAAAAATATATCTTGGGTCAAGTATAGATGTTCATGGGCGCCCATGTAAAAGTAATATCTTTATCGTAGGACGGGTTTTAAATAAATGTACAGAATACATGATGTATTTCGCAATGTGATACAAGTAATCAACTGTAAAAACCTTCAATCGCGTAGGCATGTTTTGCGGCTATATGCTGGACAGGTGAAGGAAAGTCTTTTTATTGCTACTAATTTTACCGACTCTCGACTCGAGTAGTCGTTTAAATCTTGTCGATAGATGTCTTACTTCCTCTGAGGATTATGTTGAATGCCTCGGAAAACTATGTCTCCGTTACCACCTTTAAAGCAGAACACAGCCTCATATATAAGTGAGTCGGCATAACACTGATGTTATACCGACTCACTTATATATGAGGTGACCATCTTAACCCTCGGGAGTCCCAACTCACCTGTAATCGACTTCAGCCTCGTGCTATATGAAGTTTCCTTAGAAATTTCCATGGCAGTAACCACTTACCATCAGGCGGACTGCATGCGTTCGCTAAAGTCTGATAAAAATAATGTTATTAAGCGAAAATAGTTGTTGTGGTGCTTCCGGAGTCGAACAATGCGTTCTACCTTCAAACATTGTTCTCAGGGTTAGTTACGCACCTGGCAATCTTAGATAGCTTAATCATATGGAGTTGATTAAGAATGACCATGAGTGACAATGACTCTTTTAAATCATGTACAAGATTATTTACAAGGCTAATAAAAGTTTAATTAAAATCAGTGATGTGCGAATAATTCCAACTTACGAATAATTCGTTCCGAATCGAGTTTTACTATTCGATTGGAAACAGTTCCAAAAAATCGTATTATTCGAATATTTTCGCATTAATTGCAATATTTCAAATGAAATAATTTCGAATAATTTGATTTTTTTAGAATTAGTCGCGAATTATTTTATTATACGCAAATTTTCGAGTATTTTCTCTTTTAAAATGAATAAGTGGAATTTCACGAATTCAACCAGTGAATATACTCACGCGCATGCGCGTAAATATTCTATTCACTGATTCAACCAGTGAACGAGAATTCCTCTGTTTGGCCAGTGTAATTTAATTTGGAAACAATATAAAATCTAGTGATAATCAATAATTAGCGAGTTGTTGGAATTATTCGAATTTTTCTCGATTCGAATTTCAGAATCGAATCGAATATTAATATTCGATTAGATTAGATTCCAACGCACACCCCTAATTTAAATAAAAAAAAAACATGTTTAAACATGACGTTGTTACATCTCGTTAACTAAATTAATTGAACACAATCTCGATGACTTTGTGTCCTTTTGCACCTGAATGCTAATTAGGCATCCATGTAATTAAATAACATTGAAATGTTCATAATCCATATATTTAATAAAATGTATGTTCCACGTGTCTGTCCATAAATTAGTACGTATACGTACCTACATATATATATTTTTTAATATATATAGTCATTTTCTTTTATTTTTATTTGTCTGCGTGTTTGAAATCACGTCAAACTAAAACCACTGATTAAAGGATTGAAAGTATATTTAGTTTTCCTGTCATTAAAATGAATTCAATTTATCGAAAGTTATTATAATTTTAAGTATGTGTCTTTTTTTTTTAAACTCGGATGAGCTGACTCTGGAGCTCAGTATCCAACCTTCAAAAGGTACCCGACGTCGTGAGAGCAACGCCGGGTTATGTGGGATTTTTACCGCACTAAAACCCCCCGGTGGCCGTCCTCAGCGTTGCGTGGATGACTCCGGGATCTCCAGTGGAACACAACCGGAGTAACATGAGAGTCCTGCCGGAGGTTGGTCACAGATGCGTTTTTATCCCAGAGGACTTGGTTGGAACGCCTCGGATAAGTATGTCTCCCTTACCACATCCGAATTAGACATTACTGTTATAAGCCATATGCATATACCGTTTATAAGGCATATAACCATTGCCCTGCCTATATAGATGCGGTGTTAGAGCCTCCGGAGTCGAACCCCGGAGAGTTCTTCCACCTTAAAACAGAATACTTTTACTTACATTCCTAATAATTAATACAAACAGCTCAGAAGCGTGAGCGGGCTTAGACAGTACATTATAAATAAAAGTTGACATTCTCAAAATACGACTTAAACGGTATACAAGTGCTTATCCCATAAATATTCGTCAGGTGACATTGTGAACTTAATTTATTTCTTAATTGCCTTGAACGCAACCCTTATCTTGCCCTTATACATACTGGGCCAGACGTGACTTGAATTGACAGTTCAATATAAAGAAAAGCAAAGGTTAGCCACTTTCGCATAAAGCTTGAAGAGAGGGCAATTGCCTTTCTTCGAGTTTTTATTGTCCCACTACTGGGCTTGATCTCAGAATGACGAACAGAATCACTCCAATAGATAGGTCTATTTTATTTAGACAAGTTTTACTCACATTAAAAAAGGCAAAAGGATTAATTTCATTAGTAATAACTTTCCATATATGAATTTTCATGAAATAAATACTTACTTTTACCCTAAGACAGGGGCTATTAAAACATTATTAATAAGCTACACGTTATTTTTCAAAATAATTATACTAGTTTTTGTTTGATGCGGTCTCAATACTTTTTATTAAAAATGACAGAGATTTTTTTAACTGCTATATCTAGCGATAAGGCAGACGGGCCACCTGGTGGAAAGTGGTCACCGTCCCCTATGGACATTTGCAACAACATAGGAGTCGTCAATGCATCGTCAGCTTTGAAGGAGAGCTTTTTTTGCACCTTTGTTGATGAGCCCCATGTCATAGTTCTTCGGGAATACCTCGGGCAAGATGTAGCTCATTCCACATCTTGCACGTTCGTGGCAGGAAAGAGCGCGCAAACCGAACCTTGGAAGACCGCCATGGATCCAGTCGATGCGGATGGACTTCATCCTTGGGCTAGTGGTACGGTGAAGGAAAGGCGAAGTGGGCACCAGGTCAAGGAGTTCCTCGGAACAAATTATTAGTTTTTTTGCAAATAAATGCAAGGTATAGACGAGACGAACTTTCATTTTTATTAAGTATGCGTAGATTTTTAGTTTAGTTTTACAGAACTCTTTCTAATGTTCATCTCTACTAAACTTCTTACAAGGTTCAAGGTTACAAGGTTACTTTACAAGGTTCATTTATGGAGAAGAAGCGGTGAAAGAAACTCTATTGTACATCATTGTCTTTGTATCCGATGTTCAATCTTTAGCTCAATACAGTTGCACTAATGGGCTGGAATGAATAAGTTACGGCAATAATCCAACCACGCTAATCAAGCGCATGATGATGATAGGTAGCGTGGCCGTATGTAAGAGAGCATCTCCCCTAAATAGGGAAAACGGATATTCTTCGAACTGGAGGTTTTTTTTGTCAAATTTCGAAGTCTATTTATTCTTAACCCCTCTCCCCCCTTAACAAAGCTATATATACGCCAATGGTAGATAGACTTCACACGCGCTTAAGAAAAATAAATAAAAGCTTTTAATATCTGTGTATAATTATGGGCACTGAAGTAAAATCACGCTATCTATTTGAAAATTTTGAAACTATTGTAAGGTTTTTGTCCAAAATAGTTACAAATCGATAATTATTATTTATATTTTAAACAATGTTTACCGTGTTATTATTTTATTATTGAAATTTTAAAATTAATTAAATATTGTTATATATTGTTGTATATTGTTATTTTTATACAAGTCCACTCCAACATAACTTCTAAATAACATGAAATTATTATATAACAGTAGCGAATTTCATCTTGCATCATTATTTTTAGTCGATAGTGCTGATTAATGACGCAATTTTACTCATTAATTAAATTATTATATTATTATTAATTAAATTATTATATCATATATTATTAAATTATTACATTTTTTTCAAGTAGGTACTGTTTGATTTTTGCATGTTATTTTTTCAAAGATTTTCAATAACATAATGGCGTCAATGTTCGTGTTCTCATAAGTGTTGCTGAATGATCAATGTCATAACATAATTCATGTAATAACATATGTACTAAAAATATTCGATAATTTTTAAAATGTTTAAATATCGCCCATTATTTATATTGTAATTCCTAATTATGTTTTGTATTACAATTTCTGTGATGTAATATATTAAAACCTGATGGTAAGTGACCATTGCTGCTCATGGATACCCGTGATTGACTTCAAACAGAACAGTGCTACTCCCGAGGGTTAAGGTCGCCTCATATGAAAGTATGCCGGCAACAACACCCTTCCATCGAACCTGAAGAACTGCTTCACGCTACAAATTGGTGTGGCGGCGGTACCTCCCAGGTCGAACTATACTCGTTCTGCCACCTCCCATTTATTTCTTACTGTGTTGTTTGACTTTCATGACTGTTCATGTTGTTGATGCAAGTAACAAAAAACAGGGAATTGTTTTAATATTAAGATTTTTTTTATTTTCTAAACTACTTAGCTATTTCCCTGACTTTTAGTGGTAATTGCCTCTCATGCGCATCTTCCATGTACCTATATATCTAAATATAATCGATCTCAATTAGGATTTTTGACGATATGTACCTTCCGGAGATAATCCGTAAATGTTTAAAAAATAAACTCGTGAGAACTAAGTTGGAACGTCTTAAATAAGTGTCTTCTCTTTTGAAACCAGAAAACAGCAGCGCTGTTTTGCAATGTGGTAAATCTAATAAGGTTCTACCTCGGAGGTATTATTGCATCGCCAATTTCTAGCCAAAAGCAATTCTTGCGTTTTGTTGGAAGGGTGTGGTTGCCGGCTCACATATATATGATGCAACCATCTCAATCGATTTAGAAATCTCAATCGATTTAGAAATCTCAATCGATTTTAGGACGAACCCCTGTTCTATTAGGGGTTGGTTATAGATGTTCAAAGGCTGAAGTTAACACTTACCATCACGTGGACTGCATGCTCGTTTTTTACTTCAATCTTATAAAAGGAAGATAAAAGAAAGAAATTGGTACAACGATGGTACTTTCAAAATCGTACTACGAAGAGTTTTACTACCTTAACATAAAAATATAATGCTTTAAATTGAGTTTACAAGTGTAGATTCAAAGAAAAATTATTAAATTTTAACATCGACAGAAACAATTTCTTTCGAAGATTTTTTTCCATAAATTTTGTAGTAAACCCAACGTCCAATCTTTATAGGTCAATGATAAGCCTTATTTACAATTCCCATATTTTAATTAATTTAATAAGTATTAAAAATATTTTCGATAAATATTTTTGTACTAATACTGTTAATCCGAAGCATGCGAGGTAGCGTGTTTTATTTTTTTTAATACGCATGACCAATTAATAATTTCTTGGTTCGCAACCGTAGCATAGGCATTCCGTGAACAATTATGACCAATATTTTCGACAGATGTTACTTTTAATTGGAAGTTCTGGTCACGAGAATCAACTTGACAGTCTCAATCAACTTTTTTCGAAACACCGTGTATTATTAAGACGGGAGCCGCGACTCCATCCGCGTCCACTCTTGTGTATGGCTTTTCTATTTTACGAAGATGCTCTAATCTTTAGGTAAAATAAGCTAAAGCTAATCTTCGTTCAATTTTTTATCTACAGATTTTATCCTAATCGGTTTAGTCGTTTCTAACTATAACTTGAACGAACTGGCAAATTACCAGAGAAATAAATATAAAAAAATCACATTATTTTTAAGATATCGTAAAAAGACAAGCGGTTATATACTCAAGAGAGCTAAAATATTGTTTAGAAAGATTGTAAAACCAGCAAAGTCGAACAGAGCGGTGGCCCTCTCTTTCCGACTTTGCTGGTTTTACAATCATGCTTGGTTTCACAATAGAAATGTGTGTGAAGATGACAATCTTCACACATATTTCTACTGCCTTAAATATGAGAACTAAAGTAGTCTACCTTAGTTCTCTTAGTAAATGACTTCGGTTAAAACCTCTTTTATTTGTGGCGGTAGTGATCACTTATCATCAGGTGGACTGCATGTTCGATTGTTGCTTTATAAAATAAAAAAAACCGGCCAAGTGCGAATCGGACTCACAGGCGAATGGTTCTGTAGCATTATCATTAATAAATAAAGATGAACATAAGTTTGTTTTTCATAGTGTTTGCATGAATTACAAAGTTATGTTATTCGGTTTTTGAAAAAGTGCTATATCTCAAAAGCTTATCTTGTTTGAACTAATTTTCGTTGAAAATTTTCCTTGACATCTACAGTGTATGGTTTATTCAGATTTTTCACTCTCTTAGTATAATGTGGGACACACACACACATTTTACCGTTTTAAAAGGGCTTACCTCTCAAACAATCGACTTTGAGAAAAAATGGTTTTAGAAACCTCCATGTCATTTTTAAGGACCTTTCTATAGGCATCACAAGTGTAGGTAAGATGATTTTTTTTTTATATAAATTTAATATATTTTTTTATTTTTGTACATAATTCGGAAAGCGGTTTACAGAATACACTTACCTACCAAATTTCAACTCTGTAGTCTTAATAGTTTCCAAATAAAGTGGCTGTGATATACGGACAGACGGACGGACAGACAGATATGACGAATCTATCAGGGTTCTGATTTTTGCCATTTAGCTACAGAACCATGAAAACGGGAGCATACTTATTAAATAAACTTCGAAATTGGCACTAATTACTAAATAACAAACAGACAGTACAATTGTATTTATATACGTATACATCGAACAGAAACCTAAAAGACAGGATATCGATAATTTAGTCCATTTAATTTCATCAACAAACATCATTATCATTAGGACATTGACGATAACAATTACAATTAAAGAGACGAATCGGAAAAAATGCAAGATTTTTTGAGTTCATTATTTTAAGGAACATTTTTTACCTAACACTGTAATGTAAGAACGCATTCTTATCATCAAGAATACGCGTTCTTGATGATAAGACAGACATACGTACGTATTTACGTACATATACTAGGCTATTCCCGCAGCTCCTCTTGCTTCAGTCGACGTTTACAATAATAATGAGTGTCCCATGTTTATCAAGGTCTTAAAATGTTTGCCAAGTTTCAGCGAAATCCGACCAGTATTTTTGCGTGATAAAGTAATGAACAGTATATCCTCATAAACTTTCGCATTTACAATATGAGTAAGATTATTGACTGCCCCTAAATGTTAAATTTAATCTAAACATATTCTTGGTGGTTAAAGTTAGATATTGTTTAATTAATAGGTACGTACGCAAATTAATACGTACCTACGTATTAATTTGCGTATTTGTATATCTTATTGATCTTACTGGAAAGTTAAGAATTTGGCTTTATGTTACCGTCTTCCCACAGAAGAGCACCGACTTCGAATATGAAATCGGTGTTCATATTGGAGACAGTGTCTTGGCCGTGATACAGCGAAATAAGTATATGATGTTGAGCGCCGACTTCGAGACTATGAACAAAACCAATATTTATTTAAATACTAGCTGAGCCCGCGGTGTCACCCGCGTTTAAAAGAAATGTAACGTGACATACATTAAATTTATGCATGCAGCGGAAGCTCTCATTAGAAAAAAAAAAACCCTATTTTGAAACATTCTTCATTGCTGCTCCGCTCCTGTTGGTCTTAGCGTGATGATATATAGCCTTCCTCGATAAATGGGCTAACTAAGACCGAAATATTTTTTTTAAATCGGACCAGTAGT
>MOOZ01001220.1:816189-829482 GCA_002930495.1 Cecropterus lyciades
TTATTACATAAAATCATTTAGTTTAGTAAACTAGAACAGAATAGCTAATAACTCAAAATGAATATTCAAGGAGAATAAATTAAAATCAATGTTGAAATATCGACCATTTATATGGAAATTCGAAGTTATCTTTGGTGATTGGAGATGTTTATCATGTTAATTTGATTTTTGATGTATGTACTAGTATTTTATTTTACCCGTGTATTTCTTCCTTTTACCTGAATTGATCCAACCATTAGCTCTTTGTAATCGCATAAAATAGTTTGATTATTAACAATCTATAGTGTCAAGATTCGTCCTGATAAACTTACGTATGAGACGCATCTGTAGATGTTGACGAATAGGTAATTACAGAATTTTCAGATGTTATTTTTCATCATGCACCACTTACTTTTACTATCAAGAGGACTATATTCTTGTTTGCTATTTCAGTCATATGAAACAATCTAGTAACAAGTAAATTTTTCAGTGAAGAATGAGGAATGTCAGCACTGGAATTCTAAAGGATTCAAGATAAACATGTACAAAAATTAAGTTTTGAAAACGTCCATACAAAATAAGCTATAAAAGTCAAAAATTACACGCAGTAAGTAATTTATTTCCCCCAAAAATTAAGTTCCGTCGAAATAATATAAAACTGAACACAGGGCAAACGCGAGATGGTTGTCGAACTTAGAGGAAAATAGTTAAATGTTTTATAAGAAACTATCTATTCCAACGGGTAGATTAGACACCTATCCAATACCTAGATAGGTAAGTAATACCCACCGGACGCAAATTACCCGGTTCGGGTGAATAGGCGTTTGGCTTTACTTGAATACCCAGTGTATTCAAGTAAAGCCATACGCCTATTCATATTTTCAAAATGTTTTTTAGGTAATTCAATGGACGTCTTGTTTTTTTTTCAATATGTTGGGCTTTCATAAAGCTTTCTAGCTTTTCACAAAAGAATATCTAATTACATTTGGACAGTATGAGCATAACCTCCATTACCAGGTGGTAGAACACCTATGGTAGTTACACCTATTTATAGCGTAAAGCAATTTTTGCGTTTAGCTGGAGTGAGGTTGCCCTATATGCCACATATGAACACCAACTTAGTCCTCGAGAGTAGTAACGCATCTGTGTTCGTCATCAGATAGAACCCCTGGTCTATATGAATCGGCTTACACATATCCATGGGCAGAAGTGGCACATACGAGGTGGACTGTTTCTCGGTTGCTACTCCAATTTGGTTAAAAAAAACAATGCCCACAAAACATGGAATCTGCTCCAAGCCTACAGAGGCCTTTTTACGAAGAAAAACGTGTACCTAACATTGGGATAAAAATAAAATCTACGCTTACTTATTTTTAGAACGACTTTAATTATTTTTCTATTCTGCAATAGATGATGATGTATTGTTCCCGCATATTTCCAAAAAAGGAGGTGTAACCCTTGATCCGGCTTTTCTGTAAGAGCCTGGTCACCCTACTCCCGTCTAACGTTACGCAATATTTTACTTCGAACTGTTTGTGTTTCAAGTATTGAGGTTAAGTAGCCCGAAGGTATTGTGCCCGCTTCGTAGTTATTTGCATAAGTACGAATAATCTTGCGTGTTATCTATCTAATAGGTTTGAGCTGACAGTCCGGGCTATGCGGCTGCGGCTTGCGGCTGCGGGACGCAGCTGCGGCTAGCGGCTTCAGGTTGCGGCAATTGTTCTCTTTTAACCGATTTCCAAAAATGAGATAATCGAATCTACTTATGACATAACATTAATAATTAATTAAATTAGATTGGACTTGAATATATAATACGTAGGTATGTTGCGAGATTAAGAATGTGATCTTGTAAGTGTGTTCCATTTTATGGATATTAGAACTAATTCCGCTGTTTTCTTGACATCTCAAATAACTTAATTTTATAATCCGATTTTAATGATATGTACATGATTTTTCATTAAACTTTAAGCAATTCAGAAGTATCTGTCTGTTCAGGTATCATTATTTTTCCTTTACATTATTTTAAGGCAATCAATATTTTTACGTATTCTCATAGTTTTGTCTTAATCATATGTTAGATTATTAATAAGCGGTCGGCAAGTCGTTTCCAAGTCTTCCTAGCGGACAGGTACTTCTCCCTGGGCCTGTGGACCTTAGAAGGGTTAGAAAGGTTTTATCGCCGTAAAAATTTCTGGGCCGTATTTTTTTTCACTCTCCAATTATTTTTATCTGAATGCAGCATGCTCTTACTTCAAGTAGCTACTATGCGGCCCGCATTGTGAAAAGGTATCCGACCACTATGTTAGATATTCAAGTTAACTAAAGAACGTTTAAATTAAGTTACTACAAGAATAGCAAACATCATACCCACGAAGCCGCATGGCGCATGCCGCACGACGCATGACGCATGACGCACACCTAACATGACTGCACGTATTTGCACGGAAGCAAGATATCGGCATAATAGTACCTACTAATAGTCCTAATGGCCCTCACTTTACGATAGCGTGAAAACGCCAATTCTGTATCTAGCTTCCTTTGATAGCCTTATAGCATCTAATAGCACAAGAATACTAACAAAGTACTAAAACGGCTGTAAATATATTTATTTTTAAATTACGGAAGCATTTCAAAAACCATTGTTTATTTATTTTTGTACTAAGTAATCTCACATTGAGTGAGAGATAACTGTTGGGGTAGATGAGTCATCGAATGGAAAACACGTTTGTGTGTGTCTACCCCCCTCCACCGTCCCTCAGTCGGTGGACTTTGGACCTGAAGGGCAGGTAACCACTGAATTCAGACTTCTCAAGACAAGGCCTATGTCTAACAATAGACTAGCAAAGGCTGATGGATAGATCGATAGTGACATACGGCTGAAAATAAATTGGTGGGTCTAGAACCATGAGATTTACACAGTAATTCCTGATATAACGTAGATAAATTTACAGAGAGGATCCTTTCTTAGAGGATTTATCCCATTTTAGTAGTAATTAAATTCACTTAATGACAACAAACATTTTTTTTTTTAATTTTTCAGTCTGTTTTTACGTAAACATTCTTATCAACCTACCAAGAGCTGTTATTTTTTTATATTTTTAGTATGTTTATTAATTCAGTAATTTAATGATAACGCTAATAACATTAATGGTTTATTTACAAAATTTTAACATCTTACATGACCGCTTTAATCCGATAAAATACTAAACAACGATCTTAATTACCACTAAACATCGCTCCCACGCTAAACATCTGTTGACAATTCATTAACATTGAAACATCGCTAATTAAGATGTTAACCTGCAGAGCGCAATAAAGTTAAAGTAACATTTTGTCTAAGTAACAGTAAATTTACCGCAATCTCTAATCATAATTACAATAATGGCATGAAGAACAGTTAGCTACATTTTTAACCACGCTTTGACAAACTAAATGAGGAAAAATATAAACTTTAAGAATATCTTAAATAACTCCGGAGATGTTACTGCTACGTCTATTTCTTCCTAATAATTGTGCTAGATGTACTCACATCTGCAAGCAACTTAATATAGAAAAAAGGTTCTATCTGAAGTCAAATACATGCGTTGCGTCTCACAAGCCTTGAGACATCACCTCACATGAAAGTGTGCAACTACACCCTTCCAACAAAAACCGAGAACTACTTCAAGGTAGAAATAGGAGTGGCGGGTGTCTTCCCAGTCAAATTTTACTCATTCTAAGACATCATCCCATATGAAAGAGTGCAACTACACCCTTCCAACAAAAAGCGAGAACTACTTCAAGGTAGAAATAGGAGTGGCGGGTGTCTTCCCAGTCGAATTTTACTCATTCTAAGACATCACCCCATATGACAGTGTGCAACTACACCCTTCCAACAAAAAGCGAGAACTACTTCAAGGTAGAAATAGGAGTGGCGGGTTTCTTCCCAGTCTAACTATACTCATTCTAATGCTTTAATATATAGAGATATCAAGGATACTATCATTTTAAGATCCATGGGTGGCGGTGGCTCCAATCCAGTGGAGAGTTTCATTTAAAAATCATGCGTCGTTGTCCTTACACTAATATACGTTCTTCAGACAAACAATGAAATTTGTTTGGTCGTTCATAAAAAATATAGATTCGAGATAGATTGTAGAACAAAAAATTGGTGCAGGCGTTAATTTTAATGCTAAACCGATTGAGTAGCTGAGCAGAGCACAAAAAGTGTTGTTTCTCACGGCGGCAAAAAACTCATCAAAATTTAAACAATGATAACTGTCGGATGCTTAAATGATTTGGTATCAGTGTCATTGTCATATTTGATCGGTGTTAGTTTGTGTTATTGTACGGTACGAACGTGGGTTGAAGGAAGTCCTTTGCATTTTGCTAATTTTTTTACAAACAATGACTGTAATATAAGTAGTGGACGTTTAAATCAATTGTTTTCAAATGATGAAGTATTTGTTATGCAAAAGAAGTGGGACTATGGGCGACAGAGCCGGCTGTTGCTACGTAACAGATGGGTTTGATAGTCGTTTGTTGTACGGAAACCCCCCCTTAAATATTCTGTTTTTAGTATTTTTAGAATTAGTATTGTTGTTATAGCAGGAACAGAAATATTTAATATGTGTAAATTTAAACTGTTCATATGATGGTTCATGAAATTCGGGTGAGAGACAGACGGACAGCAAAGTCGTAGTAATACGGCCCCGTTTTTTGACCTTTAATCCATTTATTGCCATTAAAAAAAAATCAATAAAATTTTATTATAAAGTGTTGCAGGCGCTAAAAAACGTACTACAATCCGACAACGCGTTTGGGCTGTAGAACATTTTACAGAAATTGAAATACACACATAAGTACGTACACTCGAAAAACATTATCCTTCTTCTGACGTCCATCAAAAACTGCCTCGCAAAAGATATAATCAGATGATGTGACGTTGTTGTCGCTGTAGTCGACATATAAGTTATTTTTCTAAAGTTATTTGATTATCCCTATAAATTAGGAAGCTGTACCGCCGGAAAAATGAATATACATGGAAACGAATCGTCAAAAACATTTTTAACAAACAGGCGAATAAAAATTGACCAAAATGTATCATTAAACATTACAAAAAAGGTTATCTTGGCCGTAATTTGTAGAATAAACCTTTCTGCTTCAAATGCACAAACATCTTAACTGGCTAGGAAGCGAACTAGTTAATATATCACGTACAAAACGAGAGTGAAATACGTAAGTTGATCGAACCATATCGGGAAGGCCGGCGCCGATTACATCATGCGGCCAAATCTCGTCCACGTAGGCGAATGAGTTTATCAATGGAATATGTTGTTGCTTTGCTAGTTAGCTTGCTGATTTATAAGTTAGCTGAATTATAAGTTACCTGATTTATAAGTAAGATGGTGATTTTTTATGGAGCTAATGAATTTATCAATGGATATGTTGAAATTGGTTTTCTACTTTCCTTGCCCACTTATAAAATAGCTGATTTATAAGTGAGATGAGGATTTATGAACTAGCAGATTTATAAGTTAACTGATTAGTAAGATGGTGATTTTTATATAGCGAATGAGTTTATCGATGGAATTTGTTGAAATTTCATTTCTAGTTTGCTTGCCGATATAACTACTAGTTGGTGATACTTTTATGTGGGTATCAATCGAGTTTGTATACCACCTGACTGTTTGTGATACGCCCATGGACATCTGTTGCTGATTTACCATATAACAGGGGTTCTACCTGGAGCTATGGGCATATTACTCTGTCATGGGGGTGCAAGAGCGGCTGAAATTAGTCGACTAGTCAGATTTTTTGCGCCCTATGCTAAGGGGGTACGGAATGAATAGACTCAGTTTATAGACAAGAAAAATAGTACTCCCGTTTAATTATTTTTTACTTTGTCGATGCTACCCCTATGGATCAATATAGCCTCATATTAAGTCAGTCAGTATCACAACCTTTCACTAAAACACAAAACAGTTTGTTTAAAAGTGTGATTCTTTTGAAAGTGTAAATTACAGTTTAATAATTTGCACGATACGATACTGTATTTATGTAGACATAAATCTTTGAACAAGTTTATTTGAACGAGTATGTAAAGATAATTAGTTGTATAACCTATTCAGATAACTCACAGGCCTTGTAAATATGCAAAACTAGTAAAAAAAATAAAAAATGCAACCCCATTCAAAGACACACGTAGGTGGCGCGCAATTATACTTCCTGTATTAATTTGGATTTTTATTTTTATAATATTGAAGTTGCAAACGAACATGCAGTACATTGATGGTAAGTGGCTACTGCCGGCCATGGACGTCTAAAATTAACCTCAGATAAGATTAGAGTTACCTGAGGTTGGCCACAGACGCGTTGCTGAGTTCCTCAGGACTAAGTTGTAACTCTTCAGATAATTATGTCTCATTTAGCTACCCTTTAGACCTAAACACATCAGCTCCTCACGCTGCTGTTGTGAGGCAGAAATAGGTGTGGCGGTGGCGCCGGAGTCGACCACAAAGGGTTCTACAACCTTCAGAATTGGAATTTCGCATAACAAAAACATCGTTAACTGTTGAAATCATAAACTATAATACATTGTTTTCGAAATAACTGAGCGAACTATAAAACGCCTACTCGTAATTTGCGAGAAAACGAATAACATGAGCTGCAGGGCTGCTCATTTTACGGCCGCTTGTTGTATGGAAAGTTTTTCAAACAACTTTTTTATGTTTGGACTAAATTTGTGAAAGACTTTACGTCATCCTTAATGATAAAGTTTTTTTAGTTAAAGAACTCTAAACGAGCGTAGAACGATCGCTTTATGAGTCGGTCCTTACCACACCCTTCAGACCAGAAGACAGAAGCATTTAACACTGCTATTATTAGGCAAAAACCGGTGTGGCGATGATGCCATGTGAGTTGAACTACAAAGGGCTCGAACCTACCTCGCTACCGCGCAACCTTCGAAGTCATATATCATGGAATCATAGGTACAATTGATTGGAATACTCTTTAAGTCATTCATGGCTTACGCATACTATTATTAAAAAACATATCTTTAATATATATAATATAATAGCAGAAGAAATAACACGATCTTTAATAATATATTTTCACAAACAAATGTACATACAGGCTACAGTCGTTATGCATCGAAATCCGTCCCTATTTTTACTTCCGTTTAACATCAAAAATCCACTCTCATTGCATCTCAAACGCTTCAAAATAACAAATTTAAGCAATTCGTAAGACGTTAAAACAGCACTGTACAAACAAACTTGATGAATAATTTGTATGTAATGCATGAATAATCGGATTTCGTTCGCAGTAATAAGGCAGTCTGCCCACGATCCCGGATTTGACGTGTCCTTCGCATACGCGTTTCCACTGCACCTGTTTGATTTAAACTCTACTGTAATTAATCTCAGTTATAATTTCGTCAAATAGATACATCTTTCCTGTACATGCGGATATAGTCCTATTTCTACAATATATCGAACATATAGTAACGACAACAACGTAAAATTGATCAATTCCACGATAATATTAGCATCAAATATTACATTGTGTCCGTAATCTTGACATAACCATTGACTACAAAATATTGTAACAATAAAGATTAAAATTTCTCCCCCTGTCTATTCATTAATTATCATATTAGACAAGAGATGGAGCCAATTTGATGATAACTAGTATTTAAAGTAAGACCTATTACGTCCTTGAGGTTATAGAACGTGTCATTCACTCGCGTATGCACGCATGCATGCTTACACATATACAATCCTACTTTAATTTTCTTCAAACCCACTTTAATTCCGAGTTAGAGACGGGGTCTTGGTAATAAGTCGTAGGATTTGAAATTCAAACACCATAAAACATATTTCCGAACAAACTCCTGCCCTTTCCTTAAAAGGAGGTCTTTGCCCGATAGTGGGACGTTAATAGGCCGTTACGACTATATACAAACGTTTTATTAGCTACCTGGCCATAAGACAATAATTAGACAAGTGCGAGTCTATTTGAATGCGCTGGGTTTCGTATCTGTATAAATAAATTCGCCTTTTTGGCATTTAATTCTATGTTTACTGTTTTCAGGCTTCTTAGATGTACAACAAAACATTACTGTTTGAGAAATTTCATGGTTCTAGGTTAACGGAAATTGGTATAGGTTTAAATTCCCTCGTAAAACATACGAAAATATGCGTCATAAACGCTCATATTTTATGGTCTTTGAGTTATAAGATAGATATTTTTACCACTATAAGATACCACAAACTGGACAATATAAGTTTCAGCTTGAGCACATATAGTGCGTTCATGAGAAAAAGATTCTCGACGAATATACATATGGACGGACAGACTATTGGCCAACAAAGTGATAAGGAGTCCTTTTTTCTTCCTTTTAAGATACGGAACCAAAAAATAGTAGTTTGTCCCACCTAATAAGCTGGCATCGTATTTTTATCCAGATTTATGGTACGGCCAAGAAAAACGTCCAATAAGAAGATTATTTGAACTTGTAAACCATAATCCTTTGGGTGTTCACTAGTTTGTTTTGGAAGTGTTTCTGAGCTGAATTACGGTTACAAATTGAAGCTTGAATTTATTGCCGATAAATCAAACAAACTTCGTATGGTGTAACTTGTGTTTAAGCAATATATTTTAGGGAATTTATGTCCGTTCTTTGAATGATTTTTGAAAGGAGCTAAGGACTTGTTTGATATAAATCATGTTGGTCGTGTGAAGATTTATTATCTACTAGCTGAGCCACGCGGTTTTAATCGCGTTTTATATAAAATGTAACCTGACAAGTGATATATATGGAAATTTTAGGCCTCTTGCAATTTTTGGCGTGACAAATATCGTTGGTAAAGTTTCTTTAGACTTTAAATGATTATAAATTTTGATAGAATACCTAGATGAATTTTATAGATAAATACTAAATTTTACCTGATATTTATAGTCCATATAAATATTATATAGTCCATATAAAAATTGCGAGGTATTTTTTTGCAAAAAATACCTCGCAATTTTTTGAAAATTTGTGCAATGTACAGTATTACATTATATAGGGAACTTCATATTATTATATTTATGCACATATTATGTTAATGTAACATTAAAGTAAAGCCACGTGCTAAAGCTAATCAATAATAATTTTATTCTTATGTCTTTGACATAAAAAATGTTCGTACCAAACTTTAAAGAAATGGAGATTAAACATAATGTCATTTTTTTATATGTACTTAACAAAAGTTGCATAATGGAAACTAAACATATATTTTCCGCTACTTTATCATCAGGTAACCATTGCAATTAGCAATATCGTAAAAGATAAAAAAAACTTTATAAAACACGTGTTTGGCAGCCCTACGTTAATGAGTTTTTTTCTGGTATGTGTTTTTATTTAATTCAATCAATCACGTACTTAAGTGTGAAGGTGACATATCAAATTCCTGTTCAGAACGAGCTATGACCTTCCCGCTGGCAATGTCGTTTGATCTGGAATCCACTGTACGGAAATGAACAGCTGAAATGTAAAGCTTCAATTTTATGCCTCCGTTCGAGGAAAAAAGCTCGCTAAACGTTATCTATTTTCTGGCTTAATAAATAGCTACAACATAATGAGAAACCATGACCATAATGAGGCTAGGGAGAGTGATAGGATATAAAATACTACAACTAAATAGCCACGAATTTAATGAGCATTTTTGTATTATTTAGTAGTTTGTAGTTTATTGGATTTTGTAGTTTATTGATAGTTTAGTGGATTAAATACCTCCTCAACACAACTATGACGGATTAAACGAGCACCTAAGTGCATGCCGAACACGCGGTCTGGTTTGTTCATAAAAGTTCAAGTTCATAAAAGCACAAATATATTGTATTTTATTTTTATCGAAAATGTACTTGATCATTGAATCTCTGATCTTTAGTGCAAGCACTCATTTGGTTGGATTTAATTATTTGTTATTTTACTAAAAAGGCCTCAACTAGTGCCGAAGGCTAAATCTTCAAATCAAAGAAACGCGTATAAAAGATTACTTGCTATCATAAACGCTTTCTACACTCATAGACCCACACTAGAATTTTCTCCTTTATCGTGGGTACCATTGACATACCAAGACAAATGCACAAACACCCAGACCCAGAACAGAATCTAAACTCATCATTTAGATTTCTGGTCTGGTCGGGAATCGAACCCGGAACCCACTGCGTGTCAGACCGGTATGGTGACCGCTCTGCCACGTGGGTCGTCAAATCATACATCCAGTTTTTCTACATCTATACCTTACCTTTATTTCTTTTTATTAATTTTTGTACATTACAATAATCATACACTTAAAAAAACATAGTAAAAAGGGCTACTTATTCGAAAATGAAATTTCTTCCAGCAGCCTTTCTTTATGTGCCATAGCTCATGAATGATTTCACGATGTGACCAATCCCAACTCTTAAACATTAATCAGAATCCCAAAAATATCGTGTGTACAATGGAAACAAGCTGGGTGGCGGCCAATCGCTTTGTTTACATGTTTACTCTGTCGCGTCCTGCAACGATAGGAACGCGTTAACCATTTTACGCACTATGTAAAGTGGTTTACAAACTGTAAGCAATATTTAATTAAATGATCGTTACGTTTAAAATGTTTTTATTCAACTGACGTATGTATATTTTTTGGATTCGACGGAGACACCTGCAAAAGGCACCTGCCGCCATGGCAGCTACATATTAATTATCACTGCTTTACGGTGAAGGAAAACATCGTGAGGAAATTGAGAGTTCTCCAAAAGAGTTTTCAAAGGTGTGTCCAGTCTACCAATTCGCACTTGTCCAGCGCGATGGCCTATGGCTAAAACTCTCACATTCAGTGAAAAAACCCGTGCCACTGCTGAGTGGGACAATAATGAGTTGACGATGATAGTGAATACTTTTCAGAATATCGTTGTTATCAACACGTAATTGTAATACTTGAATTAAAGTAGAAGCTAGATAGATTAAGAAGTTTTACTAATACTTAGAATTTGTCCCTTTTTCTTAAATCTATTATATATACCTAATTGTACCTTTTTTATAATATTGAAGTAGTAAACGATCATGCAGACCACCTGATGATATTGGTTGCTACACTGAGGACTAAGTTGGATCGCCTCGGATAACTATATCTCCCTCACCACACCCTTCAGACCAAAATACAGCAAGCGCATACCGACCGAATCAGTGATAGAAATCACGTATTCAATTACAAAAATACCTAAACCGACAAGACCCTATCGTTGTAATGAAAATGTGGTAACAAGGTACTGAAAGCCTTTGCCTACAAATATATCTATAAAGGTTGTTCGGAAGACATCGCTAAAGAGCTCTCGCTCTCTTGCATGTCTTAATTTCTGCATTGTATATTTATTATCTTAGAATTGGTGCTTAACGACTCGCACTTAAAGTTACCAGTAAAAGGTGTACAAATAGAGAGTATTGTATTGTATTGAACAAACCTATAACTCAGCCTACACTAGAGCTTCTCAAACTTATTAGTCTACCGCCCATTTAGAATCAGTTATTATTTTCCGCATGATTAAAACAATCTCAAAATTAAAAGTGAAGCAGTTATTGCATTGATGATAGAGTGTGGATGGCGGTGTTCTTTCGTATAAGGCGACCATCTTCTCCTCGTTCTCGAGAGTAGCAACGAAGCTACAATTATTTCTAGTTATAACTTATGTTCTATATGAAGTTGATGTTGTTGAACTTACAGATGTCTATGACATTTTGACGACCCGCGTGGCGGAGCGGTCACCATGCCGATGCCGGTCTGACATGCAGTAGGTTCCGGGTTCGATCCCCGGTCAATGAACTGACAGACATCTGAATGCTGAGTTTAGATTCTGTTCTGGGTCTGGGTGTTTGTGTATTCGTCTTTGTGTGCCCATAGCACCCTTAGTGTGGGGCTATGAGTGGGGCGTTTAGCGTTTATTAGTGTTACCATCAGGTTGATGACCTGCTCGTATACTATTTCAATGTTAAAAAAAGCCTCTTAACTGCTTTAACCCCCACCAATTTTACTTTGGACCTTTCACCGCCCCCTTTTAAAACCACCGCGCTCTAGAGTGAGACTCATAGCCATCGCTCACTTTGAGAAACACTGGCTTCAGCTATAGGTATTTATAAATCATTAGCCTATTTGAATGCTGCCTAAAGCACAACAAAGCTGAATGTACCTAATTTTACGACACATACACACGTTCGTAGTAGTTTATGAGAGATTTATTATCCAACACGAATAGAGTAATGAGGGGCTTGTTTCTATAAAGAAAAGCATAAAGCCTCGTAAGAAGATGATTTATGCTGTTTAAAAAATACGCTCTGTTCTATATAGTGTGATTTTATGGGACGAATAATTTTTGCAGACTTTTGTTTTGTTTTACTTACATCATTTGCAGCTATCCTTAGATTCACTACTGGTGATAATGTCCACCTCAATTGACATTATTTGATTTCTTTGTACAAATTTTAAGTAGCAACTAGTATGCAGACCGCCTCATGGTAAGTAGTTTTTGCCGCCCATGGATATTAGTAAGGAACTTCAAGAGGTTCTATCTGAAGTCACTTGCACACGCGTTGCTGCTCCAGAGGACGATGTTCGCCTCAAATGCAAGTGACTTGGCAGCCGAAACACCACCTTTTTCACAATGTACTAGTACAAGTTTTAGTACGGATAATATATCACACTATTCGGCATACTTCGTATCCGTTTTCCCGAAAACAAAAAAATATATTTTTTAAATTCGATTTCATTCCATTTCCACCTGGTGTAGGATCAAAGCGAGGGTTTATTAAAGGCGTTTTATTCTCTTCGTCATAAAGGGTACAAATAATTTACTTCTACACCTTTCCATTTCAACCCCACTTATTAAACTTACAAACAATATACCAAACCCCTTGCAACTAAATCTGCTCATTCGATATATATATATTTTTTTAATCTGTAGTTTCTTTTGTCTCTAGGCGCATTTACAGTTTTGCCGCCTTTTGGTGGCAGGTCTAAAGCTCAGCTGGTACAAGTAGACTATGGGCTAGGCTTAAGTCTCCGTTGTCGATTTCCTAGACCCGGGACGTTCACCCCGCTATTGCCAGTGTCCTGGCCATCCACCTATTGTTAAATAATTACACTTAGTACTGTTAACTATTATCATTATTTTATTCTTCACTTAAACATAAACCTGACGATTCGTTTTTATTATTAAACTAGCTGAGCCCGCGTTTTCACCCGCGTTTAAAAGAAATGTAACGTGACATACATTAACCGAAATTTTATACCTTTAATAATT
>MOOZ01001220.1:829953-840914 GCA_002930495.1 Cecropterus lyciades
TCTAACACCGAAAGAATTTTTCAAGTCGGACCAGTAGTTCCTGAGATTAGCGCATTCAAACAAACAAACTCTTCAGCTTTAAAATATTAGTATAGATACACATCTGACATACGACATTTCAGCAACATGTTTATATTGTCAGTAATGTATACAATGAATGTTTTATTTAATTTAACTAAATATATGTATTTGTAATTATTGTACATAAATAATATGTTTCTGAATTCCTTCACTGCATGAAATTTAACCAAACATATTCTCACAGTCCTTTATGTGCGCATTATTCGTAATTTACAATCGTACAATTTGACCACAGAGTAAATATGTTGCGTGTAACAAACACGTGTGTTTATGTGTGTCAAATGCATGGTAGTGTGTGTAACGTTTTATTTATTGATTTAATGTACCTTATAAGCATTATTATTCAAAAATATTAGTGTTCTGCACTTCTCCTTCATATAAACTATAAGTGTGCCAAATTTCATACTCCTCCGTCCGCGCAATGTTTGCAAAAAGGGGTCCAAAGTTGCTTCACGTATTAATATAATGATGTATTATAATACGTAGTGTACGGTATGTGTAAGATTCTTTTGTAATCTCGAAAGCTGAATCCGCCGTGAAATATCACCTATTTTCGAGAGTAGAGATGAACTATTGTGTGAGGATTGACATTACATGCATGTAATTAACGTCCTGAATGTCAACCTTCATTATCTTCAAAACGATTCACGATTTCCGTTGTCTTAGAGCAGTCGGAATGTAATGTGTTATTTGATTTGTATTGATCGATTAGCCTTACCCCGTACCCGTTCTTACAGGTGGTAGAACCAGTGTTGTTCGACCGGGGAAGTACCACCGCCACACCTATTTTTAGCGTGAAGCAGTTCTAGCGTTTCGTTGGAAGGGTGTGGATGCCGGCTCACTTATGTATGAGGCGACCATCTCAGTACTCAGGAGAGACACATCTGTGATCGACTTCAGATAGAACCCCTGTTCTATATGAAGTTGCTTACATATGCCCATGGGTGGCAGTAACCACTTACCATCAGGTGGACTGAAATGAAATGAAATGAAATATCTTTATTTTGCATAGGCCTACGGTGGCACTTACAAATTGTCAATTACAATATTTTTTCTTACACTACCACCGGATCAGAACACGACTCCGTGCATGCGACTGCGTGCTCGTGTGCTATTTGACTGATTTTGAATGTGACGTTTATAATATTGTAGTAGCAAATGTGCATGCAGTCCACCTGATGATACATAGCTTCTGCCTTTGTCTTAACTTAGAGACGAGATTGATTAATGACATATTTGATTTGTATTTTGAGAGGCTCCGTTTAGATTTTCTTACGATGTTTTCCTTCACCGTTAAAATAAAAGTTATCTAGGACTTAATTCTGAGATATGCATCTTGTAATTCAAAATCTAAACCTCTAGATATTACTGTTTATATGTATATTACGTATGTACTCGTATAATTACTAAATAAAAATGTTCGCAGATCGACAAAGTATAATAATCTAAGTCCGTTAGTGGTTTACCTTCATATT
Organism: Cecropterus lyciades; assembly: GCA_002930495.1. Taxonomy (NCBI): domain Eukaryota; kingdom Metazoa; phylum Arthropoda; class Insecta; order Lepidoptera; family Hesperiidae; genus Cecropterus; species Cecropterus lyciades. The sequence continues at coordinate 831,510 of MOOZ01001220.1, forward strand.
TATATGATGCAGTCTTGTTACCGGTAATGCTTATTGTAATTACCGGTAATTTCAAGTAAACAAATTAAATTATACACGTCATACGTAAGTGGCATTAATATATATTTATCAACAATTATTTTCTTAGCGGATGCGAGTTTTACATACATACATCGATTTAAACGAATACCTATAGTTATAATATCTGTCCGTAATTTTGTATTCGTGTTGTATTGGGAATTCGTGTTGGACGAGGGTGGTAGTGTGGAGATCTCTCAAAGGTGTGGAGAGCGACCCCATTTTTTTTATCTCATCACTGAACTCTCCTTTTCAAATTATATAAAAAAAATCTACACTCATAGCCCCCACACTAGAATTTTCTTCCGGGTCGTGGGTGCCATGAACACACAAAGACGAATACATAAACACCCAGACCTAGAACACAAATGAAAACTTCATGCAGATGTCTGTCTGGCCGGGGATCTAAATCGGGACCCACTGCGTGTCAGACCGGTATGGTGACCGCTCCACCACGTGGGTCGTCAATAATAGAAATCATAGGTGCTTCAAAATATCTACCACCTCCAAAATGCATGAGTTGGGCAGCAGCGTCTTTCTGTGTAATGTCAACACCCACTCAAATCTAGTCTTATAACTCTCACTGTTTTTTTTTAATTTTAAACTAATTCTAAATATTTTATCAGTCTTAAAGTACTATACTTTAAGACTGATAAAATATTCCCAAGGTATAGGTTAATCAACGAACTAGCTGTTAACGTTGTTAATTCTCATATAATACAGTCACATTATATGACAGCAACATCCTTTACCTATTGTTCGATGTCCATAAGTAACATCATAGCGACATATAAATTAATGTAATAAAAAACAAGAGAACTATGCCAAGGTTCACCCATTATGACCATAAAATAGCGTTATACACCTGGGCTAATGACACACACGGTTTCCTGTGGTATTCAAAGAATGATGCACAATTTTTTATACATATACGCAACACATTGATTAGAGTTATTAAATAATTGAAGTTCTATAGGAAACGCTGATTCTCTTGATTTTTCCTGGTTGACTTGGACAACGACAAGAAAACAAAAGAAATGTAAGAAAAAATAAAAATCGTTAATTGTTTTTGCTCCCGAAACGGGTTGGTACTTTTTTCACCTTTTTTTTTATAATATAAAAGTAGTAAACGAGCATGCAGCCCACCTGATGGTAAGTGGCTACTGCTGCCCATGGACACCTGTAATCAACCCTAGGTAAGAAAAAAGTCTCACCTAAAGTTAGCCACAGATGCGTTGCCACCCTGAGGACTAAGATGGAATGCTCGAGGCATTCCATCTTAGTCCTCAGGTAAAAGTATGTCTCCCTTACCACACCCTTCGGACCACAACAGTGCATACCACTGGTGTTATTAGGCAGAAAAAGGTGTGGCGGTGGTGCATCCGGAGTCGAACCACAAGGAGTTCTACCACCTTCAAAAACAAAAAATTCGGACTGAAGCAGCATTGAGAACGCTCTAGGCGAGGGGTGGCGAACCTTTATGTATTAACGTACTCTTTTTTAGAGAAATATTTAATGAGGCCATAGACATGCCGTAAAATAAATTTAATTTTACGATTACATTTCTAGCATTCTCCCAAAATTTCCTAAAAGTATTAACGACCAAAAAAAGATAGCTAAATCTAAATATTCTTCCTCCCCCTATGTACCTCGACCCTCGTCGAGTCTTCCGATGATTCACAGGCAAATGAAGAGGATAGGTATCTACCTATCCTCTTCATATTTTCATCTGAAAACACGGCGTGCCCAAAATATTGCTATTGGTTCGCCATTCCAGCTCTAGGCCTACATTTGTTGCTACTAGGGACATAATTATATCGGAAAGAAAAGAGAACTACCTTATGTAGAGGATCAGCACATTGATTCTTTAGAAAAATTCGGTAACATAAGGCGTTCCAAAATAGTCCTCCTTATACTGAATGTGCCCAAACAGTGTAAAACCCATTTAATATCTAATGAACTACTTGTCCGTTTTCTGCTATGCTAAAAGAACATGCCTTTAAGTGGGATTCCATTGAAGTATCTACTGAATACACAAAGTATGTCTGAAATACTTAGTCACTTTGTATTTTGGAGCACGTATGTTCTAGGTTACCAAAACGGTCAAGGATATGAATATAGCTTACGGAAGGTCTTAGTATTTATTAGAGCTTTTATAGAATACTAAAAGGAAAATAGATTCCTTAGACCAAATAAAACGATAGATAAAGCATCACGCAACATAGCACTGGAAATCATCTTGAATTTTATTAAGTTACTGAAATATTCCATATAATACATTTGTAAGTTTGAGAATTTTTAATTTAGTATTTTTTACAAGTTAGAACCCCTAACTTGTAAAAAATTGTATACTAAATTAAAAATAAATTAAATTTGTATACTAAATTAAAAATTTACCGTTCGACTCCGGTAAAACTACCGCCATATCTATTTCTGTTCAATAAAATTAGTGGTAAGCACTGTTGCTGTTGTAATAGTTTAAGAGCAAGAATATCCAAGGCATTACAACTTAGTCCTTATGTTGCGGCGTCATAGACTATTTTACAGTTCGTGATAGACTATTTAATCTATTTAGTGTTGTCTGTGGCATACGTCCATTTATAATCTGTACTTTTAATCTGTGGTATAACTTCCTCTGTTATCTATGTGATAGTTCATATTTTCATTCGTCATTACCGCACAATACAACTCAAATGTTCAACGGCCTTCTCTTGTTTTATTTGGCACCATCATATCCAGTAAATAAGACATACTTTTCCGAGGCATTCCATCCGAGTCGTCAGGGGTAGCAACGCATCTGTGATCAACCTTAGGTGAGACTTTGATCTTACCTAGGGTTGATTACAGATGTCCATGGGCGGCAGTAGCCACTTACCATCAGGTGGGGTGCGCTGCATGCTCGTTTGCAACTTCCATACTATATAAAAAAAGATATGACACCTTAAGTGTAGCTATGTATTTGTAGCCTACACTTGAAGAAGACCCAGACCCTCAGTAAGACCCCCCTCTCAGTAAGACCCAGATCTTAACTGGGGTTGACTGCAGATGTACATGGGCGGCAGTGGCCACTTACCAACAGGTGGACTGCAATTCGTTACTATATTGTAAAATGTGGGTTTTGTACGAGAGGCTTCGTCTATATTTTTGTGATCTGAGGTTCCAAGATACATTGTGTATACATAGTGCCAAGTTTATTGCACAAAGGCTCATCCTTTACAAAGACTAGGTCATATAGAATTATGTCTATTTTATAAGTTTCCGTAAACATTATTTTATAGGGCTGCTATAAAATGTTTATCTGGCCGTGAACACATTTAGGTAAATTAGTGTGGACTAAAATGCAATTTTGCCTAAAAATCCTTTTTTTAGTATAGGAAAAACGTGTTGGAAGGAGTGAAAATCGGTTGCAATCAACTAAAGTATGTTTAGTTGACATAATAATGTTTTGTACTGTATGTATTCTACATATCGCTTATTTTTTGGTTTTCATGTTTATTAAGTTTGTTCAATATACAGTTAATTATGTGTTATGCTTTTTAATTGCATTGAGGAAATTACATCAGCAGTTAATGCATAGTTTTATAGTGGTCAAAATGTCAGATTGCTTACATTACATACATACATTTATTGCCAGGAAATAAGAAATTTCAAGAATATAATATAAACACGAACCTACCATATTGGTGAGATTAAAACTGACATATTTTGACAAACAGTTATGTTTTTAATATATTGAAGTAGCAAACGAGCATGATGGTAAGTATGCCACCTGATGGTAAGTAGTTATTGCCGCCCATGGATATCTGTAAGCAACTTCGTGTAGAACAGGTGTTATATAATACAGCAAATAGAGAATAATAAATAGACAATTTCTTTACTTCTTTACATTTCAGTATCGTATAATAATAAAATAAATTATTCCAAAAACAAACATACTTCGGTCAACGAATTAGTCTTGCTATTCAACGAGGTAATGTTGCCAGCATTCTGGGAACTCATGCTAGGGACAGCAATTTGGACGCAGCTTTTTATATTTAATTTCGCAATTTGTTTCTTTTTACATTTAAGTTATATTTTTTATATATTTTATTAAAATAGTTAGTTAATATTTTGTTACATCCAATTTAATAATAAATAAATAAATGATTTACATAAAACAAACACCCGATTATAAATCAGTAATAAGAAAATTATCCCTTCCTACTTTTATTTCGTTTATTTTATTTGCATTCGCATGCGCCATTATTATAAAATACATAGCCTATGTCTCCCTGACAACTGAGACAATTCCAATGATACGTCATATGTTAAAATTCTTCAAACCGTTTGTGCATGCCAAAGGAATGGACACGCATACATACATAATTATGTATGTATGTACATATGCTTGAAAAAACATTACCCTCCTTTGACGCAGTCAGCTTGAAGCATAGCACTGCCAATGAAATGTATGTCTGTCACATACATACATCCGCTGGAAATACAGTCAGGTAAAAAGCATCAGCTTACAAAATAGTACAAAATAGCAATCTATACTAATATTATAAAGCTGAAGAATTTGTTTGTTTGAACGCGCTAATCTCAGGAACTACTGGTCCGATTTGAAAAATTCTTTCGGTGTTAGGTAGCCCAATTATCGAGGAAGGCTATAGGCTATATATCATCACGCTAAGACCATCAGGAGCGGAGCACCAATGAAGAATGTTTCAAAATCGTTTTTTTTTTCTAATGAGATATAAAATTTCGGTTAATGTATGTCACGTTACATTTCTTTTAAACGCGGGTGAAACCGCGAGCTCAGCTAATATACAAATAAAGACGTACTTTAAACTATTCACTTCAATTTTGAATAGGCAGCCCTACATCTATTTGCTATGCACTTCACAAGGCCACCGCGTGGGCGTCTGTTGTCGCATACAATATGTGAATACAAGTGTGGGCTACGGCTTTGTAAGGTCCCGTTTAATATACTTTTGTATCGCTTCACATGCGTCATACATGTTTGTACACTATATAACAGCACTTGTTGGAACAAATAATGTTGTTAAAAATATTAAAGGAATCCGACTGCTCTAATCTATTGATTGCCTTCAGTTTCAGATAATTGTTTCAGTTCATGGTCTATTTAGTAGTTTTCATTTGACACCCATGTTGTCATGATATTAAAAAAGTAGTTCCTCCCCACTTTTCCCTTTTTACATGCACCATTTTTCTTTTGTGATACGATGATTTTATACGTCATAATCCGTCAAGGCGTTCGGGCTCTGTCATGCCAAAGGAATTGACGTACATACGTATACGCTCGAATACCATAACGTACCTCTGACGTGGTCGGGTAAAAATGTTTAGGTACTACTTTTTGAATTATCTAGGTCAAGTAACTTAGTAATAGCCATAGCACTAGATCTTATAAATAGATAAATAAATATATTTGAAGTGGCAAACGAGCACGCAGTTCACCTGATGTTAAGCTTTTTTGAAATTGCGGATATGAATATCTACCCTATCACACCCTTCAAACCTTTCCACCGGTCATTTACGGAAAAAATAATTACAACTATGCTAAATTGCATAGATGCTATATGTATAGACGCAAGAAATCTATATTAAAGTTTAAATCTTATTTTAAAAATATAACAAAATGTCTTCAAGGCAGACTATAATTAAATATTATTTACCTTGAAAACAAGTTTCATGCGCTTAAATTAAAATTAACTGTTATATTTATATAATACGTTCACTCAAAATATTTGTAATATTTTTGATTTAAAATATACCTTCAACCATATTGAAACAGGAAAATATCATTTCCCGATATCAAATGTAAAAATTTTCGTACTTTGATTAATAATATAAGGTGTTAAGACCCTTCGTGGTGAGGCTCCGAGGGCACCACCGTTAAGACTTTTTATGCCTTAAGCAGTATTAAGCAATACTTTGCTCTGGTATGAAAGAGGAAGAGACACTAATACAAGGCATTAAAATGTAGTAATCAAGGGTAGCAACGCATTCGAGCTTTAAGACTCCAATCCTATTTAGAGTCGTATTTGAACATGAGCGGTAGTGGCCACTTGTCATCAGATGGACTGCATGCAGTTGAAGTGGCAATGGGCAAGCCACATCGTTCGTGGGACAGATAACCGATGGGGTAAAAGAGTCCTCAAATGGACAAAAGGAGTACAGGCCGCCTCCGACCAGGTGGACTGATGACCTGAAGAAAGCGGGCTACCGCTGGAGACGGCGCAGGACCGGTCGGAGTGGCGCAAATTAGGGGAGACCTATGTCCAGTAGTGGACTTTAAAGGTCTGATGGATGGATGGATTGTATGCTCATTTGCTACTTCTAAATTACAAAAAGGACGTAGAAAACATACAATCTGATCTAGACTGTTCTTAAAATGTCAATAAACGGATTTCCAACTAATATCGCATTGCAATAATGGGGGGTAATATTAAGTAGATAAACTTAGGGAGGACTCCAATCTTATCTGGAGTTAATTACAGATGCCGCATGCAGTCGCCGCTTTCCATAGGGTCCGCTGATGCTTGAAAGCTACTTCAAAATTATATAAAAAAAACACGTAGAAATCGCACAACCGAATCTTGGACTATACTTAAAACATCAACAAAGCAATGCCGACGAATAACGCAATATATATAAATAAACAAATAAATAAATATATTAATCGTTTTGTACATACACATTAAAATAGCAATAAAATCTTTGCCATCACACAAGGAACGTTGCCAAAACTGAAATCTTTGAGGACGAGAACCAAGCTCGTCTCTCCATATAAAGTAGTGCTATTTCGATCCTCATTTCACTTTTTACGATCTCGAAACCTTGCTGACTACGCAATGGCCGAAAACCGGTTCGTAAGGAACCTTTAACTAACCTTTTACTGTGGTTTCGGTAGTCAAACTTTTTTGTTGTCCTGATTCAACTGATCGCAATCGCAACAAAATGAATACTTGTCTGTATAGACATTACCGCACAGAAAACACGAAAGGATCCAAAGTTAAATTTTCATCAAATTAAAGTTTCCTCGAAACTACTCCGAATATTGTCTAGCGAATTAAAAAGTGACAATTTCATGCTTGAGTCATCGCGCACTTTAAGAAACCCAAAAGACCCAAAAAACCCAGAAGACGTTCCCAAAAAAAAAGAGTCTATTTACTTCCACAACTTTCTTAAATTCGCACCGTGCTATATATGACTCCTTAAAGATTTATTGGTGTAGTTAATATGTTTCTTTTATTCAGTAGCAATCCACCAGACACGTGTGGCCCATAATGCCCATGGATACCTATGACAAAAACCATATAAAACTCGTCGATTTTAGATATTTTGTTTCCATCACCTTTTGAAATTACTTCTCGCTTTTACTTGATAACATTTCTACCTAGCTAACTTGCATAACTAGCGTCTGTCCGTAAACATAGGAGATAAACCGCATAATAGAATAAGACTCCTACCGGAGGTCGGCCACAAATGTGTAGCTAAAACTCGGATTAATCGGACAGACTCGTCTAATTCTTTCTCTTACGACACCTTTGTACCAGAATACAGACAAAAAGTTGGAAATACGAAAAAGCCATCAATCGAGGCACAAATGCATCTACTTTTAAACTACGTTAGACTCTAAATGTCATTATTATTATTATTAATTGATTGATATGTACACATGTATAATTGCAGGAACTAATTAATATTCGACATATGTATATATGTATTGATTTGCTAAATCAATACATATAATAAAAATAATGTTCCATGCGTCTGTGCATCTTACATATACTTGCAAAAAAATATTTGAAGGACTGAGAATAAGAAGAAATACGCGTATATGAAAGATGTATATGAAATCGCATCAAATCAAAACTACTGAATAGGTAGTTTAACTTATTTTTGAAATTAGGAGAAGATTATTATAATTATAATCCAAATATTAGCCTGTACTTTACGAAAATCAATCTCGTGTTATATCAAAAGTTATTACAATTCTTAGTAATGCTACATGCACAACGGTATATGAAAAGAAAAAATATTTACAAAATGTAAATATATACAAAAAACAAAACACAAATATATAAACAAAAACACTGCCATGAACAAATATCAGCATCGCTGTCTCTGAGCAAGGTCCCCAAGATGCTGGCAACATTTCCTCTGTGAGTGGCTATACTAATTCGTTGAGCGAAATGTAGATAATTTTGAACGTGGGTGAAACCGCGGGACACAGTAGAAACTAAATCTACATACGAGAATGTGCAAGATTGTATTAATTTACATTAACTTCTATGATTAACCCACCGACATCAATTTGTACTGCCATTTGAATTTAATTTAACACCAAATTCGACTTGATTAGACGGAAAAAATATCGGAATTTAAAAGCCTTAGTAAAGACGCTACTTACTTCCATTGTAGGTGTAAGTGGTAGGTAGGAGGGTAGACAACAATAAGTTACCCGTATGGATTAACTATAGTACTATAATACGTGTAATACAATGAAAGTTCCTTGTGTTTGTACATATATGTGTAAAGAAATATAAAAACCAATATAAGAAAGTGATAATAAGATGTAATAGACATTTCATTCTCATATTATATACACCACGACCCGCGTGGTGGAGCGGTCACCATACCGGTCTGACACGCAGTGGGTCCCGGGTTCGATCCCCGCCCAGACAGACATCTGAATGATGAGTTTACATTTCTGTTCTGGGTCTGGGTGTTTGTGTATTCGTCTTTGTGTATCCATGGCACCCACGACACAGGAGAAAATCCTACTGTGGGGCTATGAGTGTAGAAAACGTTTTTTTATATTTCAGAGAAACGTAATAATTTTATTTTTATAAGTTTTATCTCATATCTTATATGTATAATGTATTTGCAAAAAAAAACTGAGGTTTAAGATAAGAACAAATTGAATTTTTGTGCGTCTGTGTGTTTGAAAAAGATGTAACCAACAGCAAAGATTTTCAACTAAAATATTAAGAATATATTGTATCAAAAAAAGAAAGTTTAAAAACTAAAACCCAACTACTAAAACACACTCTAAAAAGTACAAAACAAGAAAATAGTCTCCGCTGAAATTATAATGTACAAAAAATATCGGCTAATAAACAAACAACTTAGTTATACGTATTCTATTTTAACGTATTTTTATATGTCATACTGATAGAGATTTGTTTATAAGATAGACGTGATCGTATGCCACTTTGATTTTATTTCATTATTAAAATGAATCTGCTTTTGCTACAGTAGGTGGTGCAATACAAGGGACGACAAGCTTTTATCTATACATATAAATAAAATTGAAGTGTCTGTTTGTAATATCAAAAT
>MOOZ01001223.1:104512-120973 GCA_002930495.1 Cecropterus lyciades
CTCTCAGGTGTGTAGGTTTCCTCACGATGTTTTCCTTCACCGTAAAGCAGTGATAATTAATTTTTAATACGCACATCATTTTAGAAAAATCAGTTGTGCCTGGGATTCGAACCTCGGACCCTCGATTGAGAGGCCGAGTTTCAACCATTCGGCTATCACTGCTCGGCTATCACTCTGTTACATGTAGCATGCCCAATTTCAGCATTCGTCTCGATTTCAACACCCAACTCGATTTCGGTTCTCACCACAAATTTGCCATTCGCTTCTATTGCGACACATGCCTTAATTTGCACCCACCAGTCAAAATATCTCATTAGAAGGTTGAAGACGGATTTAAAGGTAGTATAACCCTTTATGGATCGATGTTTAAGCACTGTGTTGTGGTTTGGCGGGTGAAAGAAAGGCATAAGTACGCATTTAAGTAAAACTAATATTATCAGGGGTTGATTACAGATCATCAGTGTCAGCGTCAGTATGAGCAGGGGCCACTTGCCATCAGATAGACTGATTGATCGTTTTTAAAAGCGTTCTGTCTATATATTTTTCAATCAAGCCTGTACTCGTATGTATGTTTGGTTGAAATTGGGAAAAATTTAGAATTTTTGCTGCCGTACAGAAAATGTAATGGTCATTTAAATTGACTGAATTGATCGGTGTTATTTAAGAGCATAACTTAAGAATAATTAAATGATCTTAATACTGGAGTAGCCTCATAGTTTGGTGTCCTTTACTGATAAGCCGAAGGGTGTGGGTTCTATTCCCGATCGGGACAAACTTATTAACGGGTATTATTCAAATATTTATTGTTATTATAAAATATATCCTTTTTACAAGTAGTTGACCGAATATAAATAGCTTTTTTGATGAACACGCAAAAGGAAAGGGAAGGAAGACGGTCAAATTGATGCAGAAACAAGGTTCGTTAGGTAGGTCGCAGTGTCACGTAGTATCGAAAATGGGCCGGAATATTCCGTGCAATCCGCAGTCCGGGAAATCTCGACGTGTATACGTACGGTTGAGCGAAATTTCAAACTAGATTTACGATTCCTACTGAAATTTCATAAATTTTCTGCAAAATGTCACATTTTATATTTAACGTCATGGCTAAGAGTATACGAAATCAGGATTGTGGTCATCACGTATTTTATTAACTAAAGTAAGATAAAAGTTGAAAACGAGCATGCCGTCCACCTGATGGTGAGTGGTCACTACGCCAATGCATATTTAAAACTCCTAAATGATTTTTAACTGACGTCACTAACAGATGCATTGTTACTCCTAAGGACTAAGGAAGATTGAATAAGCATTTACAAGTTACCAACTTACCTCACACCTCAATCTAAACCACCGTAGAGCTTAACACTGTTGTTATTAAATAGAAAAGGGTCGTGTTGCTTCTGGAGTCGAATCTTGAGGTATTTTATCAATTATATATTAATGCCGTGTGATGTTGATCTTGAATAGTACCAATCCCTTTTTTCCTGTAGATGTCGTAAGACGCCACTAAAGGACGAAATCTAGGAGGACGGTAACAGCGTCCTTTGTAACATCAAAACCCACTGTAAACTGGCAAAAACCCGTAATAGGTCTATCCAGTAGTAGAGCTTCAAGGCCTGATTGATGTATTATCTATACTAATATAAAAATGTGTGTGTCTGTGTGTTATTCAACCACGCAAGAATCAGTGGTCCGATGTACATTAAATTTTGCATGGATGTAGCTTATTTAACTGGTCAGTCTATAGGCTATTTTTGATTTGGATATTTTTCGCTTTTTAAATGTTCTCACGTAGCGAGGAACGGGCACTTCAGCTTGTAATTTTTTTTTTGGTTTTAATATTGTACTATGTCTTAGTCAATTTTGAATACATATTCACGCATTTTGTTTGTCATTCCTCACGTATATGTGTCTGCAATGTTTGTCAGCGAATAAATGTTTTCTGATTCTGATTCTGATTCTAATTAATATAATTTTCTATCAATGGCCCTTCAAATTTGGTTAAACGAAATAGATACGAATTTGTTTCCGTGCAAATGAAAACGTAGGGAAATGACTAAATTGATGAAGAAACAAGGTTCGTTAGGTAGGTCGCAGTGTCACGTAGTATCTAAAATGGGCCGGAATATTCCGTGCAATCCGCAGTCCGGGAGATCTCGACGTGTGTACGGTTGAGCGCAATTGAAAACTAGATTTACGATTCCTACTGAAATTTCATAAATTTTCTGCAAAATGTCACAATTTAGGTTTTACGAGTAAATATGACAACTCAAATATTTTGAAATTCATGGAACTCATGTATAAGCAGGTATTATTTTACTGTATTTCTTTATCGATAAATTAGCTTATTCTTGCGTCACCACTTGCTTTGGTAAAGTGTAATACGGTTATAAGTATCGTATTTATTTAATCAGGTTATAAAACTATCAGAATGCCAAATTTCAGCGAAATCCGACAAATAGGTTTTGCGTGAAAGATAAACAAACATATACACACATACATACAAACACTCGAAACACATAACCATCCTTCTGACGCAGTCTTCTAATAATTAGATATAATTTTAATGAAAATGTCACCATTTTTTTCATAGCTTGACATCTTTATCTTTTTTTTCTCAAAATTAATGTTCGGCCTAAAGCGTGTTGCTTAGTAATAAAAACACACCACTTAGCCCCGCCAATTTGTCACCATTTGCAAATAATCGTTATAATGATTAATGGACATTATTAAGTCCGTAAATTGTTTCCTTTCATTATTCATACTTTAATATCGTGGTTATTTACGACGATTTGAGCATTTAGTTAGACTAGATGATAGATTAGATAATATTATAAAAGTCTAGATAGATGTTAAAAACGTCATAACTGCCGTGTATGACATATGAACGTCATAAATGATGACCGCGTGGTGGAGCGGTCAGCTTACCGGTCACGTTGTGGGTTCCGGGTTCGATCTCCGAGCAGACATCCATATGTCTTTTTGTACATAAAACAGAATGGCAAACGAGCATGCAATCAACTTAATGGTAAATGGTCGTAGACTAATAAAAAAAATAAACTGGTCGTAAGCAACTTCATATGGAACAGAAGTTCTATCCAAAATCAATTACAGATGCGTTGCTGTGTTCATAAAGCTTTCTCTTATTTCCAGTTCGACCTTGGCTGCCAGGATTGGAAGCGGTCACTGGTTGGAACCGTCCACAACGCCGGTTTCTTCATCTCAATACCGCTCACCGGGCTCATCTCTGATAGATTCGGACGGAGAATGGCCCTGGTCTTCGCGAGTGTTGCCAGCGGAGTGTTCGGAGTGATACGAGCCTTCTCCTTGAACTACGAGATGTTCATAGTCCTGGAGTTCTTGGAGCCAGCGCTCGGAGGCGGCGTGTATACCGCTTGTTTTGTACTTGGTACGTTTTTAAGTAAACCTTTCTCGAGGCTCAAGTGCACAACAAGCATACCATTTTTGTACAAAATGTGAAGTAAACCTCCTTATAAGATCTTAGAACATTAACTCCGAATTCGAATCGTGACGTTTTGTACTTGGTACGTTTTTAAGTAAACCTTTCTCGAGGCTCAAGTGCACAACAAGGATACCATTTTTGTACAAAATGTGAAGTAAACCTCCTTATAAGATCTTAGAACATAACTCCGAATTCGAATCGTGACGTTTTGTACTTGGTACGTCTTTAAGTAAACCTTTCTCGAGACTCAATTGCACAACATGGATACCATTTTTGTACAAAATGTGAAGTAAACCTCCTTACGAGATGTTAGAACATAACCCCGAATTCGAATCGTGACATGTATTTGTCAGACAAATCATCGAATGATGCATATTTCTTAACATTTTTAATTTTGAAACAAATTTGGTATTTAAATAGGATATCAGTAAAATCTAACCAAAAGACCAGACAGGTATGCGTGTGGTAATGTTTGAATTAATTTCAAATCTTTAAGGTTGATAAAACGTAAACCCTTTAAACCAGTAACTCGTAACTAACAAATACGACATTTTAGAGGTCGACCACTCGTAACGTATCAATAACGTTATTAACTTCCTACAGTATACAGATGTTCGTCTCACTGATATATAATAAAATAACTTCCTATTCCATTAGATACGGTACATGAGTATAAAGTGTTATTTCCTAGAAAGTAAATTCAAAGGCCAAATCACCTGCGCTTTATTTAAAGGTTAATTTTAGAGAGTATTGTCTTGCATTAAAACATCCTTATTTTATAAAATTGAAGGAACAATAACCGTACAAGTAAAGTACGTAACTAAATTTTATCCGATAGATAAATAGTTTATCCGATAAATAAATAAATTATTGCCATCCGTGATCATCTGTAATGATCCCTAAATATGATCCAACATAACTAAGTCCTAAGTCCTATCTGAGATAGTCCAGATGAGGTCCTAACAGTAATACTTTTAACATAAGTAGTAGATAATTTAGGCGATCATCGTTTTGGCGATCGCATAGGTACCTTATCAAATTTTCTGGACTATGGAATACACGCCTTTAAACGACTGCGTTAGTGCGTTTACGAACGCCGAACCCGTGAGTCAATAAAACGAGCGCAACGACTTTACGGGACACGTAGTTAATAATGCTAATGATATATCATAGGATATATACATATATGATCCTAGGATATACGGTCATGTCGCCACGTAGCGCAGAGTGTACTGGCTTCGAGGAACCCCTCCTTGCTCGGGCAATTCCCCCAGTGGGTGCAATGCCCACCGGTGTTGTCGACTGCCGTTAGCGATGCCTTAGGTCTTCCGACCTGTGCTGGGCGGCTCCAGAAACGTAGTTTCGTACCATTGCATAACCCATTTTTATTGGCATCATCTAAACATATGTATAGTGACAAAGAAGGCCCGATTCTTGGCATTAAGGCACCAACTAAAGATAAAAAGTGACTCATAACAGCATAACAAGTAATAAAAAAGTACTATCTATATAATTGAATATATTGCTCAAAATAAATTTAGGATATAAGAAAAAATACGCGATATGATTAATAAATAATTAATCTTCGTCCACTCGCACATTTGAATAATATATCTCATTTTTGTTGTACGAGTAATCCATAAGCGCTTATTGATAAGTAACTCACCTACCGCACGGCCGTAGGCGCGTACAACTTTTTTTGCCTCGCGGGTATGACGTAAATTTACATTGATCAACATCAGTGTTCGGAACTGTACGATAATTTCATAGTAACTTACGATGTACGAAGCACCCTATTATCATACATCGATTGTACGATAATTTTCATTACGACGAAAGATTACATTTTTTGTTTTAAAAATTAAAAATATTTTGAGATTAGGATTGTTTTTGTCATCATTTGTGTCTCGAAACCAAACTGTCTTACGAAAGTTCAGGGATGACTTTTTTGTTTTTGGTCGTCAAATATTTTGAGAAAACGTTTTTTTGGTCGCGAAATATTTTGAGATGACGATTTTTTTTGCTCGTCAAATTGGATGTACCAATGTACGTTGTTGTACAATAATTTTGATCCAAATAATCCAAAATACGATAATTTTACGGCTGTCGTACGATAATTGTCTAGCTACGGGCCGGGAACACCGCTACATCACGTTTTTCGCATTCAGTACAATAAAAGTAGCATGTCTGCTGGAGCCCTTATACTATTCATTAATTTTATTTGTAGTACAAGTTTTTTCGTCCATAGTTAAGATATAAACCTTGACCTGTAATCGTTTTGCTTAATATTCAATTACACTGGTTTATCGTTTCAAAGCATGCGGAAATAATTAGGTACGGTACTGCTTTGCAAAATTGTGGCATAAAAATATCTAATCAATTAATTTAAAAGCATTGATTAATTAAAATAAATATGAAATAAATGTAATAAATTTAGAGTAAAACCTAAATTTGTATAAACAATTCAGATTCAGAAATTATATGAATATTCAGATTCAGATTCCGACCTAGATTAGATGTCCTTTTTTGTCCACTTTAATAAGGGGCCACTGCCGCCCTTGGGGATTTGTAACTAACCCAAATGGTATGTAACGCCTACTGGACTTGAGGTTGGCCATGCATCGTTACTCCTAAGCACTAAGTTGGAATGCCTTATGTGTCGTGTGCCAAGAGAAACATAGCCCCCTCATACACAGCAAGTCTATATACTTATTAAATAGAACAGAAGTTCCAGAAGGTGATATATATGATTGACTTTGTTTCTTACCCATTTCTGTTTTTCCTTTCATATATTGCAAATAATCTGCTAGTAGAAAAGTAATCCGAAATATACTTTAAATGTAAATGTTTACAAACTTAGACTTTTATTGTAGCGTTTCTTAAGGTTTGTTGTATTTGGTGGCAACATTAGCGTATCGAATTGGGGATTACCTACTTGTAGATTATAATTTAAGAGTAAACTTAAAAATTGCAACTTTCACTCTTATAAGAAAGTAATGGTTGTTAGAGAAAAATAATTTAAATTTAATAAAATAATAGTTTTGAAATATTTTTAACTATAAAATTGTTTGTAATCTCTGTCTTAAATGAAATCAGCTGGTATAGAACTGTCCATTGATTATAACGGAGGTCGTATATTAGTAGTATTATAATAAAAATAATACGACTCGCGTGGTGGAACGGTCATCATACTGGTCTGACACGCAGAGGGTCCCGGGTTCGATCCCCGGCCAGACAGACATCTGAATGATAAGTTTAGATTTCTGCTCTGGGTCTTAGTGTTTGTTTATTTGTCTTTGTGTGTCCATGGCACCCACGGCACAGGAGAAAATCCTAATGAGTGTAGAAAACATTTATTTATTTACTTACAATTATACAAACGTATAGAAAATGAAGTTAATTTTATTTACACTAATAGGACCACACTAGCAACCCTGTGCCCTTGAGATCGGACTGCATAAGCAACTTTATATAGGGGGTTGCCTGAAGTTATCACAGTGCCTGAATCCGATCAGAATTGTGTTGCTTCTTTGGATAACTTAAATGGTAGCCTTCAATAGTAGCATTCAAGGTGTTCCGGTATCCGCATCCCTACCATCGAAACGCAAGAACTCGCTAGAAATCGGTATAAAGATGATTCCTCCCAGATGAACAGGTTTCTATTTGGAAATAATCATAATCACGAGCTACCTTAAATTGAAGTTTAAAAATATTTCCTTTTCACGTCGTGAACATACTTTTCCTCTAAATAATTTAATTAATAGATAGTTTAACTTGTACAAAAGTAAATGTGTATCAAGAAAAGTAAATGTGTAAGGAGGTCACCCTCCTTTATTCTGCCATGATTAAGTGAGGCGAAAAAAACGATTGCAAAAACACAGTCGAAGTCGTTTTATTTATAACCATCTATTTACTTCTTGCACGAGTGTAGAAAGTGATCTCTGAGGCCTTTTTTAGTCTACAAAAACCGAGCTGAGAGTAATTGATTAACTGCAAATATAGATTACATGGCGAGATCTTGAACTTGGCAATTTATAGTCAAATTCAAACTAATATCATTGTTATAATATTAAAACAAAATACCCGACAGGTTAAAACGATTTTGTTTTTTACTCATATGTAATCATATATTTAATTTAATGATTTATATGATTTTTCATCAAATAGTCAAGTAAAAGTATTATAATATATTTTTTTAGAATGGTCTTTTTACTAGCTTTTCTTTGATACCCATATTTTCATGTGAATAATAAAATCCCCCCCCACCATTTTCTCCCTATTCGCAGGCGCCATTTTTATAAATTATATAGCCTATGTCACTCTGCAAACTGAGGCGTCATACGTCGCAATCCTTCAAGTCTTAGGGTCCCGCGTGCCAAAGAAATGGACAACAAATGACAAACATTAGCATAGAATCTATCTATATCTATAGAACGCGTCCCATTATATGACCTAAAAGCATATTATAAGACCAAAACGTGAAGGAAAATTCGGAAATAATAGATCCTATAGATATAGTTAAGTTAATGTAAGTCCAAAAACAGAAGGTCGGCAATTCGGCAGAACGTCTGAAAATTTGAATGTGTCTGAATAATGTCGATTAAAAACAAAAAAGTTTTTTATTATCTATTTTGATCCTTAGTGGAATATTATGCAAGTAAGTTTCTCTATCTTAAAAACAAAAACTAATACTTCACACTACGCCTTCACGTTTTTATCTATCTTTATGTATTAGAAGTATATATGTATTTTTTCTCGTGATACTTTACATTAAGTATTACCTACATACTCAATATATGTTATGGCACATATGATACCATCAATAACCATGGAACGACGTCACCGACCTTGGGTTTAACGCCTCATCAGTTGTTATTGACTATGCTTTTTGCTTGTCAATGGTGTTCACCTAAGGGTCATGGGGCCCTGATTACATACCGTTTGTTTAGTCAGTCTATATCGCTATATATAGATTGGAAAAAGATCAGTACTTAAGCACATCTACATTAATTGGTTTTGTGTTTTTGTTTTCTTCGGAATGATGTTTCTATAGAATGAGCTATGATCGCCTAATGTTTGGAACTCGGCCTATCAATCGATGGTCATAGGTTTGATTCCTAGGCATGTACCACTGATTTTTCTAAAATGATTTGCATATTACAAAATGATTATATGGTGAAAATATTAATGGTAGATATACTTTACAAACTAAAATAAAATAAATCAACTGACTGAGAGTAGAACACTTAATTAGACCTTAGCGCTGCCGACATGTACCTCCTTTAATTATGTTTTATATTTCATAGCATTGTAACTTATGAGGGATTTAAATTATTACTACAATTCACTAATTTGATATTACTGAATTTTTCATACCATTGCATAAAAGTAATCGGGTGATCTCGAAATATAACAAAATTACTTTAAATGGTACATATCAATACAAAATAATTCTATGCATATACTTCTATTAACTGAATCAGCTCGAGGTATTTCAAAGCCCATCGACAAGCCTCAAGGTTCTAATCTAAGCATCAGTAGATTACATCTTGCTTAATCAAATATCAATCTTCGTCCCACTATCAAATCAATTAACTCTTCAGTTTGTGTAATAATGTCAACATAAACATCACACACGATTTATTACAGCTAATTTATTCAACAGGTGCGTGATAATCACAAACCATCAAATTTAATAACCAATCATTTTATTTCCAACTGAATGAATAGTTTGAACACATAATACGTGTTGATTTTTCGGAACTATTGTTTTTGCTGTAACTGTCATTCTACGCCATCATCATGACTATAAATCTATAATCAACAATTTATTGACCCACTGACTGACTGAATCGGTTTAGGCTATAGTCCACCACGCGCACTCGAGAATTGGTAGACTTTACACACTTTTAAGTAGACTTCATCGAGATTTTTTCATTCGTGATAGTAAGAGTTAACGCATATTATAATAAAAATAGTTTATGCGGTCAGAGGAACCCCTCAGGAACCAAGTTCAATTCATGCAACTCCGTCGTTAGGAAATCTGCAATAGTATTAAAAATATTATCGGCCAGTCACCATTTTTACATCACTGATAAAATCTTTAATTGCCGCAATTTATTTTTTCAGAAAAACCATAAAATATAGGAAATACTCTTTCTTCTTCTTCTTCTTCTTCTTTCTTCTAATTCTTTTGACATAAATGAATAAGTTATAGAGTACTCGGTTTTTATATTAGCACGGCTTCCATGCTTTTCATGATTTGTTTATAATAGGCTCGATACACGCACCCGCACAGCACATTTCGTTACGTGACGATTTCTACCAATTCGCATTCCTCGTGAGCTTCGTCAAGGAACTTCGTTCCAATAATATGCACATACCTTCAAAAAGTCAGAGATGCGTTCATGAAAATAGGCCCTTCAGTTCCCGGAATGCAAGACCGATATTTATACTACTAGGCTATCTATACAACTACCAGTGATACTGCTGGCATATATTATCGATGACTGCATGCGTTGCCGTGAGTTATACTAATTTCTTAACTCATAACATTTAACTTTTTCAGCATTGGAGTTGGTAGGTCCAAAAGGCCGTGTCTTCGCAAGTCTTCTGTTCAACACCATGTTTATCCTCGGAGGAGTAACAGTTACCTTATTGTCCTGGTGGCTTCAAAGCTGGAGGTACCTTCTACTCATCATCTACACTCCTTCAATTTTAGTTTTCGTCTACATCTGGATCCTCACTGAGAGCTTTAGATGGTACTTCAGCAAAGGACTTTATGAGGAAGGCTTAAATGTCCTACAAAAATGCGAAAAAGTCAACAACGTCACTGTACCGAAAGACCATTACGACCAAGTTGAGAAACATGCCATGAGACAACGGGATGCCAGAAAATCAGAATCTCTAGAGAAAAATCAGTCAACATTCAAACAGTTGCTACTATCATCACTAATTTGGAAGAGACTATTTATTTGTTCTTTTCTCTGGACAGCGTCTACTTTGGTCTACTACGGTCTTTCCATCAATGCTATAGAGTTGTCAGGGAACAGCTACTTAAATTATATTGTGGTGATTGTAATTGAAGCGCCAGCTAATGTCTGCAAGTTGATCTGTCTAGACAGATTCGGAAGGAAGCGGGTAATAGCAACGGCATTCTTGCTAACAGCTTTAATTCTCATCAATTATGGATTTATACCAGGTAATTCTTATGATATTATTTTCGATCTACCAAGTTGCATAACGTTAGTTGCGTTGGGTATTTAGATGCGTGACCGCTAGTAGTTAAATTGCGCCTCCCGGGCATCGGCTCCGTTTGCTGTCATTCACCGCAGTCCTTACATCTTTTTGGAGGCATCATGGTCAGTTTGAAAACATTTGACCATACCATACCATAGGGCCCCCTATGATCTGCAATAGAACAATAGAACAGTGTCAGTGAACTGAACTTAGTGGAGTACGACACACAGCTGAGATAGGTCAATCACTACTCTTTGAAAGATTGTCGCCAATAACTTTTGTAAATGTAAGTTTCCCCATTGTAATAACCTTCGCATCTTTTTTATTATATACATAACCCCTTTAGATTCTAAGAAGTTTCATTCTAATTTAATATTACATTTTCAGCGGGAAACTGGTCCACAACGTTTTACCTCGGAGGGAAATTCTTTATCACTCTCGCATATAATTCTCTGTACGTATTCGCCGCGGAGGTATTCCCGACAAACTATCGCACTACACTGCTTGCAATATGCTCCACTTTGGGAAGAATCGGATCTGCGTTGGCTCCACAAACTCCCCTTTTGGTAAGTAACAAATTCATTAGAATTATTTAAGATTCAGGATATATGTACGTTATGGTAACAGTATGCGAAAACGTAAACAATGATTGTTTTGAGGAAACGTAATAAACTCGCACTAACAGCACTGTTGGTAAGGCCAATGTCGTCCTCAGACAACATTAAAATACTTCATATATAACACGGGTTCCATCTGAAGTCCATCACAGTTGCATTGCTACTACTGAGAACTAAGACGGTCTTATTATATGAAAGTGAAACGGCAACCAAATTTCTATAAATTATGATGTCCGCTTACTATCTTTTGAGATCAGCCGACCGGCTTTGCCTCTATTGAGGTCAGCCGGCTTTTATGAAGAAATTCGGTACATAAATGTAGAAATTATAAATTAAACCTACATGAATAACCTTTTGGTTAAGCAATTAAATAGGTAGCGGTAGGTAGCCTGTGACCCGAAAAGTTTATTTTGGACCATTTACGCTATTTCCACGCTACGTATTTCACGGCAAACCCTCAAGTCGCATATTTTAATTCGCTCCAATGGATTTCTTTTTCCGTGAATTAAATTATGTAGAAAAGGCACGTTTTTAGACTATTTGTCACAAAGCTGCTTACACATCGCTTGCCTAAAACGTCTATTGAATGGAGTTTCAAAGCATTTTTGTGTAATGAAAGCGGCATGGCATGGCAAGCATGCCGCGTGCAGATATTTATTACTATTTAGAATAGAAAAGAGTGCTACTACCACTTTTAAAAACCGACCAAGTGCAAGTCGGACTCGCGCACGAAGAGTTCCGTACAATTATTTCTAAAAAAGGCAAAAAAATCATGTTAAATATGTATTTTATTCTATTTTAGTATTTGTTGTTAGAGCAGCAACAGTAACACATCATCTGTGAAAATTTCAACTATAGCTACCTCGGTGCATGAGATACAGCCTGGTGACAAACAGACAGACAACTTAATAATAGGGTCCCGTTTTTATCCTTTGAGTACAGAATTCTAAAAAATAACGTACACTGCAGATAAATACCTCGACATTCGACTTAAAATTAGAAAATGATAATTACTTATGTAATGAACATTTTGTTCAGGAGAACGCCAATAAATTGTCGTTATAACAAATTAAGTGTCGTTATAACATTTTTTATTTATTTTTATAACTTTAAAAATATAATAAATAACTCAGTTATTACTTTACTGGTCTTGAAAAATAGCGACGTGTTTCGTTTTTGTTGCAAAGATTTGTAATAAGTCAGATACTACGTGCCTACTTTAGACTTACCATCAAGTGGACTGCATGCACTTTTTCTACTTTCATACTATTAAGAAATAATAAACCTTATTTCAGGCAAAATACTACGAGTTTCTTCCAACGATGCTATTTGGGATAATGGCAGCATTCTCTGGGATCCTGGTCTTCACGCTACCTGAAACTAATAACCAGAAACTACCGGATTCATTGAAAGAAGCCCAAGAACAGGATCGACAACAACCAGAAACAGAAGAGAAGAGTGCAGACAATAAGACTAGGTTATGAGGAAAGAGATAGATTATGAGTAGACTTTTTTTTATTTTATTGATACCCCCGAGGCGTATAACAAGTATAACGTGAGTATTTGTGTATCAGTCCGTGGCATCTTAGCCCCTAAGTGGCTGAACTGAATAATAATTTTTAATTGACTTTTAAAAGGAAATAGTTATCTATTCGTCACACACACATATATAGATATATTCTCGATATATTTCATTATTTTCATTTGAAAAGTGACTTGATGAGTACATATATTATTAAAGTTGTTAACCTTTTTGAAGATAATTAGGAATTAAGTGTTTTAAATTTCCTTATTTTATAAGTTTTCTCGTCTTTTTTCCATATTAAGACTGTCTACATGCTACGTGCTCAAGTTTTTTGAAAATTAGACGTGAGGAATTCGTACAATTATTATGATAGCACGTACCCGAGGACCAGGAAACATTCGCTTCGAGCGTTTTGCTGCCAGCGTTAACCACTGAGCGTTAAAACAAACGTACAATCTTATAAGGCCACGAAATTGAAGAGATTGCAACATTGTGATCAGACCGCCTGGTGTACGTTATATTATGTCTATTTTATTTTGTTATCTTTGTTTCGTTTGATATAAAATAAAGATGTTTGTATTGTAGTGTATTGAAATTTTGAAGCAACTTGTACCGAATTTTCTGAAATACGCTCGACGCTGACACTAAGCTATGTTTCCTTGCCTTCGGGTCAACGTAATACTCATAATTTCGCTGCTTGTATTGAATAATAACACAACTCAAAAACTTAACAATGCCTTAGTTTCTATCTTTAAAATGAATTAATTTATTATATTGACGACTCGCGTGGCGGAGCGGTCACCATAATGGTCTGACACGCAGTGGGTTCGATCGCGTTCGATCTCCAGCCAGATAGACATCTGATTGACGAGTTCAGGTTTTTGTTCTGGGTCTGGGTGTTTGTGTATTCGTGTTTGTGTGTCCAACAGTGTGTGTGTGTGTGTGTGTGCGACACAGGAGAAAATCCTAGTGTGGGACTACGAGTGTAGAAAGTGTTTTAATCAATATTTAATTAAATTAATTTAAAGTTACCAACCACGGTATAGTTAGAACACACAGTTTTCAATTCTATATTTTTTTGAATAAACTCAATATTAGCGAATTTTGAATTGTGCGAATATTCATGCAAAGCAGTGATTTATGTGTAAGCAAATGACAAATAACCACCTAAATATTTTATATAGTAGATAATTACATAGGATATATTTAAAGTAAACTGAACATGACGTGTGAACGTTATGTAATAAAATATGACACAACCGACGACATCATTAATAATTCATTTTGATTTAAAAAATTCCCTTTACATAAATGTCAATAAACAATATTTCTGAAATGGGCATCTGTATAAACAGAATTGTTAATTCTTATAGTTATTTAATATAATTTGACACACATGTTGGACTCAATTCTATGAATAATGGTCTCAAACTACATTTAATATCGAATGCGTGAGGTCTAAATAGATACACACATATCACAGTGAGAACCGATCTTTATATTTTTAGGGGAAAATTGAGTAAAATACTTAAAACTAGTCCTAATAACGTAGTCTATTGTCTAGCAAATTAAAATTGACGACTTCAAGCTAGAAAAGGATATTAAATGAAATGAAATTCCATTCCTTTTCAAGAAACTCCCCAACATGCGAATACAATTTTATCATTTGGGGTCATCCATAAATTACGTCACACGTTTAAGGGGGAGGGGGGTCAATAAAGTGTGACATTATGAGACAAGGGGTACGGAGGGGAGCTAAATTTCGTGACGTCACGTTTTACAAAATATCTATGTTTTTATTGCACAATAATTTCAATGTAAATAAATAGAATTTCGAAACTGCTGTTCTAATTTTAAAAATTCCTTGACTAAAATTGCTAAATATGTGTACATCACACTAGGGAGGGGGAGGTCTTACAAATGTGACAAGGACAGAGGGGAGGGGTCATAAAATCATGAAATTCGTGTGACGTAATTTATGGATGGTCCATTTCCACAATATGCAAATTGTGGAAATTACAAAATTGGTCCCTTCACATTAGGTCATTTTTATTTCCAAAGTGCGTTTGTTTCGATCTCTGTGTGGCGAAACGGTTTCGTGTAGTGATTTTCTACGATCAAGAAAAGATATCATGCCGGCGTGTCATAAATATTGGTGATGACCTTGTCTTTATTTTTGTTTAAAGAAATAGCCATAACGAATTATAAGTAATTGTAAAAAAAGAAAAAACTCGGCTGCTTTAACTGAAAGAGTGGAAAATAAGTATAATTTCTATCGATAACTATAATTATATGACATGTCATATATTTTAGTAGTTACTGTTTTCAGCATAAGTAGTCGGGGCTTTTTATGTTTTATAATATCAAAATAGCAAAATAAAAATCTTATAATATCAATATTTCTGTAATTGTTTACATAGCAGCTTTAATATCATACCAATTTTAATAATAAAAAAATCGTACCTTCCACTCTCTTTTCTGTTCGCAGGTGCCATATTAAATTTATATAGCTTATGTCATTTTGACAATTGTGTCAATTCCAAAGATATGTCAAATGTCACAATCCGTCAAACAGTTTGGTTTGTAGAGAGCGCCAAAGAAAAGGACGTACAAAGGTACATCATACCTACATACGGTCGAAAAAAATGAGTCTCGTTCTAACGCAGTGAGGTAAAAATAACAAGACTGTGTCATCAATTGGTATAACATGACGTGTCATAATTTTTTCGATGCGTTGTATCGTTTAAGACTTGTAATTTGGCTCAATGGAGAATTTAATCTAAAATGACGTCGTAAATGTATATGTGTATAGAAATTCTCATTAAGATTTCCGTTTTTATTTAACCAAGTTAAAAATAAAGATTTATACAAAAAATATCTTCATACGAAGTAGGATCGTAAGAGATCCTGAGGTGGGATCGTAAGGGCCATTTCCGCCCATTTGACCAGTGCTTCTAGATCGTGATTATGAAATTACAGTATTTCCTACTTAAATCTACTGCATTTTGTACAAAGTGACAGTAAATGCCATTTTAAATAATTTTGAAGGGTCATCTATTTTGACACATACCCAACTGTGTTTATGCAATTTGACGGCCAAAAAATGCTATTTATATACATTCCTCGATCAAATTTCGATACAAAATGTAATAATCATGAAATAAAATAACAAAATTACTACTTTTATTTGCTTAAAACTACGTTGTTGCCTAATCCTGTAGATTCCTACACTGTATATTTACCATTACATTATACCTTAAGTTAAAAATTTAACAGAGTAAGGTTAATACTGTAAGTAGTAAGTAGATTTTGACGACCCGCGTGGCGGAGCGGTCACGATACCGGTCGGACACGCAGTGGATCCCGGGTTCGAACTACGGCCAGACAGAAATTTGAATGATGAGTTTCGGTTTCTGTCCTGGATCTGGGTGTTTGTGTATTCGTCTTTGTGTGTCCATGGCACCCACGACACAGGAGAAAATCCTACTGTGTGGCTATGAGTGTAGAAAGCGTGTTTTTTTTTTAAGATTTACTGTAATTTAAGAGCACCTGGAAGCACTCTTGACATTACGTTCAGATTTCCGACAACTGTTAAATGCCTTCATACCTATAGGTACTAA
>MOOZ01001229.1:104062-117588 GCA_002930495.1 Cecropterus lyciades
CAAACAAACGAACACAGAAATAAAGACGTTGTATTTTGTCACATAAATGGGAAAATACATGTAAAGCTTCCATTCATTCACCCATAAGCCTTTCGAGATACATTGCTGGACATTGGCCTCCCCTAGTTAGAGTGGCCAGTTGGAGTGGATCCAACTGGCCATGTACCTTCTGAATCCCTTCTGAACTGCTGGGAAGTGGTTTCCTATCTTCTTCAGGTCATAAGTTCATCAGGTGTAGAACCTGTTTTTCTTTTGCCTATACGTAGTCGCCACTCCATATAAATCTTAATACTTACATTGTTACATTTTACATCAATCCTGTTAATCTTATTTATAAAATTAGCGACAAGTAAAACTGTCAAAGTGGCCGCTGGCTTTAATCTCCGCTTCGGGTTCATGTAATGAGCTCAGAAACTTTTAATGTACTTAAAACGAAGTGTCTCAGTTGAGCTCCAATGATATTTTATTTATATTTATTTTTCATCTAAATATACCTTTAATTCTAACTGTTATCCGCGACTTCGTACGCACAGACTGTGCACAATAAAAATAACCCCAACTTATTTTCCTGTCGGTGTTAAATAAAGATCCTTCTTCAATAGGTGTATACATAAAATTAACCAATAGTTCATATTTCGTTGTTCTAGCTTATAAGCTCCGCAACCATTAGTCTGAATTGAGTATCGTTACGTTTTAATCTACATTAAGAGAAATCAATTTATTATAATTAAGTTGTTAACTTAGGAACGACTCGATATAATATACTTAACACGAAATTAAACATTAAAACAGAATTCAAACAACGCTAATAATACAAAAGAATGTAACACAAAGTGGAGAGTAAAACCAGGTAATTTGTACAAAGTAAAGCAATTAATAAGTCAGCCCGTCAGAACTGAAAACTCAATTAAGCATAACTTTAACAATGTTTAAATCTTTAACGCCCAGTGGATAAAAGCGAGAGAAAATCAATATCAGAATTATCGCTTTGCCCTGTCGTCTACGAGTACTAAGAAGTAGTAAGAGTAAGTGAAAGTAGGAAAAACATAAACGCTTTCTGCTCTCATAGCCCCACTTTAGGATTTTCTCCTGTGTCGTGGGTGCCATGGACACACAAAGACAAATATACACACGTCCAGACCCAGAACAGAAATGTAAACTCATCATTCAGATCGTCTGTCTGTCTGAGTGTCTGTCTGGCCGGGGATCGAACCCGGGACCCACTGCGTGTCAGACCGGTATGGTGACCGCTCCGCCACGCGGGTCGTCAACGATAATAAAATAATTATACAGAATTATTTACCATTGGTACATGAATTTCTTCCCGCGACCAATTTTCTCCTGATCGTGATCTATAGCATAAAACATGGTATAGATTCTATACATTCTGATCTAACTTTTAAAATTCTATGTATATGCAAGTAGCAATTACATATTAAAATGTAACCAAAGTACGCTAGAAATATTCCAACTAGATAATAAATATACCACCTGTAAAGTAGAAGTAATAGGTAAGGCAAGAAATTATAAGGCAAGGTTGAAATAAGAAATAAGGCAAATGCGGAAATGTTATCAATAAACTTACCAATCATTATGAAATTATATTTAAAAATAAAGTTTCATTTGAATTGGTTCGATTCGATTTCTTTACAGATGCGTTGTTATCCCGATCTAACATGATGATTGTAAGTGAACCACACTTTCAAAACATTTACATTGCTCTCATAAAATAAGGCGAAACAGTACACAATACATACAGCTAACAGAAAAAGGTCGCGTAAAAAGGTCGCGTCTCTGTAAATAGGTTACGAAGTGTTTCAAATTCAAATTGAAATCATTATTTGTGGCAAAATTATACATATACGTAAATAATATACAACATACTAATAAGCTAGAGATTATTTAAACTATATTCAGTAGCCTAGGGCTATCCTATTAAGCATTTAGATAAACTCTGTAACAAGAGGCTCCGTTCTTACGTACTACGCAATATGATACGTAATACAATAAGTTTCATGATATATATTTTACACCTGATATTAAATTAAAAATATACAACTCAATGAATAACGAATAATGAATTTCTATGTGATTTTGAATTATGTTCATTTGAACGTTTTGTGCAAATGAAAGGAATTCAAGTTTATTTTTTTTCCTTGCATTTCTCTTGAGGTCACGCGTACAAGAGTACCTATGTGTGTGTGTAAATGTTTATGTAAACATGAATGTGTGTAGAGTTTTTGTAGGTTTCTTAAAAAGTGTGGAGGGGTGCGCCTTATAGTTGAAATTTTACAACTAAGTGATCCTTTTCTTCCTTTCGTATTAAATCTCCAACGAAATCACTTTATAAATGCAAAAGTTACTACTACAAGTTAGAAAAAAGAAATGGTTTAACGTAAAAGGGTGTCTTGAATTGAATTTTAAATCGTTCAGATCGTTCAATGTTCTACAAATGTAGAAATCCCCTCGCATTTCCAAATCAGAACAAATTAGGTTTGTACCGTCCGTAGAACAAATGAACAGCGTAATACATACTTCTGACAAGTTACAAACGAGAAATAGGTTTGTTGCCATTCCTTTCTGAAAAACATTATTGATATCAAAACTTTTTACTCGACTGCGTCAGAGGAAAGGTAATGTTTTTTGAGCGTATATACAACAACAACCATACATACATATGTATGTTTGTTTGTATGTCCATTTCTTTGGCACGCGCTACGGCCCAAATGTGACGCATGACATATCATTAGAATCGTTTCGGTTTGGGAAGTGACATAAGCTATATAATTTTTGAAAATGGCGCCTGCCAATGGTAGAAAAAGCGAGAGGAGGGACGACTTTTTATCACAACAATATGGGTATGAAATGAAAGCTAGTAAATAGACTATTCCAAATATATATACATATATCGGGAACCGGGAAGTACCAACGTCACACTTATTTCTAACGTGAAGTAGTTCTTACGTTTCGGTAAGATGTGATTGCCAGCTAACTTACTATACAAGACAACTAACGTCTTACACTCGTATGAGGCAACCACCTTAGTCCTCGGGAGTAGCAACACATCTGTAAATGACTGTAGATTGAATCCCTGTTCTATATGAACTTGCTTACAGATATCCATCTGCGGCAGTAACCACTTATCATCAGGTGGATCGCTTGCTCGTTTGCTACTTCAAATGATCAAAAGTCACTGTCACGACATTGATCCTTTCTTGAAAACTATCCTCTGAGAGACGATTACTACACTCATAGCTCCACACGAGATTTTTCTCCTGCGTCGTGGGTAGCATGGACACATAAAGACGAATACACAAATACCCAGACCCAGAACAGAATCTAAACTCAACATTCAGATGTCTTTCTGGTTGGGGATCGAATTCGGAACCCATTGCATGTCATTAAATCGATTTCTGTTTTATAATTTTATGTATTCGATCGTATAATTTTCATGTCCATCTGTATTACCCGACTGCGTCAGTAAATGGACATACGCTAAAAAAATGTTACACTCCTTCTGACGCAGTCGGGTGAAAAAAGCGCATACCTAGGTAAACCTACCTTCCTAGGTACCTTAAAAGGTAAAAGTACCTGCAGGTGTCTATTACTAAAATCTTCAAGTACATGCAATAATTATCTTCGTAAGGTTTAGACCTTACTGCATTCATAAATAAATAATTGATGTTAGACACTTTATGTTAAGCGGTGCTGTTTTGGTCTGAAGTGCGTGTTGAGGGAGATATATGTATATTAATGTCGTTCAACTTAGTCCTCAAGCAAATTTTTCATTAAGCCTCAAGTCTGCTAACTTCCTGAGGAAATAGTCTTGAAACGCAGGGCGGCAGATTTTGCAATTTCGCGTTTTGCAGATAATCTACTTTTCTTTTTCCGTCTGACCTCCGATTGAAATATCGTTTAATCTTGAACTTGTCGGATCAGTGATAGCTCTATAGAATTAATTTAAACCTCTAATTTTAAAGGTCCGGGGGGACTCCCTGATTTTATTAGATATTAATGATTGGTATGTGAAAAATGGTTAATTAAATTGTTTTGGTTTAGTAAATTGGTTTGTTAAAGATATTTTAAGGAATTTGCAAGTGCATACGGTGCATTATATTAATGGGAATTAGAAAAAGAAAAATGTTTATTCAGTTCTATATAAAAAAAAGGAAATAATACGAAAAATTTAATACACGTTTATGACTGAAGAGACCAGACTACCAGATCCAATCGTACATAGTCGCAATTTAATAACATTTCACCTCATTTACGGATATATGAAGGAAAAAACGTCTTCACTGTTTCTGCCTTATAACAGCAGTGTTATGCGCTGTTGTGTTCTGGTCTGAAGGGTGTGGTAAGGAAGACATACTTTTCCGAGGCATTCCATCTTAGTTCTCAGGGGTAGCAACGCATGTGTGGCTAACCTTAGGCAAGACGTTGATCTTACCTAGGGTTGATTACGGATGTCCATAGGTGGCAGTAGCCACTTACCATCAGGTGGGCTGCAGGCTCGTTTGCTACTTCCATACGATAAAAAAAAACAAGAGTTTTCAAAATGTGGACATATGTACACTATGTTACCGGTTTTTGTTTTTAAATATGTTGACAGATTTGTAGACCTTCGTAATTAAATTAACAAAACATTATTTGTGGGTAACGAGTAAAAAATATAGCCACATCTGTAAATAATCACGTTTTAATAAAATATCTTCAAATCGTATCGAGAGAAATATGTTTTCCCAACTCTGAAGTACGCAGCTTGACTCCTGTACGCGATGTTATTAATGGATGTTTGGAACTTTACTTATGTTTAAGCGATGGTCGTGGAACAAAAGTTTTGGAAATGAATAATTCTAAAATATATTATTATTTTTGATTTAAGAGACCTAAGACTTTTTTATCTCAGCCACTCTAATATTACATATTATTGCGAATTTCAATATTACATATTATTGCGAATTAAATATCATTGACTAGCTGTGTACCGCTGTTCTACCCGCGTTTAAATAAATCTATACCTATACTCTATACTACTTTATAAAAATGAGTTCGTCTGTTTGTTACTCAATCACGCTATAACCATTGGTTCAATTTACATGAAATTTTGCATGGATGTAGCTTTTTATTATAGTATGAAAGTAGCATGAGGTATAGCATAGGTAAGATCAAAGTCTCACCTAAGGTTAGCCACAGATGCGTTGTTACCTGAGGACTCAGATGGAATACCTCGGAAAAGTATGTCTTCCTTATCACACTTTGGCTTTTAATTTCGATAATTTTCACTATTTAAAAATGGAGATGGCGATTTGTCTCGCACGAAGCACGGGTTGGTACTACAGCGAGTACAAAATAACTTAAAACTGTAATAACTTTTAATAGAGTAGATGAATTATATTGACTAAATGCTACCTCGAGATATGACGTATAAATTTATTTTTCAATCCTTTTAATTAAATTCAGTAGTTTTGGTTCAATGGAAACTCGTATAAACAAACAAAATATCAAAAATTTATAGAATTGATCTATGAGATATGAAGTTAAGCTTTAAAAATGCGCTTGGCTAATGAAAACGTCCAACTACTGAGATACAAATTAGCTAAAAATATCATTGGGGATATTATGAATCTCAATTGATACATTTAAATATATAAACGGATACGCGGTTTCAATTTCTTATATTGTGATCCAGTTGCATGTTAAATAACTATGGACATCATATAATATATCTTATTTCACAAAAACATTATTTTTTCTATAATATTTTCATAAAGCTTATATACGCAATAAAGTGATATTTCGTTTCAGAGTTCGTTGACCCGATCTTGGAAATTGTCCCTTAGGGGCAAATTCGCTACGACTCGTATATTACAAGCAGTCACGCAATATAAAGTACTCTTCCATCCTCCGCTTGTCACGGGCGATAAAAACTTTATTTTTCTTACTCTCAACACTTACAGTCACGATTTAGTAAACGGAAGGAGTCAGAAAGAAATTACAATAGATACAGTAAATGTAAAGGAAAGGGCGCTTTGCATGACACTACGTTTGTCATACAAATTTTGTTGATACCATGTTCTTCTCCCGATTAGACTAAATCAGAGATTTCCAATCGACAGTCAGTAAACTGCATTTTTAATTTAATTTGTGAGTACTGTGTATCAATGGGCAAAAAATACTAGAGATAGGAATTTTAATGTAATTTGGCTATAGTAGTTTGGAAATATCAATTCATTTTGGCAAACGGGGTCTCTTGCCCAAAATAGTTTGGGAATCTCTGATTTAAGTGATGATTTTTTCGTCAATCCGAAACACTAACGCCATTTACTATAGGTTTACTACTTCTTCTTTAAACTAAGCTCTAAAATACAATAAAATCTTACATTAGTTCTCCTAAACATGTCCTAAAGTAGAAGAAACCTGCTGCCCACCTATATTTCATTTTGTTTCCAGAAACGTGATTACACGACAACGAAGATTTACGACGGTATGCAGACGAAGATTTCAAAAATCTTGTCGTAAAAAGCCGCACGTCTACAAAATAATTTGCCACCTTGCTCTCTTACCTTTTATATTTGTTATTACGTAGTGTGGGGTAATACGGTCTTTTATAAATAATGTGCTAAATTAATTATGAAGAGTTAATAAAGTCCTAACATTTTATTTAATTTTATAAAACAGAACAGTACCCTAAAAATAACTAAAAATACCTGTTTAATTTTTAGAATCGCATAGACGTCCTGTTGCATGTCTCTGCATTTTTGGACCAAAACCTGTATGGCAAATAATGCCTCTCTTGTGCCCACACCAGATCGGAACCCAAATTGATTGTCACTAAGCTGTTCATCACATTTTACCGTAATGCGCTCGTGGATAATGGAGAGGAGTATTTTTAGTACCTGACTCATCAAACTAATCGTCCGAAAGTCGTCACATTTTTTAGCATTGGGTTTCTTTGGGAGTGTGATGAACACAGATTTTAACCAATCCTCAGGAAATTGGCCTGTATCATAAACCAGGTTTAAAAATTTTACCAACGCATCTATGTTTTCGTCTGTTACCAATTTAAGGACTTCTATGTGGATGTTATCTGGCCCTGCAGCTTTGCCAGTTTTCATTCTGTGTAGAGCTTTCCTAACTTCATCCCTCAGAATAGGCAATCCCTGGTCTATTTCACTGTCGACATGTAAACTTCTGGAAGAGTCTGTAAACATATTCTTTATATACTGCTCCCATAACTGCTTTTTTTGTTCAAGATCGAGGATGGGGAGATTATTTGCGTCCATCAGTTGGTAAGTTGGGCGTCTTTGTTCCACGATGGCTTTGATTTCTTTATGCATATTGAATGCATCATTTTTGTTATGAAGCTCTTCCAGTCGAGCACACTTGTTATTATACCAGGTGTACGGGCATAGCGGACTTCTTTTCTTACTTCACAGATATATAAATCAGAACAGTACCCTAAAAATAACTAAAAATACCTGTTTAATTTTTAGAATCGCATAGACACTAGACCCCAAAATATTTCGTGGCTATCTGAGTAATGTTATATTTACATAAAAATAGAAACTAGCGATTTAAACATCTGAAGAACAAACTAAAAATAGAGATTTTTAAAATAGATGGTTGGAATTTTAAATTTATAATTATTAATTGACATAAATATTTTTCGTTTGCTTTTTCCAAATATGTCATAAAATTATTTTAAATTGGTGTGTTATAGCGCGGCGAACGATAATGTTTCACTTACCATCACTATGATATAATATTACTAGGTTGGATCTACAACGAACATGTCTTCAGAATAACTTCATTTGAAATAATTAAAATATGAATGACGAAATAAATATTGAATTTATAGATATACTATATTTATAGATGCTGTGATAATTTAAAAAATCTCCCCCCCCCCGGCATTTTTTATTATATAGCCTATGTCACTCTCCAAACTAAGACGATCCTAGTGATATATCATACGTCACAATCCGTTAAGCCATTTGGGCTGTAGCACAAACAATACATACAATCAAACATACATAAATACGCTCGAAAAACAGTTGGGTAAAAATACACAAAATACACCAGAGAGGCGCTACTCTACTATGGTGGCTCTACAAAGTTCAAGGAGTTACTACCGTTAAAGTTATGTAGCATTGGGGTAATTGTTTTCACATAAGTTGTTCAACAGCAAGAACAAACGAATAGTTAATACAAAGTTTTCCGCAAACCACGAGGAATACATTCCACTTTACAAAGTTGCCTTATTGACTAATAGTTGTGTTTCCGAAATAAATGTAGCGTTATGGAAGGTTTGGTTAGAACTTAACTGTTTGCTATTTGATATTGACTTATATTATTGCGGAATTGATCCACTTTATTGTGTATCGTGTTTAAAAATCAATTATCACTCCTTTACGGCGTCGGAAAACACCGTTAGGAAACCTAAACATATGCGCGTTCTCAAAAAAAAAACTTTCAAAGGCGCGTAGTCTACTAAATCACACTTGACTAGAGGGTTGGACATAGCCTCGAAATTCTCTCATTTCGAGAATATACCCGTGCAAAGTAGAGGGACAATAATGGGTTGACGATAGAATTAATTTAAAAAAATAAAAATAGTCCCTGTAAAATCGATAAGAATATAGGTATACCTATGAAATTACATTTTTCATGAAATAAATGGAGCGTATTTTTTTCTATATTTTTTATTTCTATTAATCAAAGTGATCACCCATACAACCAATGCATTTTTGCTAACGCATTGGTAGCTTATTAATGTCCTTCTTGAAGTAATCAGCTGGACAGAGGGCTACAAATTCTTAAAAGGCATTTTGTACTGCCATTCTGCCGCTCTTTTGTTTTGTACTCGGGTATTGATTTTTTTCCCGCCAAGAAGTTATCCAAATTCTGGAAAACGGCAATTTCATAGGAAAAGACCTAATATGTTTGATAAGATTTAGATTGTATCTAATGTTTAAGGAGTATAAATCAATATTTAACACAATTATTTCATGCGATTCGTTCGAAAGAATTAGTTAAATCTAATTCATTCTATTTGTAACTAATAAAAAAGTATTAAAGGTAAATTATTTTCTAGATATAGGTATGTAATCTATACGCTCCGTACGTTCACCAAAAATTGCATTAAAATCGGTTTAGTAATTTCCATAGTGACATTCCCTACAACGTAATATCTTCTAAAAGATTGTTTGCGAGGAAACTCCATGGGGATAAACCCATGACATTTATTGTCAAGTAATAACCTTTATTACTTTACTATACAAGGATAAGGCTACCATGTTCATTTTAACGGCCATCACGAACTAGGTCACGCCAAGATCCCGGACTCGTAATGGTGATTGGTGTTACAGGAAACCATGACAGGCCACAAATCCCAGTTAGCTTCTTCTGGAAATAGGGGTTTATTGGGATTACTCTGAGCAATTTGTGGAAATTAGTTGCTAAGCGATTTTGTTTTAATGCTAGCGTGTTCTCTTACGCTTGGTTTTTCATTTAGAAACCCAAACATATTGGCGTTCCCTACTATCCTTCTTTTTTGTGTCGAGGGGGAAACCTTCAAAAGGTACGCCGTGGAAGCGACGCCGGGTTATGTGGGATTTTTACCGCACTAAAACTACCTACTATCCTAAAAATCTATATATAAAGCAACACTAAGTCCAAACTACTAAATTTAGACACATGAAATTTGAAAATAGAATCGTTTTTCGATGCAGTCACCCACTAAGTAAATGTTTTTTTTATTTCACCCCTAAGTGATTTTAATAGGGGCTTGCAAAAAAGTTATCAAAAGTATGTAAATTTAATTAATTCTATTTAGCCCGTACAGGCTATCATAGCCTCATTCGTTCTCATTCTGAGAGAAGGAGTTAATAATGAATAACAATCATTATAGGCACAGAATATAACATAGAGTATAATATTTTTAGAGTCTATAGTTATTGAGTCTATCCGTACTTCTTAAGAAACTTTATAAAATTCTCGGCTATTAAATAACAGACATATTCCTTAAATTATCAGTACAATGCATATATTATTATTATTACATATTAGGTTATTTCCGCGGCTCCGTCCGCGTCGGTCACGTTTACCACGGTAGTGAGTATCCCATGTGTTAAAGCAGGTTATAAACTGTTCCAAACTTCAGGAAATCCTACCAGTAGCATTGCGTGAAAGAGTAAAAAGAACGAACGAACGCTTTCTACACTCATAGCCCCACTCAAGGATTTTCTCCTGTGTCGTGGGTGCCATGGACACACAAAGACGAATAATAATCGAACCCGGGACCCACTACATGTCAGAGCGGTATGATGACGGCTCCACCACGTGAATCGTCGAAAGAGTAACAAACATATATAATATTATTAGTAAGATCAGATGCGCGGAGCTATAATTTATCCCGTAAATATTCTTTCCACAGCGGATAAGACTCCACCAATCTCTGCGGTAAAAGATAACTACCCAAATTGGGCGGACGTGTTCGCTGCGTTACAGCAAAGATATTACGGGGAGTAATATGCACGTTCCTTCGTTGGAAATTTATATTCATAAAATAAGAATTTTAGCGTGTTACTCTATATAGTCGAATTAAATAAGGCTTGCAGTCAATGATGTTTGAGTCATCCAAGATTGCAGCGGGTACAGAAAAAAAGTAAATTAACAATATGTTTTATCGATGGTAATGCACATTTTCACAAAAGGAACTGCTTTCATCCATTAGGTAGACCAATTATATTCGACCGAACTGGTAAAGAATACCAGTTGAAAACCCATTGGAGTTGTGCCACTAAAAGAAGGCTTATATTCAAAAGAAGACCACAGAAGGCTGATCGATGAATAAATTTATTTACGCTGCTAGCGCCACAATAGATTTTTTTCCAGTATCGTAGTTGTTGACACAAACACGAATACGAATACATGAACAGACCCAAAACAGAAATGTAAATTCATCATTCAAATATTTTACTGGCCGGAGATCGAACTCGGAACCCATTGCATGTCGTATTGGCATGATCATCACTTCTTCACCAAGCCAGTCTTCGTAGCTATTACAAGATTCAATATATATTAATAGTAACTAAATAAAAGAAAATAAGAACCTGCGATTACCTACATATAATAGAATTGTCAATGATAAGAGCTTTACGTAATAGTAATTAGTAGTTGATGAATATCATAATACTTATTCTAATTCTAAGTATTCTTACAACGAATAACTTCAATTATTAGACATTACATCCAACATCTCGAGAGATAAGAGAGCAAATTGGGCGGACTTGTGCACTGCATACGTAATGGCGAGATTTATTGCCGAGCCTAACGCTAGTTTGCATTCATACTAAGAAATTATGCGCAAAATTCATATGGCGTACCGGTTGTAGGGTTAATGAAGATACCCTGAAGTAGTCCTCGGGGAAAGCGGCTGTCTTATTTGAAAATCAAAACGATTTACTTTTAATAGAAAAACGTTTTTCAGATTAAGAAGATTATAACTTACTCTTTATTCAGTCCCAGCCTATTTTGATATTCTCTCTATTGTGATTACAATTGACGTACAAAAGCTAACACACCGACCCAGAACATCAAAATTAATAATTCAATTCTTTTGTTAAGTCCACGATCGAATCTGAAACCTTCCGCGTGACAGAATAGTAGTCGCACTGCCAAACGGACTGTAACTTGTAATCCATAGTCTTGAAATTACACCTTATTATAAGCAGTAAGTCTTTAATATATTATTAATTACTTACCGTCGTGGTTATAATCGTATTCTGATAAATTTGTTATATTTTATGTGCCGTGTGGTGTAATTTTTAATAACACTTTTGTGGATTCTGTAGGAGGTAACTAAGGGACATAATCCAAGGGAAGTGCAGCAGCGTCTTCCTGTGGGGTACACTGCCCTTCATCGACACTGTCCATCAACACCCACTGCGGTCGCCAGTGCATGCCAGGCGCAGTGCCTGGTGGCATCAATTCCCATGAGGGAAGATGATATACAATTTGCTTTTGCGTTTAGTTATAGATTAAAATTACATTTTCAACATTAACAAAACTCAAGCAAACAAAGTCACTAACAGACCCTACTAGCGAACAAGTAAAGTAAACATATTCTCACATATAAAACAGTAACAATAACGTAAGAGCCAAGAATGAATTCCAAAACTTAGAACGCTCGGAGTGAATGCTTTGTGTAGCGTTCTAATTTAGCCGGAGTAATAAACGGCTAATTAAAACATATGCAACGAGCGTTGCCTGTTTACACTCGGCTTATTAAACCCGTATTGACATGCAAGCTAGACAGTGCTTCCAGATTGTGATTAAAAATTATAGTAGTTTCGGCTGAAATTTGCAGAATTTTGAACAAAAATGCAGTACGTGTCACTTTAAACAATTTTGAAGGGAAATTTTGGTCGACGAAACACAAAAAACACATTCATTATAATTGAAATAAAATTTTACTATATACTGTAAATAGCTGAGCCCGCGGTTTCACCCGCATTTAAAAGAAATGTAACGTGACATACATTAACCGAAATTTTATACCTTTAATAATCTCTATTTTATTCTTCTACCGGTACCGCCGCCGTACCTTATGCCGGTACCGCCGCAAATGCTACGTCTGGCAATTTTTAAATCTGTAATATCTTCGAAAATATTCATTTAAATCATATGCTGTAAAGAGCCTTATAGATCTTTATTAAATCAACAATGTATTTAAGGTATTTAATAAGATAAGGATTAATGCTGTATTGGTTAAAATCGCGTCGAAAATTAGCCATTATTTGTCGTAAAAAGTAAATGACAAAAAAAATGTTATTGTGGCATCTCCATAAGAGATAGACATATACCATCGCGAAGTTTTCTGTAGACCTTTTTAATGTGTACAATACTTAGTACATTATTTTGATAAATCTCGTAGGGTTCAGCCTGCGTTTGCAATGTAAACGGAAAAAATGTAATTATTTACGACATCACATTAGAAACCTTAAAAATAACCTTAAATCTCCACTATTTAATGGATGTTATTATACATATAAACCTTCCTCTTCAATCAGTCTATCTATTAAAAAAACCGCATCAAAATCATTTGCGTAGTTTTAAAGATTTAAGCATACAAAGGGATATAGGGACAGAGAAAGCGACTTTGTTTTATACTATGTAGTGATGCTGTGACCCAATACAGTAGACAGTAAAAAAAGTTTAAGCACTGATGCTAGACATAATATATTCATGGTATCTTTACGAAATCTTTGAGTAAATGTTATGAGTAATTAAACTTAATTTGATTTTTAAAATATTATCTATACTTAAAGCGCTCTGATGGTTGACTTATACTAGGGCATACTCGTGAATTCTTCTGTATGGAAATCGAAAAATCGAGTAATCGAAAATATAAGGTACTTAATTATTATGGCATTCATATTTCACTGTAGCTGAAAGATAATATTATGTATTTTATTTTTATTCCACGAATTTCAAATAGTTTCTTTTCGGAAATAATAGAT
>MOOZ01001231.1:167445-178515 GCA_002930495.1 Cecropterus lyciades
ACCCTACGCTACGCCACTGCTAAATTGATATCAAGTAGTTAACTTAATTATATCGAATTCCAAAGGTATAGTTGAATTGTTTATGGAATGCATTAATTACTCTTATTTATTTATCTATACTAATATATAAAAATCACATGGTGTGTCTGTGTGACTGTTTGTTACACAGTCAAGTAACAGCCACTGATCTGATTTACATGAAACTTTGAAGGATGTAGCTTATTTACCTGGTCAACTTATAGGCTAATTTAGAATTCAATATTTTAAGCTATTTAAAGATGGCGACTATTTTATGTGCCCTATCGAAGTCGGAGTACTTCAGCAAGTATGTCACACGAGTTTGATGTTCAGTGGATTGATTTCATGGATTTCGCGTTTGTTATGTGAGTGAAGCAAGCTATGAGTGAAGCAAGCGTTATTTAAAAAGCGTCATATATATACAAATATACAGATAAACATACGTTCTAGAGGGTAGCTGGATCCCAGACTCTAAAAGCACATCCCCCGCCGGCGTCCTTAACAAAATTTGCACCATTTACATAGCGATAAGGTTGTTTATAATAAAGGGTAAAGCATTGAAATTTATTAGTAATATGTAAAAATAATTTGAATATACAGGTGCAAAAAATACGTCGATTTTTGAAGCGTACGTTAATTCTGTTAAATAAAAAGTATATGATTTTTTTTGTAAAGGTTACCCGAACCCTTATGTATAAATTGGAACCACCGTCACACATATTTCGGTCTAAAAACAGCAATGTTATAAGCTGCAGTGCTCTGGTCTGAAGGGTGTGGTAAGGGGACATAGTTATCCGAGGCGTTCCAACTTAGTACTTAGTTATCTATTTTATGTTATTTTATTAAATAAATATTCTAATATCAAACGTTTATTTGCACCGTGTATATAACTGAAAATTGCCTGCAACTCTGTTTACTTACAAATAAATTTTAAAATATCTTAATAAATTTACTCAAAAATGATTAAAGTTTATAACAAATTTTACTTTTTAAGTATAATTTAAACTAAATGAACTATGTTATTAATAAATAGGGCGGCCGGCAATTTATAAAAAGATTATTAACTTCAAGAAAATTTACCCAAAGGAATATATTATTAATAATAAATAATCTTAATACATTATTTATTGTAAATAAGACAGGTCATACATATATATATACACAGAAAAATCTATTGAATGTTTTCATCGTGTCGAAAATACATTTATGTAACTTTTATGAAACAATATTTACCTAAACTATACATATATGTAAAGAAAAGATATTTACAAAATGTACATATCCGAAAAATAGAAAACAAATATATATAAATATTTTTTATAGTATTTACATACATATCATTAATAATTTAAAATACTTACGATTCACCCGAGCTCTTGGTATGATCCCGTCTGCCACCTGAGGTAATAACATTCATACATAATAATATTCATTTAATATTAATAACATTTAATATTCAATAAATTCATACATTATATGCCCATTCCAATCCCACTATTGGGTATGTTTCATTCAAAAGTAGACTAAATTTCTGAAAATGTACAGAATTTATATGAAGTTTTCTTCGCCGTAAAAAGTCAAAGCAAGTGATAATTTGATAATATTAATTTTTTCTGCTCTGAGCTCTGTTCCTTTTAATATATAAAGGTGTGGCCATCCTATTTGGATTACATTGTTAACTGTCTCTGGCACTGATTAATACACGTGACGAATACACGTTGCCGAAAAAAAGAGGAGACCACCTCTTTCGCGTCGCGATCACGTCGTGGTCACCACGTTGGAGGTGTTGTGGGTGATGTTATTCGCGACGCGAATGTGATTTGAAAGTACAAGGTTCAGATACTATTTTTTTATTGCCGATTATAAGTTACAAATATATATTGTTAGCATACACGGGTAAACGGGAGACCGACTGTAACGACGCCATGCGTTGCGCGCCCACGCTGGCCAAACGCTGACTTAGCAATCCACATAGGATCGCCACAAAGGTATGAATACAATTAAATAACGATGTATTTTATAGGGTTACAGCACTAAACATAATTATTTTGTCTATATAACTATCAATAATCAACCATATGACTGATCATATGCTATATATGACCGTATGTATGTCTGGTACGGGTAGAGAGGAGCAGCTGAAGAACAGCGGTCGGTTACAGATGACAAATCGCATCTATTCTTTTCTAAAACTTGTTGAATGAAAAAGATCATTTGAAGAACAGTGCAGATTCCTCCTCAAATAATATTTATTTCTTGTCTTTTATTCGTAAACATAGTGTAGAAATCGCAATGTTTACGTTCTATATTTTATGAATGAACTTTGAAAGCGTAATTAGGAAAACTAATTGCGTGAAGTTGCTGCACTTCATATGCATTTTTTCTAATAATGCATATGAAGTGCAGCATTCATGCATTTGAAGCTTTCATGAAAATCGAATCCGCGTTATAATTTTATCAGTACAAATACATATATATGAGACAAAACACTAACTTCCTAATTCATAAAAAAAATAAAACTTTATATAGTAAATATTCTGGTTTGTCACTATCACATTGTATCACATTGTATTTATGAGCCTAATGGTTGAAACTCGGCCTCTCAATGGAGGGTCCGAGGTTCGAATCCCATGCACGCACCATTGATTTCTCTAAAATTATGTGCGTATTAGACGTTAATTATCACTGATTTGCGGTGAAGGAAAACATCGTGAGGAAACCTACACAACTGAGAATTCTTTAAAAAGTTGTCAAAGGTGTGTGAAGTCTAACAAATCGCACTTGGCCAGCGCGGTGTTCTATGGTCTGAAACTCTCTCATTCTGAGAGAAGACCCGTGCCCAGCAGTGGGACAATAATGGGTTGACGGTAACATTGTACACAAAGACTGTCAGTGAGAAAGTGACAAACTAGAAAATAGCTATAGAACATTTTAAATATTTTTATGAGTAAAACGCTAAATGTGTAAAATATTTTGATATAATTATAAGGTATAAAAAAAGTAATAAATTATAAATGAAACGAACACTTTCTTATTTAATAAATACTTTATATTCAATTTTCATTATCATTATAACGAATTGTTTTATAATCTCTTAATTAATTCGAATCTCATTATAAATTTGAGAACTAGTCGTTGAGATTTTCAAAAGTTACGTTGAAATGCATAACATGTCAATATTATGTTAGATATATATATAATTTTTTTATGGTATAGAAGTAGCAAATGAGCCTGCAGCCATCCTGATGGTAAGTAGCTACTGCCGCCCATGGACGTCTGTAATCAACCCTAGGTAAGATCAAAGTCTCACCCAAGGTTAGCCACTGATGCGTTGCTACCCCTGAGGACTGAGATGGAATGACTCGGAAAAGTATGCCTCCCTTACCACACCCTTCAGACCAGAACACAACAGCGCTTAACACTGCTGTTATTAGGCAGAAATAGGTGTGGTGGTGGTGCTTCCGGAGTCGAACCACAAAGAGTTCTACCACCGTCTCACTATTTAAACTTAACTATTTTGATGTTGTTATGTAAAATATTGTTATGATAATCATAAAAAAAAAAATCAACATGCATTGTAATTCAATATAACCGTTTCAATATTTTATTACTATTTTTTAATTTGCTCATCTTTATAGTTTTTAACCAAGAAATATATTTT
The DNA here is from genome assembly GCA_002930495.1 of Cecropterus lyciades. Taxonomy (NCBI): domain Eukaryota; kingdom Metazoa; phylum Arthropoda; class Insecta; order Lepidoptera; family Hesperiidae; genus Cecropterus; species Cecropterus lyciades. The sequence continues at coordinate 171,125 of MOOZ01001231.1, forward strand.
AAAATGACTATTTTGTAAAAAAAATGTAAATGGTATATAAAATGTTTTTGTGTGCAAGTACTAAAATGACGCTATTCCATATTAATAAAATGTTAAAAATTCCATATTAAAAATTCTGGCAATATGAAAGTTTCAAACTTTCATATTGACAGAAATTTTTCCATATTGCCATGTTAGCATTCATATTGACATGTTATCCACTTTGACATGTTATTATACATACGAAACACTCCATGAAAAGCTATACAAAGCTTAATTAGTATGACAACTAAACAAAATTGAGCCTATTGGAAATTTTTGGCAATGTACTTAATGGCAGTGTTTTTTCGTCATAATTGACAGAAATTTTGTGACGGTCTTAAAAATTAAACGAAAACTAAATGGTATAAAAATAAACCTAAACATAATAATGTAGTATTTAATAATAAAATACTATTGGATCACATTTAAGGTGACTAATTCTAACTTAAAATAAACTTAAATGTTATCATATTGTGTTGTTATCAGAGATATTGCATATGTCTAAATGAAATTGACGGCAAAATGACATTAAAATATGGGCAATTACAAAACCCTTTTTAAAATATAGTGGCAAAGGAGCACACAGTCCACCTTGATGGTAAGCCACTGCTGCCTACATCTGTGGTGAATCCAGATAGGATGTTAGTCTTATCTGAGATTAGCTACAAATATTTTGCTACCCCTGGTGACTAAGCTGGAATGTCACTTATAAGTCCTTTACATTTAACTCCTTTACCACCCTTCTAAGCCCCACCCAAACCAAGACACAGTAGCACTACAGAGTCGTTAGGGGGCAGAAATAAATGTGACACTAATGCCTCCATTATAGAGATGAAACCACTAAGCTTGTACCATGTAGGTAGACATATGCAATATCTTTGGGTATTACAGAGATTTAGGTACCTGCTTCACCGGTAGAGAGAAGCGATAAGCAATATTTACTTTAGGTCTTACGGCTTTACTGACGGCATCAGTGTATTTGACCGATATTTGGTGCGTAATAAAAAGTTATTTTACAGTACAAACACCTTTGTATTGACATTTTATAAGTGTGTTATTTTTCTTATTTAATTGTGATTTGTTAAATTGCTTACTTTAATTTTTTTATTGCAAAAAAATCATAATGTACTGAATTTAGTGCGAGTAAATATTTCGTAGCTTGTCGTTTACCCGTCACCGGTGAAACAACTTTTCAATTCACGAATTATCATTTAATATATTAAACTTAAAACAAAATTGTGCTTATTTTTTTAAATTTTATGTTGAAATTGAAAAATTCGTGAATTATACATTATTTTACGCAAAACTTATTATAATCTTTAAGTAGATATAAAGCGGTTATATACATAAAATAGAAATATGGTGGTACGAACACATTATTACCTAAAATTAAGAAATAATTATGTACTTTCATTAATAATTAATAATAATAGGTCAACATTAAGATAAGACAGTTTTTTTTTTACAAAATTTGTATTTTTACGTAATACAAGCTGGGTAAAGTTTACAGACAATTTGGGTAAATTTGAATAAATTTTCAAATTTAATTTTAACAAATTACCAATATATTTATATTGAGTAATATGATGTTTAGTGGCGTCAACTGTCATTTTAATAAAATGCGCTTATTAATTTAATTTATTTTGAAAATTTTATTTAATATTACCCAAATTGTCTGTATTAAATTCGAATATATTTTAATTTATATAATAACATTATTTGTATAGTATTAGGGCCAGTTATGTAAATTTAGCTAAATGTAAAATTTTGATTTTGGAATAAAACCTCTTTGTTTTTTTATGTAACAGACTACATGATATTTTTTTAAAGGAGGTAGAACCAGGTTCGACCGGAGAGGTACCATCAAAACCTATTTCTAACGTCACGTAACGTAACGTTTCTACTTCATCTCGTTGTAAGGGATGTCAACTGACTTATACGAGGCCATCTTAGTCGTTAGTAGAAGCATCGCATCTGTAAATGAAATCAGGTAGAATTCCTCTTCTATATGAAGTTGCTTACAGAGGTCCATACGGAAATGACCACTACCATCAGATGGACTGCATGCTCGGTTGCTACTTCAATTTTATATTGGCCAGTGGTCGTGATGAGCTGCCACTGATAGGCAGTATTGCCTGAATCTAATCATACGGTCTAGAAATTGGTTCCCCAGAGAATTTTAATCGAAACATCATTGACAAAAGTAATCAAATTGACTTCTTATGCAATCTCTGGCATTATATCAGTCAACTAGATCTTATGCAGCCATATAGGCCAATTAAGTGTTACGTCAATTTGAGTAATTCGTCAATGATTCTCTGAAGATTTTGATTGGAAGTAGCAAACAAGCATGTAGTCCAACTGATGACAGAAAGCCACTGACGTACGGACATCTGCAACTTTATATAGAACAGGGGTTCTATCTGAAGTCTACAGATGCGTTGCTACACGATCACGTGTTCGTGTTAGTTATCAAACTAAGTTTACCACTCCGAAACGCAAGAACTGCTTCACGCTAGAAATATGTGTGTGTGACCTCCCCGTTCGAAACATACACGTTCTACCATCTTGGAAACTTGCTTGCCATTTGAGGATACAAAGGCATTCCTATTAAGGACTAAGTTGGAACACCTCGTATAAGTTCCTCCCTTCAAATTAGGGCACAGGGTACAGGTTATATAGGGTTATATAGGGAACAAAGGTTCTTGCCTTTAAGTAACACTTTTAACTTGTCATGGGTGCCACAAACACACACAAATACCCAGACCCTGTACAGAAATCCAAATTTATCCAGATATCTGTTCGGTTGGGGATCGAACCCAGAACCTACTGTCAGACCGGCATGGTGATCACCCATTGCGTGTCAAATTATGGTAACCAAAGAGATGTTTAAAAAGAGTCCTTTAATGGAGACCACGTCTGGGCAAAAGGATAATCGGCCGCCCCCAGACCAGGTGGACTGATGACATGAAGAAGACGGCGGGTAGCCGCTGGATTCCTATGTATGAATGTATGTATGAGTGTGTGTATGTGTGTGTGTGTGTGTGTGTATGTGTGTGTATTGTGTATGTATGGGAGGCCTATGTCCAGCAGTGGACTTTCATATTTCTTGTGAAAGAACAAAGGCTGATGGATGGATGGTTAAAATTCCAGAGATTTTATTACAAAATTGTACATTACAATAACTACAAATTGTATATAATCAAAATTACTGTCTAATTAAACATTTTACGTTGGGATTCGTTGTTAATATAATTTTTAATTATTTTTTTATTCATACGAGATTCCTATTTAATATTTCACTACAAGTACATCAAACACGTTTTAATCTAAATAGCATTTGTGAAAAATATTAGACGTAGAAGAGAGGTTTGAAATGTCAATCGGAAAAAGACTAAGATTAGTCCAAAGGGTGATTTATGTCTGTATTGAAAAAGTCGAAAAGACTAACATTAGTCAGTTTAGAGTAAATTGTGAAATAACATTGTACAAAAAGTCGAAAAGATCATTTTTAAAACAAGTTTTTATTCATTTCTTACACATATATTTTTTTAATAGTATGGAAGTAGCAAACGAGCATGTAGCCCACCTAATGGTAAGTTGCTACTGCCGCCCATGGACATCTGTAAGCAACCCTAGATAAGATCAAAGTCTCACCCAAGGTTAGTCACAGATGCGTTGCCACCCCTGCAGACTAGGAATGCGGGCTGGAATGCCTCGGAAAAGTGTCTCCCTTACCACATCCTTCAGACCAGAACACAGAAGCGCATAACACTGCTGTTATGAGGCAGAAATAGGAGTGCGTGTGTGGCGGTGGTGCTTCCGGAGTAGAACCACAAAGAATTCTATCACCTTCAAGCTTTCTACACTTATAGCTCCATACTAACATTATCTAGTGTTTCGTGAGTACCATGGATACTTAAAGACGAACAAAAACACTCAGAGGCAGAACAGATGTCAAAATTCATTATTCAATATCTGTCTGGCCGGAGATCGAACCCGGAACCCACTGACATGTCGGCGTGGTGACCACTCCACCATGCGGATCGGGCAATGATAAATAAGATTGATTTCTGTTCTGGGTCTGATTATTTGTGTTTTTGTCTGTATGTTCTCATGGCCTCCACGTCACAGGAAAAATCCTAATGATGATGCTATGACTGTAGAAAGCGTCATTTACTTTTTTATTTATTTATCGCGATCCTACAACAATTAAAAGGACTATATCTGTGTAAGCACGAAATCAATTTATTTTTTGCTTACGGCTTATAGTTTTATTTCTACGTCTGATACTTTTGACAGAGCAACGTCAAGATTCAAAATGTGGACATGAAAATTGCTTAATATAAAAATTTATGCGTATCATTATATAATGGCAGTCGAAAACCAATAAAAATCTGCCTAAGTGCATTGAAATTTCAAAATGTCTGACAAAAAAAAAATAGTGGCACGTAAATATTTTGGAACTTACAAAAAGCACATTAATTAACTAAAAAGCTGCCACTCTTGAAACTCTGAACAAACGTACAAGACTTTAATTATATGTATATAATTTAAAAACGAGTCAAAAAACTGGATACGTAAGATTGATATATTTTCGAAAAACGTTAATTTAAATTTTAAATGCAATATAAAATAGTAAAATGCTATTAAAATTTCATCGTAAAAACATGATTATAGTTTCAAACGTTGCGTAAGCAATTAACCATATAAGTCGACCGCCTTATTTAGAAGCGGCGATCTATAAGCCGAGTGGCAGCTTCGACTTACGACTTAGACGGCCGTGTCCGGTTTCTTTTCGGGATGCTTCGTGTCCCCATTGCTGATGTATTCTCCGTGATCGTGGGAGGGGTTTTCGGATCCCTTGACGTCATCGTGGGGGGGGAGGGGGGCCTCAGAGTCAGCCCCGTCAGGGATGTCGGTGCGATGAGAACGCCCTGTCACACACCAATACAGTAAGCGATCAAGAACGTTATAACACAAGTGCGTCTGCTTATAGTGTTATTAAGCCCTTCCACTTCTACTTATATATAAGCGGTGACTAACACGTGGTGATCTGATTGTCTTGTTCATTATTTTGTTTAGTGTTTTATTTATTTATTATTGCAAACAGACATACTTTACAGAATATCTAATGATTAGAATTTTGTGTTAGATTAGATTAGGTTATTTTACGAATTACGAACAAATTATTATTAAATACAAATAAATTATTTTATTATTTATTTCACGAGGCGTTAAGTGTTTACTAATGATTGTATTTACAAGATCGTTTGTATGTTCCTTGTACTAAAATAGTGATATTTATTGAAATGAAACAAAATGAGATGTATTTATTTTAAACAGGCCTATTGGGGCAATTACAAATTATCAGTTACAATATATTTTATATGTTCTTACACTACCATCGGATCAGAACACCCTCTTAGGCCTAGGCCGCACTACGGTTAAATCAGCGGTTTTTAACCGTATAACCGTACCTGCGGATTTTTTCCGGGATTGATTTTAAAACCGTGAAATGTTACAAAATTAACGCGAATGATAACCGCCACAAAATATGTAATCCATGGAACTTGATGAGTAGACACGCACTATGCGTTAACCGCAGGCGGTTTTTTGCCTAGTATTAGAATATGACCGATAGTCGCGAAGAATTGTCGTGTTGTCGCGCCGTTGAAATTATGAAATTATTGAAATTACATCCGATAGTAATTGAAAAAATGTCTGGATGTTCTCTCAAAATTGTATATTTCTTATGAAAGAAACCTTTCTAAAATATACGGCTAATTAGGGGATGGACCCAATATTTGCGAAATGTTCGTTGAAGACTTCTTTTTCTGTTCCTTAATATCAAAGCAACAATACATACTGCTGTTTTGAAATCCATTTTCAAACAGTGAAAATCGCGGATGGTAACGCGGTTTATAACCGTGGTGTGTGCGTCTCGAGCGGTTTCGCGGTTAGAGCGGTTGTCGCTCTCGGGATAAAAACCGGTAGTGTGGCCTAAGCCTTATTCGGATTGGATTTTTTTTTATAATATCGAAGTAGCAAACGAGCATGCAACCCACCTGATGGTAAGTGGCTATATCAGTGGCATGGACATCTGTAATCAACCTTAGGTAAGATCAAGGTCTCATCTAAGGTCAGCCATAGATGCGTTGCTACCCCTGAGGACTAAGATGGAATGCCTCGAAAAAGTATATCTCCCTTACCACACCCTTCAGACCAGAACACAACAGCGCATAACACTGCTATTATTAGGCAGAAATAGGTGTTGCGGTGGTGCTTCCGGAGTCAAACCACAAAGAGTTCTACCACTTTCAAAATTTTTATCTTTTTTATTTGGATCTTTTATTGATGTCTATTATACCTGTATCTTTATGTGCTATCTTGTCAATAATCCTGGTTATCTCGATTAAAAGAAAAATGTATAATTTTGCCTGCCTTTTATTTAATTTCTCTCGTAACTATATTTTAACTAGTCTCAGTAAGCCCTGAACTAAAGAGAATTCGAATGATTGCCCTTGCTTGAGCTACGTTTGCTAATACTAACATATTTTTACCGGAAGAACTAATAGCTTTGTTGAGGTTCAAAAGCGATGACTTAATCGAGGTCGGCGAAAGAAATCTGAACTCTTGTGGAGACAAGATCAAAAAACAAGAAAAAATCAAGAACGTACTCCATTCTATTTCTTTCTCAATTCAAAAGTGTCTCTCTTAGTTTAAAGGGATAATTTGGATTTGTCCGCTTGAAAATAATTAGTACAAATACAGTAATTACTCGTCCAATACGATAATTTTCTAAGAATACAAATGTTATAACCTTCATAAAGGAGCAAGAAATTAATTTCAATACTACTTTTAAAAGGACATCATTTGAATTTTTTAAAGAATATGTTAAGGACATTGTGCTAACATTTCTTAAAATAATTTTAAACACTGTCATTATTTTACAAAAAAAAGCCAATAAAATCTAGTCTTATCTAATCTACGATTGATAAGATTGAGAATTACCACTCATTTCGAATCATTTATGAATTTGTTGCTCATATTTACCCATATAATTTGTGTAAAGCACATAAGCTTAAAAGGCTACATAACACACATTGTCCAGGGGTTATCGTATTGACCCAAAACAAAAAGATCATCCTTTTATATTGGATCTGCTCGGAGACTACTGGTGGGAGCATTAAAAACGCGTTTGCCTGATCTTAGTAATATGGATATTGGCTAAATAAATGACAGGATATTTTGAGTAATAAATGAACGAGGGTGGGAAATAAAAAGGCACTAATGGACCAAATGATTCTAGTGATACTGCATAAAAACAGTTTAAAGTATCAGTAGCTTTGTTGGGAGGGGGGGGGGGG
>MOOZ01001233.1:8290-24780 GCA_002930495.1 Cecropterus lyciades
ATATATGTATGTATTTATAACTTCGGATATTATATATTATGTAGTATTATTATTTCTTATATATATTACTACCTAAGTTTGCCCTATTGTATCTTTTAGTTTTAGAGGTGCAATAAATAAAAATAAATAAATTACATGCAGACACGTAACTTACAACGTGCAGTTACTTATATCATGATCTTTCACATTATTGTTGAGTGTGGTCTGGCCTTAATTAACAAACAACAAATTATCTAAATAATGTTGACAAACGAGATTCTCTGTCACTGACATTTGATGCGCGATCTCGTCGCGTCAAATGTCGAGCCTTTGATTAGAGCTTGGAAATTAATTAAAAGTTCACAACGAATTTCCTCGCCAATGCTATTTTGGTGTACTTTAAGTGCTTGTCGAATTAATTTAACATTCTGTTCGGAGTCTGGCTTCTTTAATCACTGGACAATCAATTGACTTTAAAAAATCACGGCTGGTTCCGTACATTCTTTTTAAATTTTTCCGTACATTCTTTTTTATCAAAAAAATAAATTGTTTTAAATGTCTTTCAATGCGGATATAACAAGGTCCACTATTCTTTTTACTTATACACATTAAACATTATTTTACACCTCGCATAATTAAAACGAAAATATCAATTTTTCCCAACGACATTTGCTTAAAACAGCGTTTTCTATTTTCAAGCGCGATGAACCCCGCGGTTTATGTTTTAAAAAAAATTTACAGCTTTAAATTGTAATCACTATTGATAGAGTTTGGAACACTATTGATTGGAACGAAAGAAATATTAAATGTAAAAGCACGATACGGATTGTTCATATATTTACTATTTAATAGCAATCAGACAGGAAAAACTTCTAAAAATTATATATATAGAAAAATATTCTGAGTCTATTTTTTTCTTTCCGGTAAAATTGAAAATGAGTCTTTATTTTTTTTACTATGTTGGTATTTTTATTGTTCCTAAAGTAAGCTAGTTATGACAATATGCTGCAGTCTGATTGATATTATAGTTTCTATGTGTTTTAATTCTTACCAAAGATAAAATTTGTGGATTTAAAAGTCATAAACGAAAAATAAAACTGACTAATATATCGCTAGTGAAGTCTAGGTGGGAATCGTAAAATTAGATGTTTAAAAAGTAGGGCAAGTATCCGCTTAGACGTTCAAAAGTGTGAGGGTATCAAATCAATCGTACTACTTTATGCTATGTGATCATTGTCCCTCATAGAGGACATATTACTGTCCCAGTGCAGGACACGGCCTTCCTTTCAGAGTGAGGAGTATCTAGGACATAGTTGACCACGCTGGTCAAGTACGGATTGGTAGATTTTACTCACATTTGATTTTTGTAGGCGTCTAGGTTTCTCAGACGGATATAATTTCGGAAAATCAGAGATTTTGAGTCTGGGACACCAGATCGATTGGAAGACTTTGAAACACCTAGACTAGTCATAGAAGACATATGCAACACAAAACAATCGAAAGTGCTTTTCTTAGTGACCTTGAAATCATCCTTGAGGTTAGGCTTTGTAACTGTGAATCAGCCTTAATTAGTGTCGAGTCGTGGAGTGTTGAAGGACGGACGAGAGGGTAAGATTGCAGGCATCAAGGTGATACGACATGATCCACAGCTTACGACATTAGCATATTTAGTGGGATAATCACTTATTTTACAAATAAGTGGTACCTCTTTATAGAAAAGATAATAAAAGTCTTTTAGGTTTTTACCGAAAGTGTTTGTATGATTTTTGGGGAAATGTCATTCAGATTTTAGCAGTAGCAAATGATTTTGTGATGGATGTGATATAGGTGGTAAAAGCAGTGTAGTTCGACCGGTGAAGTACCACCGCTACACCTATTTCTAGCAGTTTTTGCGTTTCGGTGGAAGGGTGTGGTTGCCGGTTCACTTATATATGTGGCGATCATCTTAATCCACGGTAGTTGCAATGCATCTGTGACCGACTTCAGATAGAACACCTGTTCTGTATGAAGTTGCGTACAGATGACCATGATAGTAACCACTTACAATCAGGTGGACTGCATGCTCGATAGATGTACGATTCTTGATATATAAGATTCCAATCCTATCCGGTTGATCTGATTGATCAAACATGTACAGAACCCACTTATCATCAGGAAGACTGCAACATTTTTTTATCAGACTGAAGTATTTGCTACTTTAGTCTGATCAACCAGATAGGATTGGAATCTTATCTGTATATCTAGATAGATTGATAGATATCAAGGTCTACTGTCGTATATGTCAAACAGGCTTCTCCTAATGGGGGTTTTGCCAATAGTCACCGTGCATGGCATTTGTCTAATGTTAGCAACCGCAGTGGTATTTGATGTTACAAAGGAAGCCGTTGCTGCCTACCTGCATTTGTCCCTTGGTCACTTCCTCTCAGACTAGATGTTTCAATACTTCTACCCATGCATATTAAATCGATGCTTAAAATCAGTGGAAGAAATGAACACATTTATCTGGCAAATTGTTCATGAATGAATTATTTCCTACAGGAAAACCTTTTTTCATCGACCTATCCTCGGGAGATTAGAACCTACGTTACAGCACTGTAGTACCTGATACAACTTTGACCGTCTTTAAGGGTACCGTGTCTGAAAAGGAAAAAAATACCCTTAGGATCAATACGTTGTATGTCTGTCTGTTGAGATCTTTATTCTCAGGAAGGCGTAGAGTTGCCAAGTTTAATTTATATCAAATATTTGGGTCTACGGCCTCTTCAAGCTAATAAATGAAACTTGTAAGTATAGACGATCAAACGATATGACAGCTTATGTCACATATTGCGTTTTCAGGGCAATACCTATAGGGCATTTTCCATTTACCTAGATTCATGTTATTTGGTGAAACAATGCCTTGCAGCACGTAAAAATGAAAAAAATCCGAAAACCGTAAATATGTATTTACTTTAATAACAAACAAATATAATTTACTACTATAGATACGGAACTCTCTTTGAGTTCGACTCGCACTTGATGAATTTTATTTCCAAGCAGACAACATTAACATAATAAGCTATGTTTCTAAAGAGACCATTATCTCGCAAAAGTGACTAACTGTATAGAGCTCTCGTCGTAAGCGTCGGCTAATGAAGCGTTTATTACCGCGACCACATTAGGGCTAACGTGAATTACTTGTATTTCGGGCCTTTAACAATGCCTATTATGATAATACTCTCGTGGTCTTTAGGATATGTTTTTAATTCAGCCTCTTGCGCTAGGCATCCAGAATTTGAATACCAGGCACAATTCATTTTTCGAAGTTATTTTTTTTTTATACTTAAACCTAACGATAAGGCATACGGGCTACCTGATGGAAAGTAGTCACCGTCGTCTATGGACATTTGCAACACCAGAGGAGTCACCAATGCATCGCTGGCTTTGAAGGAGAGCTCTTTTCGCACCTTTTTTGAAGAACCCTATGTCATAGCGCTCATAGAATACCTCAGGAGGAAGTTCGTTAAATCCGTAGAAAATGTATTTGCACACGTTGTGAAGTATTAATAGACGTTTACATTCTAGTTCGTGAGTATCGAGACTTTATATAAAAAAAGAAAATGCCGTCACGGGAACCCTAGCAGATGTGAACAATCGTGTTCGTGCATGTAATATACATAAAAGACTAGATTGGGATAGGAAATAAATATAGAACATAATGAAAATAACGCCATCAACGAACAGTACCACGGACTAAGTCGACCTAACACCGCATTTCGCTTCATTTTGTTCGATACTTAATAGTTCCAAAAATGTATATTTATTTGTATTTATAAATATAGCGTGGCGATCGCCTCGCCAACACTCAGGATTACGTGCGCCTGAAGATGTTTCACGTCAAAAAATATTACTTTCCTTTTATTATTTTAGTGCATATTAGAAGTTGTTTTACCACTTGTTTAAACTATGAAGAAAACATTACAGAAATGCTGAAAAAGTGCCTGAGAGTACCTACTGCAATAAAGTTCTTAAAGGTACGTCAATTATACTAATCCACGCTTGGCCATCATGGTGGACTAGGGCTTAATACTTTCTCACTCTGGGAATCCCTTCAGAGTAAGGTTTCATTTCTTTAATCCGTTGATGTAGATGATAGCTGTGTCTTTATTACGCTGATTTCAGTTAGGTACCTACTCGTACCAGTTCGTGAGCGGAGAAGTAAATTATAAACTTTGATATTTTTACTACGATTTACGATTACGATTACTTATTTCAAGTATCGATATATAAACATAGATTTATAAGAACCGTTATTATTGACAGAACTTATTCTTGAGCCATACACTGAATAGATGTGCTGCGTACAAATCATTGACCAAATTACTACGGATTATGTTAATAATGATTTGTTCATATCGTAATTTATTTATTGGTCACCATAATAATGTGAAAAGAACATTAGTCAAGAGCACTTGTAGAAAAGCTAAGTGCAATCACATTTATAGGTAAAGACTGCATGCAAAAAGAAGCAAGTACAATTTACTATAATAGCATGTGTGTAAAGTATTATTCGGTCTTTACCTATGAAATTGCCGTTCTGCCGTACTGGCCATTTAAATTCAAAATATTTTTTTTGGCTGATAACTCTAATTTCGATTTATTTTAATTTTAAAAACATGGAATCTTTTTTATAAAATCGTCATTTGTTTAATAGTTAGTGTTTTGTTTTCATCGCATTCAAACATTTTTTTTCATCATGGATACGTTAAAAATTTGAGTAATTATGGAGTATGAGTACCGTCATAGCCACAAAGCGGCATAAACGGCATGCAACATTAACGACGTTTACAGAGCAAACACTGCAAACGAACGCACCACCCGTTATTGGTTTGCCCGCTTCCGTTCTGGAAATTTTGACCTGAAAAATGAATTCCGTGGTCGCCCGAAAACTTTGGTCGACAATGACGATTTAAGGCGATTGTGGAAGCTGATGATACTCAATCTACAGCTGAATTAGCAGCAGCTTTGGACGTTAGCATCAAAACAATATTGGTCCATTTGCGTCAAATTGACAAGGTAAAAAAGCTTGACAAATGGGTACCCCACAAACTCAATGATCGCCAGCGCGAAACACGCATCGAGACGTGCCTTGCACTGCTCAATAGGCTTACAAATGAAGGAATTCAGAACCGCATTGTTACTTGTGACGAGAAATGTATGTTGTTCGACAATCATAAGCGCTCAACAAGTTGGTTGGACCTTGGTTCAGCACCTAAACAATGCCCTAAACAAAAACTTACCCCTTGAAAAGTGATGGTCACTGTTTGGTGGTCTAACGCGGGTGTAATTCATCACAGCTTCATACCAAATGGCATGAGCATTACTGCAGATGTGTACTGTGAAGAATTGAACACAATGATGGAGAAGCTTGCACGTCTCCAACCAGCTTTGGTCAATCGTTCGGCTCCACTGCTCCTGCACGACAACGCGCGACCTCATATTGCACAGCAGACGGTCTCCAAGCTACAAGAGTTGGGGTTAGAAGTTATCCGTCATCCGCCGTACTCACCAGACCTTGCGCCTACAGACTTCTATTTTTTCCAGAATTCAATACCCGAGAGGCAATACAAAATGCCTTCGAAGAATTTGTTGCCTCCCGTCCAGCTGATTTCTTCATGAAGGGCATCATTAAGCTACCAATGCGTTGGCAAAGATTCATTGATTGTATGGGTGATTACTTTGATTAATAGAAATAAAAATATAGAAAAAAAAATACGCTTCATTTATTTCATGAAAAACGGCAATTTCATAGGTATGTACCTACGTACCTATTATAGTACCCGTATGTATGGTACCTATTATAAGTATATGATATAGGAAACAATTTATGAAGTTAAATTACACCAATGTTATTAATTGAGCCAATATTCAATAAAATAAAATGGAATTAAACAGATTTTTGATGTCAAGGATATGTAAATTTAGTAATAGAATATTTAAACTTGCAAATGTTGAAAAATGAATGTTGAATAAATTGAAAAATGAATATATTTTCATGTTTAGATACTCCCAGGAATTCGCGAATAATTCGGTTGAGAGGTGCATTTCGACCGTGATTTTCTTTTGCTGAATTAATAAAATTAATCACGGTCAAAATGCAATTACATAATTATTTAGACTTCGTCGTGGTCAAACCATTATTGGCATGGATTTTCACTGAGAGTGAGAGGGTTTAAGCGGAGTTTATCACACTGTCTAAGCAATCTATCACGTGCTTCTTTTTTAAAACTATCAAATGTGTAGGTTTCTTCAAGATGTTTGAGTAAGGGCCCTCAGTACGAGAGGCCGATCAACAAGTCTATCACTGCTTTTTGTGTAAACACAGGTAAGATGTTATTTTGTAACATTTTGTAAGGTGGTAGAACTAGTTTGGTACTACCGAGCAACCATCGCCGCACCTATTTCTAGTGTGAAGCAGTTCTTGCTTTTGTTAGAAAGGTGTGATTGCCGGCTTACTTTCATATGAGGCGACCTTCTTAGTTCTCTAGAGTAGCAACGCATTGGTAATTAATTTTAGATAGAACCCCTCTTTTATATTAAGTTGATTACAGAGATCCACAGTAGTAACCACTTAAAATTTAAATTTAAATAAAAATCATCCAGCCTTTACGAGTTTTGGGGTTTTATTCACCGCGCCTTGCATAAGTAATCGCAGGTATAGAGGTGTTGATGTTGTTTACAAAGTAAGACGCGGCGCCCATCTACTGGATTTTATTCCTCATTTGCCTCATATGCTATGGATACAGCACAAAGATATTCAAGAACAAGACACCGCATAACTTATCTTTAATCGAAGTTGGACCGTTTTTTTTGTAGCTGTACCTAACGATGAGGGCCACATAATAAAATGATGTCACCGTAGACCGTTAACACCTATGGACATTTGGAACACCAGAGGAGTCGCCAATGCATACGGCCTTAAAGGAGAGCTGTTTTTACACCATTCCTGAAGTACCTCATGTCATCCGGTAATATCACAGAAGAAAGCTCGTTCCACATCTGCGGTGCAGTAACGGTGTCAATACCACTAAACTATGGTAGTAAATTCCTTTCCAAATTATAGTAAAAAGGATAAAAATTGCGCAAAGTAAAATAATTTTATTATCTTGCAATAGTAACGGGTGAGTGAATACCTTGTCTTTGAAGCCTAAATCAACAGTAGTTGAAATATGATAACTGTGGGTTTGGTCGCCCGCAGCGGCAAGGTCCGTGGGCGGTAACCTTTGAAACTTGGGTAGTGGATTGGGTTTGAAATGTTGCTTGGTATAATGTTAATTATTTTCAAATCTAGTGGCACAAAAGTGCTCCCTCCAAGTCGAGCACAAGTTAAAAAAACACGGCCGTAACATAAAGTCTCGAAGCCATTCTAGTTTAAGCTAGAAGCCATTGATTAAGAATTTATCTTAATCAAGTCGTTACCAAGAATGCATTATATAACTAAGTATATTCCCAAATTAAATTTGACCTAATTGTTAACAAAAAATTCTAATCAATATCATTAGATTATTACTGTTACCTTTACCGACCATCAAAATTCGAATGTAATTCTAGCAGACATACAAGCTTCAGATTTTGATAAAGTTACTGTTAAACCTATAAAACAAGGAAAAATAAAAACATACCACCAATTTTAACTCTATTCGTCTGATTGTGTTGATATATATGAACTGTGTTACTAACTTTGTAATCTTAGAATAAATACGCTACATAAATTTTGCATGTCACTCAATTTTCGTAATTTGTTTTAAGATATTACTAAACGAATTTACCGGCAATTGCTTGCTATTGTAGTATTTAAATATCGGTTGGATGTATGTTAGTAAGAAAATTGAAATAGTTATGAAAATTTAATGACAATTTTAAATATTATTTTATTGAACTAATTTTATCGGATTCAGAAGCTGGCCATAGGAACATCTCGAAGATATCTTGTTCATTTGTTGGATTGATGACATCGTTTTAGTACATAAGCCAGGTGGCAGATACTCTTTCTATTTCAATCGAAACGATACCACCGCCACCCCAAGAACTACTTCACCCTATATAGTTATAGGGTGAAGTAGTTCTTGCGATTCATTGTAAGGTGTGTTTAACGGCTCAATTACAATGAGGTGACCATTTCACTCCTCAGGAATAGCAACGCATCTGTAATTTGCTGCTGATAAAATCCCTGGCCAGCATAAATTTGATTACAGTTTTCCATGGGCGATTGTGACCATTTACCATCTGATAGATTGCATTCTCAGTTAGTACTTAACTGTTATAAAAAAAGGTTTTTTTTTTGTTTTTTGTATTTTGACAAATATTTATACAACTTACAAAGCAACAAAATGTTTTCACCTTAAATTAAAACTTGTCTTCGCTCCGAGTTGCCGCAATGGGCTTTCACAAATTGATGTAGCTCAGCAGAAACTTCATCACATGGTTATGAAAACAGCGAATCCTGCTTTCATATAATTGTAAAGGTAAAAGTTCAATTGAATTCTATTGTAGGCGTTTGCTTTGCATAAACCTTACAGGGCTTAAATGAAATCACTAGTACGTGACTAAATAAAATCTACGTTTATGCATACATAAAAATGTATGCGTAAACGTAGATTTTATTTAGTACAAGCAAAAGCTTGCGTTTAAAATCAGGGCTGGAAATGAAATTTCGAATATGGATACGGATATAGGTATAACATTATACCGGTTTTGCATACGGTAACGGATATGCCGAAACTATCCGAAACAGATAATCCGAAATAATACGGATTATCTGTTTCGGATAGTTTCGGTTACGGATATTATATTTTTAAGGATTATTAAACGTAAAATACAAATAGGTAATAATTTGTTTTTTTTTTTCTATGTTATCATTTGGTATTACAATGAGACATTTTTATTATAGGTTTAATTTTAAGTTTTATTTACTAAAACTAAAAACATGTCTCGAAACATATCTGAAATTAACCAAAACGATCGATCTCTATGGGAAGCGGTTACGGATAAATTTTTATTTCAGATATCCGATAGTTTTGATTACGGTTACGAAGCTCCATAACATCCCTGTTTAAAATAATTCGAGATATTCTGAAGTCAAAGAGTATTATACGTTGTTTCACTTGATAAATAACAACACGGATTGAATGTCTAACTTTTCTATATAAATAATTCCGTGACTGATTCCTTACCCAAATAATAAAACATAAAAAATATTCGAATTGTCGAGTATTTTGTTAAATTCCAATGGGGCAAATAGTCGCCATATTGGCCACTCGGATGCCATCTTGAATTCCTTAAAGCCGATTCATCTAATAATAGGATAAACATGCCATCTAGCGTCGTTATTTATCTTACATAGTTTTGATATTTTTTACTAGATGGCGTTACAAAATTTTACCTCGCCTGTCTGCATCACGCTGCCGCGTTGTTGAGAACATGTGTAGGTTTGTATAAATATGCTCGGAATTTGTATTTGGGCGTCGCTAGCATTGGGACCAGTATATTAAACTGCAAATTAGCTAATACAAGTGGTTGCGTCTAGCGAACTGGCAGCTTTTACTAGTATCTGCTTCTAAGTCTAAGGTGTAATATCTTTGAGTTGATTACAACTAAAAAAATATCTACCTCCATTTTGTAAAATATTATATAAGAGTCACATTTCAACCAAGCGAAGCCAGGCTTTCATCTAGTATTTTTATAACATAGAAGTAGAAAATGACCAAACAGTCAATCTGATGATAAGTGTACAATGCCGCCAATGGACACCACACCACAGTCAAACACAGATGTGTTGTTACTCCTGAGGAGTAAGTTGGAATGCCTCCAATACTTAATAATATTCTCTTTTCTACCACATTCTGCAAACCAGAATACAGCAGCGCTGAATACTGCTATTTCAAGGCCGACATAGGCTTAGCAGTGGTGCCTCTGGAATTGAATTGCATAGGGTTTATCACCTTCAAAATGAAAACAAATTCCAAAAATAGGTTCAGTTGTTAAGCCGGAAAAATAAAACAAATACGTTTTTAGCGTATATTATTAAATACTAAATTCCTAAAGTTGCAATCATTTTTGAGAAATCGCAAGTATTATTCGTATAACGCGATCATATAATATTCATTTTAAATATAATAGGAATTATTATATTATACTACATTTTTCCTAGCTGGTTCGTTAGTAAGATATTCCAGGTCAGTCGTCTCGCGACAGTATATCTCCACGTCTTGTTTATATTTCGTTTGGAACGCTTTTACTATTATTTTAGTAACAAACACGACAAACCGGGTAAACTAGCAAATATTTTTATTAGTATCTGGAAATGCTGCCTTTTTATTCTTCTTTAGGTATTTTTTACGTGGTATTAAGGCGGCTTCGTTAGCGTATATTTCAACGTGAGAGCCCAAAATGTTTTAGAAATAAAAATATACCACAATATTTAAGCTATTACAGGCAGACAAAAGGTTTAAAATTCGACTTGGTATTGTGGAAACAAGAAGTAAGAAAATTATTATGCTGAATTCTTGAACTTGAACACAGATGCCCAATATTATCCTTATCGTATACTAACTGTGCCTTGCGGTTGCATCCATGTAAATAAATATATCACGGTAATTTAATTTTTTATTAATATTTTTAGGTTAAATAAATGGTTCCTTAAGATACAGACTATAAATATATTTTCAATCCTTTAGTTTAATTCAATTGCTTCGATACGATTTCAAACAAGTGTACAGACAGACAAAAATCTATTATTACTAATTTTCTTTACATTGGTTACTTGAATATTTTAACAACTGGTGACGATCCACGTGGCGGAGCGGTCACCATACCGGTCCGACACGTAGTAGGTCCCGGGTTCGATCCCCGGCCAGACAGAATTCTGAATGATGAGTTTAGGTTTCTGTTCTGGGTCTGGGTGTTTGTGTATTCGTCTTTCTGTGTTCATGGCACCCACGACGCAGGAGAAAATCCTACTGTGGGGCTATGAGCGTAGAAAGCGTGAAAACAACTAACCGTATTGTAAATAAATAACAGATAAATGATAGTAAAGTTACATGAGGAATTCCATTTCCTCAAATCTACCTAAGCTACATAGATAATACGTATCTATTCGGTTAAGCATGTTTCACTTTTTGTACTGAACTACATCTAGTAAATGTAATTCCATTTGCTAAGTAATTAGAAGTACCTACCAGTATTGCAAATGCGCTCGTTAAGAAGTTAATTAGTTTTAAAGAACGTTAAGACTTATTTCTAAGATTCGCTTAGAGTCAGAAATTTTAATAAGTTTAAGTTGCAAAGTTGGAGGTAAGACTTGCGTTAAATTAAAGCAAACGTCTAATTAGATGAAGGAGTACTCGCGTGGTGAATATATTAAAACCGGCCAAGTGAGAGTAGGACTCGCGCACGACGGGATCCGTACCACTATCAATATAACGGCAAAAACTCATGTTATAGAGGCCAAATAAACACACACACACACACACGCTTTATCTATGAAAATTTCAACTGTCTAGCTATCACAGTTCCTAAGATACAGCCTGGTCATAGAACAACGGAGTCTTAGTATTAGGGTCCCGTTTATACCCTTTGGGTATGAAACCTTAATAAAGGCTGATATTGCAAAGATTGCTTAAATATGTATATAACGATATTCATGATATACTATTCTGATATAATCGACAGTTAATAGTATTAATGCGATTAAGACGAGCTCCTTATTGAGGTAGTCAAGGTTTATTTAACCGATATTGCAAGGATTACATCAGGTGGTAGAACGTTGTTCGACCGGGGAGGTACCACCGCCACACCTATGGCTAGCGTGAAGAAGTTCTTGTATTTTGGTGGACAGGTGTGGTTGCCGGCCATCTTTGTCCTCGGGAGTAACAACGTATCTTTGATCGACTTCAGGTAGAATCCCTGTTCTTTATGAAGTTGCTTACAGCTGTCCATATGGAGCAGTAACCACTTAACGTCAGGAGGCCTGCATGCTTGTTTGCAACTTCAATCTATACTAATGTTATAAAGCAGTAGAGTTTTTTTGTTTGGTTGAACGCGCTAATCTCGGAAACTATTGGTTCGAATTGAAAATTATTTTTGTGGTGAATACCAAATTTATAGAGGAAGGCTCTAGGCTATATAACATCACGCTATGACTAATAACTTTTTTCTTTAGAAAATGTTGTTAAACCGGGAAAATATTTTTATTTTTGAGAGCTTTCCTTGCTGCGTACGCTGAAAACATAAAACGGTGAAAGTTAAGAATAAATTGTATCACGAAATTGTTCCCATTTAAAAGTTTTAAAAATAAGTCCGCTACAGCATATGTCTAGATTTTAAGGTTGACTTACTATAACCTTTTTAGTCCTAAAATAATACATTATTTGCGAAGATGTTTCAATAAACATGATATTAATCCTTATCAAAAAAAATAAGTTATTCATTACAGGCACTTAATTTTGAACAAAATTGCCCTTGACAGCTTTGATTTCGACGAATATGTTAGGAGTTATGATAATTTTAAAATAACTTTGCAACAAAATAATGGTCAAATATCACGCGCGCATTTATGCTGGTGGGAGCGGTGAGGCGGCCTCCCGCTGACCGACTGTGTCGATAGCTGCGAGCAGAACTTTCTAATGCATTGTATTGTATTATTAACTTTTTTACTGTATACTGTACCTAATGGTAAAAATACAGTGTAAGTGCCAACAATGTACTTTTGACCAAATAAAAGAATTTTATAATTTAATTTGATATATTTACCGTTTATTACCTTTTCTTTTGGTCGTCAATTTGCAGAGAAAGTAGATGACGTTATTTTTTCAAAGCAAATTTCCCTTCAAAATGTCATTTACTTTAATATTGTACAAAATATAGTACTTATAAGTAGGAAATACTGTAATTTTATAATCACGATCTGCGAGCACTGGCTGCGAGGTACCATGCCGCGGCTTAGACGGGTGGTCGGAACTCCTTGCGGAACGGTTGTGATATCTATATATTTTATAGGACCTTTCCAATATTTTTACTAAGTGTACCTACTTTAAGTGATCATAGCGAAATGTTCTTAAAATAGTTTTTAATAAATTGTTTTCTAAACGCGGGTAAAACCGCGTGGCACAGCTAGTGGCAGATATGCGCAGGGAAGCTGTTATGACTAAAATTAAATAGAAATTGCAATTTTCCTATAAATCCCTGTTACTTTTTTTTCCTAAATTAATAGTGAATGATCACGATTTATGGTAAAATTGACGAAATTCTGTATCATCTGGTAATCTTTTCGAATAACATACAAATTAACGAAGCAAGCAGTAAGTCAAGTATTCAAGCGGTTTTAATTAACTCAAAGGAATCCAGCGGGATAAGCTTAGTCAGTCAGAAAATTTAATAAGTTTTGGCTGCAGAGTGTAAGATAAGACGGCTCCGGCAATGCAGTTAAAGAGAGCGTTTAATTAGAGAGTATTTGCGGGTGGTAGCTCCCAGGGACGTAATTGCCAAAATTGTTCAAATATCAATATTTAAGTACCTAAGAGTGTGAATTTAATATATCCGACCTTACGTAACGCTGGGGGTCTTGCTCAAGGGGCTCAAGGGATCACTTATGTAAAGTTGGATAACAGGAAGTTAGGTAAATCAAGGAACATATTTTGTAAGAAACAATTAATTTATTTAGGCAAATTATATGGTTCGGTATTCGGTTCTCGTCTTAATACGATCCATTAAAATATCCATTAAAATAACTAATTGAGGAACAGAGATTACGCTCAATACCTTTACATATGATAGGTGACTTTAATACCATTAATACTATTTGATTGGAAATATCTAAAAAAATCCTTATTTTTGTTAAGTTCCAGTGATTGAACGTGAAAGAATGAAAAGAAAAAAAATCGTGTCAATGAGCTGGGTTGTGACAGATTATAATAACCGATTCGTTTAATGCTGTCATTAGATTTTATTCATTTCTAACTTTAGAAATACAACTTAATCAAAACAATATTAAAATACAAAACGACACAAAGAATGAAATTATTCATTTATGAAACTATTTTAATTCATTCGACAATATTTAAATAGTATTTTTACTAAAAATAGAATTACTTGTGACGAAGATTAAAATATCCTTCGGGATACGCTTTGTCAATCAGAAGTTTCAAAGTTTCCCTCGGAAAAAGATAAGATACCTACTCCACAACGATGAGTCTTATTAAATGAAGAAATATCTGCTGGCGATATCAGCCCACGATATTAAACTGCGGAAATTGGTTAAATAATCTCGATTTTATTCATTTGATGAAAATCGAGTATTAAAAAGTTTCAATATTTTAAATCAATTTTGATTGTTTTACGTTTTAAAGTAAATAAACTTCAGGAAACTACTTCTTAATGATACCTATTTGTATTAAAGTGTTACGAATAAGGATGGTATTTGTATGTGAGTATTTTTAAATAAATAAATAACGCTTTCTACACTCATAGCTCCACACTAGGATTTTCTCCTGTGTCGTGGGTGCCGTGAACACACACAAAGACGAATACACAAATACCCGGACCCAGAACAGAAATCTAAATTAATCATTCAGATGTCTGTCTGGCCGGGAATCGAACCCGGAACCCACTGCGTGTCAGACCGGTATGGTGACCGCTGCGCCACGCGGGTCGTCGTTTTATTTATGCGTTGACACGACATACCTACAATTAAAGGTCAAAAGAATTTGATTGATATAAACAAAAAAAAATATTAAGGTACATTTCTGGCTGGGCTGCATTTCATAAATTACATAGTATTCTCGTCCAAAATTTTGCAATTCAGCAAACTGAAGTGGCATTGACTGCTCAGATTGCTAGAATGACCGATATGCCAACCAGTGAACCAAGACTAATGGCGAAAAAAGGTCCTCGAGTGGCGACCATTTTTGGATAAAAGAAGCACAGGCTGCCTCCCCACTAGATGGAACGATGGCCTGAAGAAGACAGCGGGAAACCGTTGGTTTTAGTAGGCATAGGACCTGTTGGAATGGCGCCATTTAGGGGAGGCCTATGTCCAGCATCTTGCTGATAGATGGATGGATGGACTTAGAGTGAAAGTTTCAACCAAAATCTACATTGACATTGACATCGACAACTTCGACATTGAATATACCTAGTTAAAGACTTCTAGTAATATAAGACTTTGAGTAATATAAACCTCTCTACAATATAGAATAATATTGTATTGAACAAAAATTGTACAAAAAACTGTTGCATGCAAAACAGCGTAGAGCGAATATCAACAATGGAACAGCGACGAGTTGCAGAAAGTTTAATTACATACCATTACTTTGTTTCTATTTAATCCAGTACCGCTCTTGTATTGCGTTATTTCAGTCGGTATTCGTCCTCTACTCCAGTATTATAGCAGAAAGATAATATGAAAATTTAATATTTTTGCAGTATAGTATGTATCTTCAAATGTATAGTATAGTATGATATATAATATAGTTTATGAAGTGAAAATTTTAAGAATCGTTTTAATTTTTAACTCGATAAAACGAAAATGAATAAATACTAAAATATTTCAGAGCTTAAAGTATTAAGACTTCATTGACAAGACTGATCATTCAAATATTAATTAAGTAATCACTTTAGCCCATATATTGTCATCTTATATCGCATATACCAAACGTGAGCTCTTATAAACGCTACGATGAAAAATCATTAGCGTGATTCAGAAGAGGGTATAGCGCCATCTAGTTTTAGTGCCTACAACTGCTTCTATAATGAATCTTTGTTTCATCGAGTTTTTCTATCACAACAATCCTAAAGAAGTTTCAAGAAGCGGAAGATAGAGAATACTAACGGCAGTAGAATGACAACCGGTTGCGGAAAGTTTAATTACATTACATTACTTAACATTTAATTCTGGGTCGCACTTAAAGTAAGATTACATTGTTCCAGTAAGCATTCGAGTCCTGTAAGTCATATGACTAACATAATAATTATATTCTTTCTTGTACCCAGAAAGTATAAATAACAAGAAACATATAAATTTAAATTTATCGTTAAACAGCGATTTCTTTCAGACAACCTTACGGTATGGAGGTAGACGATAAATATGGAAATAGATGTGGTGATATAGGTAAGTTTTAGGAGTAAATTAACAAAATAAAGTTAGGAAATAAATCAACATGTAAATTTTGGGAAAATATATTTACTAGGTTTCAATTGATATACATATTGTCATGATAAGTCACAATCCGTCAAGCCGTTTAAGTTGTAACGCGTGCAAAAAAAAGGACATACCTACATACATACGCTCGAAAACACTACCCTCCTTCTGACGCTGTCAGGTAATAATTAATAGCTACTGATTAGGTAATAAGGAGTAGAACAAATTGTAACTTTTTTTTTTTATAGTATTGAAGTAGCAAACGAGCATGCAGCCCACCTGATGGTAAGTGGCTACTGCAGCCCATGGACATCTATAATCAACCCTAGATAAGATC
>MOOZ01001233.1:25617-37482 GCA_002930495.1 Cecropterus lyciades
TTGTTTCATCGAGTTTTTTTATCACAACAATTCTAAAGAAGTTTCAAGAAGCGGAACATACAGAATACTAACGGCAGTAGAATGACAGCCGGTTGCGGAAAGTTTCATTACATTACATTACTTAACATTTAATTCTGGGCCGCACTTAAAGTAAGATTACATTGTTCCAGTAAGCATTCGAGTCCTGTAAGCCATATGACTAACATAATAATTATATTCTTTCGTGTACCCAGAAAGTATAAATAACAAGAAACATATAAATTTAAATAACAATACAAAAGATGGCTTTATCGTTAAACAGCGATTTCTTTCAGACAACCTTACGGTATGGAGGTAGACGATAAATATGGAAATAGGTGTGGTGATATAGGTAAGTTTTAGGAGTAAATTAACAAAATAAAGTTAGAAAATAAATCAACATGTAAATTTTGGGAAAATATATTTACTAGGTTTCAATTGATATACATATTTTCATGATAAGTAACAATCCGTCAAGCCGTTTAAGTTGTAACGCGTGCAAAAAAAAGGACATACCTACATATATACGCTCGAAAACACTACCCTCCTTCTGACGCTGTCAGGTAATAATTAATAGCTACTGATTAGGTAATAAGGAGTAGAACAAATTGTAACTATCGAAAATTGTTGCTACTATAAATTAAAATATACGCGATATATCGC
Source organism: Cecropterus lyciades (assembly GCA_002930495.1). Lineage (NCBI taxonomy): Eukaryota > Metazoa > Arthropoda > Insecta > Lepidoptera > Hesperiidae > Cecropterus > Cecropterus lyciades. The sequence continues at coordinate 26,299 of MOOZ01001233.1, forward strand.
TGAATTGCCAATTACATGTAGAAAGATTTGAGAGAGTTTAATACAACAAATAAACGAAAATAAAATCAATTTATAGGACTTTTTTAACTATTTTTACTGGATAGTTTTGAGAAATAGTTGTTTATTATTCCCTTTTTAATGTATATTACAGTTCCAATATTTTTTCAGTAATAGAAGCCTTTATCTAGTGTCTGAAACAGCATAAAGAAGATCGTAAAGTAAGCATACATGAAAATAAATGTTTCAGTCACACTGAAATGGTATGACTGAAACATTTATTTTCAAGCCAAGACGTAACAGAGTGGACCAGTCCACAAGAACAAAGGTACACCCTAATGTGTGTGTGTGCATAACGGAACATAAAAATACTAACAGTAGTACGACAACGAGTTGCGGAAAGTTTAATTACATTACATTACTTCGTTTCCCTTTAATCCAACGCCACTGTTATTCTGCTATTTTTGCGGCCGTTAGCTTATCAGTAAATTGTATCTTTTTATTGTTAGTTTTCATATTAATTTAAAGTTGTATATATTCCGTACTTTTCAAATCTTACACTGATGAACAGAAAAATGCATACATGTTTGCAGTGCCTGGGGTCGCAGTTGAATTGGCCCCCACCCATTATGGATTTTTTGTCGGACACAAAAAGACAAAACCTTAATTGACGACCAAAAGAAAGGTCGCCAAAACTAAATTGTTTTGACTGTGTTTGCAATTTGGCGACAAAGAAAGAAAGTCGCAAAATTTAATCTAAATATTTTGCCGACCTCTAAATGTGCGGTCCGGGAGCGAGATGTGAGTTTCGAGGTTTTTTCCACAAAAAGAAAATACCCTCTACCCTCCTCACCTCCAACGTTCCGTCACTGCACGTTTGCAGATTGTTTTAAGTGTGATCTGTTTTCTTGTATGTAGCTAATTAATTAGAAAAAAAACCTTTTAAATACTTCAAGTATCTAGACCTAAATAGTAATAATTATGTAACTTGATATTGTAGGAGTTGATAAAAAATATATATTTATTTTAGGAATCACATCAAAAACTTTTAATAATAACTCTTTTATTAAGAGTCATACTTCTTACGTCTGTGTTTTGAGGATGTTTGTTATTCCCAAAAAAGCTTTTAATGATTTTATTTCAAGGAATAAGTCGGTAACAAACACGTTTCAAAGACTATATTTAGACTTAATAAATACATCGTACCAGACGATTATCTTAGAGATAAACAATAAACAAACGCACATTAATTTACCCGTTGTAGTGAATATTGAATTATTTCGGTTGCTATTACCTTCGTAAATTTGCTCCTACACCGACATCAAACTATAATTCCTAGGAACAAGGTGGAAATGTTGCAATTCTATCGCCTCCATGAAACAGTTCTAGGTATGTTTATTTAGACGATAATATATAGTTTTCTAACAGATGACTTTTCTTATGTACCTACCGATAAGTTTGAATATGACGTTGACGTTGTTGTTGATAAGTTGAACGATAAGATTGAGTAGTATCCAAATTTGATCACAAAATCGTAGATATGACTTTCTTTGTATTAAATTTTTTCGACCGAAGTTCTACCACAATTTGAATTGCATAAAGACTGCTAATATTGACAGCACAGTTTAAACCACTAACGGTCACCCATCTACTCGTTATACATGTTCACGCCCATTGAAAAATTATAAATTTTGCGCACAAAAACAGCATCAAGAAGTAAATAAAACGGAATTTTTACGACCCGCTGACGGTACACATAAAAAAAATTGCCGAATTTTTCGAAACTTGGTACATGTTAAAACCACAACAAATACTAGGTAATCCTAGTGGTTTGATTTAATATAACTTCGCGTTACCCAAATTCGTGGTATATTCAGTTTAAGACCGTTTAATTGTGGAGAGTTCACTAGACAAATAATCTGAAATGCATTTGTGCTCCGTTGTTTGCAGTTTCAGTGGGCGTCGGAACACGTGCCGCTGAACAAACTAACAGACCACAAAGAGATACAATTAATTCCCTTGTTATTTTCGAAAACGGAACAAACCGACGCCACTATTGTTTTTACCGTAGTTTTAATTGTTCTGATGACAACCGAACAATACTATATTTTATGGTTCTATTTTTCTACTTTAAAACACGCGATATCGTGTTGCCAAATTGTCTTAAAATGGTGAGTGGGAACACAGCAACGTGTGTGATATTACAGGAACCATTTGGAACTACTATTAATCCCTTAATAACTCAAAAGTTATTTACATTTGACGGTAACTGGCTATTGCCGCCTAGGAGCAACTATTATCAATTTTAGACAGGATGGAAATTTTACCTAAGTTTAGCAAAAGATGCGTTTCTACCCCTGAGAACTAAATTGAAACGTCTCGAATAGGAGCCTCTCCTTAACATAAATTAGTACAATTTATGTCCACGAAAGTAAAATTGCTGCACTTCAACTTTAAGCATGCGATATGTTATTTTTAAGAACTATTTTGTGTAACAGGCATCTTAAATATAAACACTAAGATGATTAATGAATCCATAATTTATTATTTAATATTCAATACTTGAGACCAACGCTTAGACAAAACACACATGATAAACTTTAACAAAAAACGATACCAAAACAATAACATTTGGATTTTCGTATTAAGTTGTCGTGGACTTAATTAATCTTAGAACAATATTTGATGACATGGAACTAGATATACTCGGTGAAATTGTGCTCGTATTATTTTCATTTTGTACTGTTAAAGTTATAACTTTGTTATTTTTGTCTATAGACATGATATTGTTTAGAGATTTGCGTAATTTATCAAACAGGCTATTTTCGTTCGTGTTAACAATTACAATTTTGTTAGGTACAGGATCTAATGATGACTTCTGCTTCGCTATGTTATTGGAAATTGCTAAGTTACCACTGTGTCTCTTCTTTCGTGATGGAACACCCTTGATTGCATCTTCATAATCCTCGTCAGGTCTCTGAGCTTTAATGTTTTTCTCGAAATCTTCCTCTTTGAAACTAAAAAAATTAAAACAGAGATTGTCTTATCGTCTTAGCTTTACATTTTTGCTTTCCATTACAAAAGGAAATCCGTTGGTTATACAAGTGGACACTGCTCAACACCTATAATCAACCCCTGATATGATTGGAGAGTTATCTGAGGCTTCCATGGATGTATTACTAACTCTGTGGTCTTCAAACGCCTAGTATAATTGTTTTTCCGAATTAAACCCTTAAAACCAGAAAAAACAGCGTCTTATCTGCTATTATAAGGGTGAAATAGTGGCGGTGATCTCTACCAAACGCGACAGTTTCTTCAACTTAAATGAATGAAATAAATGAAAATCAATTATCTTCATATTAACGTTTAAGATGAAACAATTTTCAAACAAGTAACTTTTTTTTATATACATCAAGAAATTGTTACTCGTAAAAAAATACTTGTCCAACTCGCGACGTAACTGACCTTTCACTATACGCATAACTACGCATAAATTATATACCTATCATTTTACCTTGGTGAATTGAATTTGTCCAATAGAAGTTTATCCTTAAACGTGTCCATCTCCTCATCAATAGATTTTGGGTAGTTAAAATCAGGTTGTCTTATTGTCGTTGGCAGTGGTGCAGTCAATGTCGGCTTTGGCCTTGGTTTTGGTCGAGAGGGTCTAACTGGGCCTACTCTTGGCGTGACAGGTTCAGGAAAAGTAGGCCTTGCGTCGTAATCTCCATATTTGTTGACAGTAAAGTCTTCCGCTTTCATCCTTGGCATATACCACTTAGCGGGATCATTTATTGCTTCCCCTGGAACTGCGTATCGAGCCGAATTGCCTGGAGTATTGTATGCTCTTGGATCATTCATAGGCATGTATTTCCGCCCAGGAGCTATATCGTCTCGATTTACAGGTCCGTGTGGTAAGTATCTTTCATCTACGAAGGCTTGTGTTGTCTATGGCAAATAAAACCATTAAAATTTGTCAGACTTGTTTTTGTTTGATGTTTTGTTTGAAATGTTTAATACGATAATTCTCTGATCATAAATAATATTTTCAATTTTTTTAATCAACAACTAACTTAAAAAAATATACGATATTTTTTATTTTTAGGTAATTTAAAAATCCAACCCAACAAAATATTTTACACTTTAAATCACCTTTACCAGGCGGTAGAACCAGTGTAACTCGACCGAGGAAGGTACCACCGCCACACCTATTTCTATCGTGAAGCAGTTCTTGGGTTGGAATTGGGATCCATATTTTTCAAAAATGTCAATTTATAATATTTTTACCGTCGTAATTTTACAGACCATTAGTTTCAACCAAAGAAACTAAACACATACTTATTAACAATTTTATCGAAGGATTTCTAAATTGACACAATATTTTTAATTATAAATCGATTCATATAAAACAAACTCTAAATGTTAAGTGAACAACAATATATCAGTGAAAGTCGCATTCAAATCGAATCAGCTTTTCCTGAGATTAACGTGCACAAACGCACAGACAAACAGAAAAGAAAAATAAAAATCATGTTTTTGGGTTCTATTCTTGAATAAAGACTTCTAAAAATGGTTTTCTCTTTAAAAAATCCATGTACAGGTATCGATTACCTACATTTATTATATGTATAGATAATGAGAATAATACCTTTGTTCCTTTTTTACTTATCCTTAGACGAGAATCGGCAGACTTTCTCATATTGATCATACCTTGAATTGCTTTTAACTGATCCAAAGAGTCCATGGTATATTTTGATAGAACCTGTAATTATTTTCTAAAAATAATTATTTACCATTTTACTACTCTAAATTGTACTGAAAAAGTTTTTTTTTTAATTAAGAAATTTATGTTTTTTTGACGCCATCCTAGTGATCGTATGTCTGCTTTTTAATCTTTTCAATTTGGGAGCTACGCCACATTTTTTCGTCAAGTTCGCCATTTGTAATCTAGATTTACAATAAAGAATAAATAAATTTTAATCGATTCTGGAGGTACCATTAATACTCCTAGTCATGCCGTATATTTGAAGAAGTTTCTTGCGTCAATTTTTCTCCATAGTATAGTTCATCTTCCGAAGCGGTTGTAGTTTGTTGAAGTTTATATATTATATATATAGAGTTCCACATGAATCGATTTTGTATATACAAAATTTAAAAACGAATTTGAATATAATTTTATTTAATTACATGCTTACCTCATCAGCGTCTACAGGCGTTTCTGTTCGTTCAGATGTACTTGGCGCTGGTGCCTTAGCAGTGAGTTTCATTAACGAACCTTCGAACTTGTTGCGGTCGTCTGACTCGTAAATAGAGTCATCTAGTCTACGACCAGATCGTATTGAAGTAGTTTCATCCTCCGATGCTCCAGTTCTAACTACAATTCATTGAAAAAAGTGATTATCATGATTTCAGCACGAAATGAAATGAAATAATGTTTTATATTTTTTTTTGTATAGACCTAGGAAGGCATTAAAAAAATATCCGTTATAATATTTTATTACACTATACCCGATCGAAACATAACCTTAACAGAAAGGATCCGGCAGAAAACTTAGGGAGTTTGTTCTAATTTTTTATATCTATTACATGACTAAGTTAAATGTTGTTCCAGAATCTAGCCTTACAATCCCAATAAATTAAGGATAATTTTATAAAGTGGCTATTCTTTGGCTATTTCCTGATATTAGTAGAAGAAAGTAGGTGAGATGAGTTATAGACGAATGTAGATAATCTAAATATTATTTAAATCTTGCATAGCTTAAAAGGGTCCTTAAAAAGAGGTGAAACTGACATCAATAACCACTAGAAGTTTGTGTAGCAGCTTTAAATTAATCTGAGGGATAGTAGAAGACGTTAAATTTTCCTTACGATTGCCTTCTCCAATGTGCCCCGCAACAGGTAGATGGCCGCTTCGCCGCCAATCCATGTCATCGCCGATTTCGTCATCAAAAATACCTCGTTTTAGATAAACGGATACGTTTGTCTCTGTAATAAGAAAGTAGAATCAGCTACAGCTTAAGCGATTTTAAAATTACACGAAGCCATTTAGCAGTAGAACATTTATCGCTATGTGCAGAAGATAGAATGTTTCGTTACCTACTAGAATTTTTTTGATGCAATAATAATATTCTACACTTCAGTATCGTCTGGTAAGTTGCCAATTGCGTTTAATTTAATGTGAAAATTTCACAATTCAACAGATTCAGAATGTACCTACATAGTTTGAATATTTACCTTGTTTCTCTCTGAAGAGTTTGATTTGATGGTTGACACAAATAAACTCATGCAAACATATGTATTTCTAATGTTGGCTTCAAGGACGGATACACGTGTATTACTCAAATGGAAAAGCTCATATGGATTAAGAAACTATTGTACTAATATCTTGTCGATATTTTGTTTGTAATCGTTGTAATGAATATAATATAATAAATATAATTTTATCTTATTTCTATTTGACATGTATTTTAACAATGTTATTTAGTGTTACGTAATTTTTTATAATTTCAATATGTTATTATTGACTTCATTTTATAAACTATAATATGTTTCAGTTTGTTGCTTATATCACCTAGTTTGCACCTGTGTTAGGTGACAAAGTAAAATCCTTATTGTTTTCAAGTTAATTGTATTAGTGTTCACTTTGTTAACTTTCAAATGAACAAACACCTGTTACTTGTTACTTTATATTTAAAATGAGGAATAAAATGCAGTTTTAAGATGCATATAAAATAAAAGACAACCTTTCAAGTCGATGTACTCAGCGAGCGAGTAGTTGTAACCAAGGGCGATCCCCGACATGGAGGCGGTAACGAGCGCACAGCAGACGGCTGAACTTATGCAGCAAGCCATCGTGAACGTCCATAATCTGCGGAATAAAAAAAAGTGTATACTTTACATTAGGAAACAAGAAATTACTAAGAAAACGATAACCCGGCTGATAAAACTAAAATTGACAGTCGAAAACAAAAAAGACAAAAATCACTACGTAGCGTCATAAGTGGCATTGAGACACAAGACGAGAATATGCAAATTTCGAAACGATGCAGAACAACATGTACCTTTATTATTTCTATTGAGTTTTGATTTTGATAATATATAGTTGATTCTACCGTTGTATCGCCGCTATTTGATACTGTACTCCGACTTAAATTTTCCTGACGAATATATGAGATTTCGCTTGCAATAGGAATTGCAATAGTAAAAGGAATATTCTGTTTTCTTTTATATTATTATATATTTCTCCAAGATTTATTTGTAAAAATGATGAACAGGAATCTGTGCAACATCACAGAGGCTAGACTTTAGGCTGGAAGACTGCGAGACAAACTGATGTAGTTATTACCGTGGTACGTGAGTCTAGTATGGGGTAGCAATCGACGATACAGCATTATCTGATCACCCAGTTCTTACAAAATATGTATACATTAACGTTACATAAAATAACAGCGAAACCGATCAACCACACTTCACCAATTTTACTAAGCGACCAATATTTATTTATATCATAATTGCTTGTCAACTGACGACAGTCAACCCATTATTGTTCCATTTCTGGGTACAGTTCACCTATCTGAATAATAGTTTTAGACCATAGTCCACCGTGCTGGCAAAGTGCGAATTGGTAGAATTCACACTCCTTAGGGAACTTTTTTAGATACCTCGCAGGTGCGTAGGTTTCCTTGAGATATTTTCTTTAAAAGCCACAAACTTAATTTCTAATACGCACATAATTTTAGAACAATCAGTGGTGCACACTTAGGATTCGAACCTCGGAGCCTCAATTGACAGGCCGGATTTCAACCATTAAGCGATCACTGCTGTTACCTAATAAGGCTTGTATTAGAAATACACGACGACTTATGACATCTCGGATCTCTAGTTACTGGTCTCTTAATACCAAATGGACACCATGTTACCACTTCAATAAGCTATAACAAAAATGCTCCTTGTATGTTGAGTATGATGGGCATTACAATATCTATGAAGTCAGAGTACCCTTCAAGTAAAATTGCCTCTAGAATGTTCCAATCAGTGTGCACTATTGTAACTTCAAACTACTTGAAGTTCGACATATGGGGATGAAAAACCAGCCAAGTGCGAGTCGGACATGCGCACGAAGGGATCCGTACCATTACCTATGTACGTGTGTATGTGTCCCACATACTTCTCTTCAAGATTTATTTTATTTTATTTATTTATTTTTTAAACACAATATATAATTAAACATACTGTAAATACTTCTAGCGTCTACCTATTGCCGTTGTGTAGAATCCACCAAGAATCCAGTTTCTTACCTATGTGACAATCGAATCTATTTGTTAGTAAGGCTTAATCTAAGTGTTAGTAAACGTAAAACTATAATTATCAAAATAGCATACAGCTGCTGAGAGCATGTAGCCCACAGCAATGCGATAAAAATGGACAGACTAGTCTGCCTGCTCATCATTCAGGATGTAGTTGGGACTGGCACGCACTCTCTGCTCAATTGAAGTAGCTCGCAACGGCATTATAGCGGCAACAGATGTTTCAACTGTGAAAACTATTTCAACTGTCTAGCTAACAAACGAACAGACGTACATCGGAGTCTTAGTAATAAGGCTCCGTCTTTACCCTTTGAGTTCGAAACCCTAAAAATTACATCGGAGATATTTTTTCTTCGTCTAGAGTATCTAAGATCATAAGTGCCCGAGGCAAATTTATAGTAATCAAGTATTTGTTGAAAAAGATTGGCCTCACAATATCTATAGAGTCAATCAGAGTACGCTTCAAGTAAAATTTCCCCTAGAATGTTCCAATCAGTGAACAGTTATGACTTTGCAAGTAGTTTGAAGATCAGTGATACATGCGATGTAAAATTACGTAGGAGATGTTTTTTCTTCGTCTAGAGTAGTTAAGTTCCCGGGGAAAATTTATGTTTATCTCTTAATTTTATTTGACCGCGTCTGAAGGAGGGTAATGTTTTTCGAGCGTGTGTAAGTATATGGTATGTCCATTTCTTTTACACGTCACATAGGCTAAATATTTAAAAAAAAATGCGCCCGTAAATAGGCGCTCATATACGTGTAGGACATTGGTTCGTCGTTGTAATCTAACAAAATATGTTGAGCGCCGTCTTCGGGACTATGTACTATCTACCGTGTATGTAAGAAACCAACATATTTTTAAATTGTTTATTTTTTATGGTATAGAAGTCGGTTTCTATTTTTTGTAGTGATGAACCGCGCAGATTCTTCTTCAAGTCATAACTATTTTGGTTTTTGGAACTGCCTCTCCCTATAGAGAATCTTGGATCACGGTACTCCGTTATAGAAGTAGCAAATGGGTATGCAGTCAACCTGATGGTAAGTGGCCAATGCCATACATGGACACCTGTAATCAACCGCCGATTAGATAAGAATCCTGTTGCTACACCTAAGGGCTAAGTTCGAACACCTTGGATAATGTCATCCTTGCCAAACCTTTTAAATCAGATCACAGTAGTGCTTAACTTTACTTTTAAATGACAGAAATAGGTCTGGCGGTAGCGGTTTCGGAGTAAAACTACAAGGGTTTTGCATTTACCACCTTTATGAGCGATGTTTGAAAAGTACCTCTGAACAAGATCGATCATCCATCCGCAGCACGTGAATATACAACACATGATGCATTACACTCCTTTCCATTTATCTCCAACGAATCTGTAATGATGATATATGTATATGATTTTAATATGTTATAGGTACTCACGAAAGGCGGTTTTATAATTTATTTTAGCCGATATTTTGACCCAGTTACATCGATCATGGTCACGGCGAAACTGCGGAGGCGGGGAAACGAACTATACTTCTAGTTCGGTTTTCATTAAGTTCCATATCACGACACAACACTAACCTCATATCCTTACACCAAACTTTGCATTATTTGTGATTTACAAAAGTCGTGAGTACCCGTAACATATAATGAATAAATTCTGGGAAAATATTAGTCTAAAATTATAAATTGTGTATTATGCCCCTATTATTTGTAACATAATGTATAGAGTGGATGGGGTTCAGAGTACATAATCCCTCTATTTAGTATAGGCGAAAAAAGAAAACTTGAACAACAGGACCGGACAGGAAGGACCAGGACAGGGACCTTTTTGGCTGACAAATTTTTGAGTTCATTTATTCAGAATAATTAGCATAGGATCAGACAAAAAATTCAGAGACTTTTCAACCCTTTTTACGACGCTGGCTGCGCCTTTGGATACCTCCCTTAACGAAACTATTGCTCTGCTCATAATGTCTAATATATAGGGCTGTAAAATGCTACTCGGCAGATAAATTTTGAATGCGTAAACAATTTAATTTGTTGTTAATGTCTGATGCATTGCGTAACCGTATAACATTTACAGTTAAACCATAAACTGTTTTGAATTCGCAGTATACATACATTCTGTGTAAATTTTTGATAGGATTATTTCAATGAAACTCAGTTCTTTTATTTAGTATACACAAATAGGCGTTAAATTTTATATTTGCACTCTCATGACCAATCAAGTGTTTTAAGTGATACAACTTTTAAATAAATTTTAGTTTAAATAAATGACGTATATTGAGGGCTTACAATATTTCTGACGTTGAATTTTTCACAAAATCATCCCAACTATTCTAATTCGCTTGGACTGTTAGTCATGATGCCGATTTATTATCGTTTTATTGTGAAATGACATCATTTTTCCACAAAATAATTTTGTTGACATGTTCCCTAGAAAAAGCAATAAATATGTCATTATAGATATTAATACTACTGTCTCGAATTTTTTTAGAGCAAAGAGAATTATTTTATACAGCTTTTAATGAATTATTGTACCTTTTGGTTACCCGATTTAATCATGTATTATAGTGATTTATATTGTTGCAAAATACCGGTTTGTATTTTAGCCATTTCTCAGCATGACAAATACTAATGGTAAAGCTTACCGCATGTCAATATTAGCTTCATAGATGTACTGAGAACTACCGGTTGAAATTTCAATCGGCATTTATAATAACCTACGTATCAAGACGATATTATCTTTTTTTTTAATAGTATGGAAGTAGCAAACAAGCATGCAGCCCATCTGATGGTAAGTGGCTACTGCCGCCCATGGACACCTGTAATCAACCCTAGGTAAGATCAAAGTCTCACCTAAGGTTAGCCACAGATGCGTTGCTACCCCTG
>MOOZ01001233.1:37525-47740 GCA_002930495.1 Cecropterus lyciades
TTAATCGAATAAAAGAAAAAGTTACAATATAACTCATACATTACGTAATAACCAAATAAAAGTCAGTTTGATAAGGTAATAGAAAGTGACGTAAAAATAATACTACAGTTTGTATATCGAAAAAATGGCGCTATCAAGTTACATTGTACGTTAAATTTTAAGAAGAATAAATAAATAAATAAATAAATAAAGAAGGATTGGATAACGCTATAAAGAGGATGCAATTGAAAAAGTAATTAGTAGGAAACATTTTAAATAAATATGGGGTATATGGCTCATAGCAGACTTATTTCTTTAAACTTTCTAGTATAATATAGTGCTTAAGGCATTTTATCTTAATCCTTGGGGGTAGCAATTTGGGATTTGTTGGATATCCCGTGAAATGAATAACAAAACAACCAAAGTTCAGACTGTTTTTCCAGTATGGTTCGCAAAGTATGAACACGTGATAGATCAAGTAATAAAATGGACTTCTAATAGGAAATATTTTTACACATATATAAGTCAGTGTCTTTGCCTGTCTTTGAGTGACTGGCTCTAATGAGCGTTCTGTGAGCTGCATAAAATGATATCGCAAGCGCTGCTCGTCATAAGACCTAACTGATGTTTATGAAAAATATCGTCTTGAATATTTTATTTATATCACTATATTTCATCATATGTTGGTGAATTGCAATATAACAATATTTGCATATACTTTTAGTACATAGAAATTTTATATATACCTAATACAAAGTAGGTCACGCCGGCCATTACTCAAGATATCCTGTTCCCTATAAATCTTCAACTCGGCTTCCCGTACATCTTATGATCTGTCCCAAGGGATAGAAATTTGTGTAGCTTCTTAATATAGGTGTTATGATCTTCCCTTAAAGTCAAAGTTAAACTTGTGTAATCTGTAGTAAACGTAAAAAAGGCAAATAGGTATTTGCCTTTTTTACGTTTACGTTTACGCACATTTTTTCAAATTTGAGTTGTTGTTGAGCTTGTTGAGGTGAACTAGGAGGTCCGAGCCATTTTACTAATAGTTCAGAAAAATAATCGCTAAAAACTAATGAACGTACTTTAGAAATTCTTACATTGAAAGAACAGGTATTGGTCGTAATAATCCTTGTGTATTAAGATTCTTTGAAATATTATTCTTCGTTTGATTTAATGGCGTGTTGTTTGTCACTTTTGATAAGTGCGTATAAGCTTTCATAAAATTATACTAGACCCAAAAAGCATACCTATATATATGACTTAGAAATTTATTTTGATACAGTATCCATTATAAAGTTATACAGCTTTTATTTATGTTCAGACGAATCATTGTTTTTTTCTTTATTCCTCTCTTTTAGTAAGATTTACAAAACTAAAACCGCCGATTATACAAAGTTTAAGGTTGTGTATAACATGTGTATAACATTAGATGTTTTGTATTTTCATACACCAGACTTCTAACAAATTATACAAATTCCTTCACTAACTAACGATCGAAATAATGAAGTACAGATATTGTAATATAACATACATGTTTTTTAAATATAAATATCAAAGAGGTATATAATTCAGCTGACCTTAATGATGACGAAAGCTCAAACTTTCTTCACTGAGCTCAAATGGTAGTAGTAGATAATACTACTCTAGCCCTACAAAGATCATCGCAGATGGTCATCGCAGGCAGGGCAAGGTTTGTATTTCTGTCTTTCTAAACTTAGTGTTTAGCTCACACTACTAACTAGCAAGGTAGCATTTTACAGTTTCGAACGTAGAAATAGGTGTGGCGATAAAACTGCACTCGAACCACGAAATGTCCGTTTTTCACATTTTAAATATGTTTACATTAATCAAAAAATAACTTCATCATTTCGTCTAACGCGAAAGCAATTATTCTGTTTGTAATTTTTCGGTGAGAGCTCATACAACCGCCGAAAGTTTACACACGGCATAGCGTTCGACAAAGAGACCCGCATGAATATTTCATCAAGCTCGCTGGCATGAAACGCCATTCCTACGTATGTTTAGCTAACCTTTGCCGTGTTCCCGCTAATTAAAGTAGAACAGTGTCCGAGTAAGTGAAGTGACACTAAGAAACACGTTTATCGAAAGCGACGTGTGCTTACTTTGAACGAGCTGAAATAGAAAATTTACGAGTGTTAGATTTATGAGCAATAAGTTCAAATTTCATTTTAATTAATATTAAATTTTCTCTTTTTATTAAATTCTCGTTATGATAGTTAGATGTTAGTCCTTCGCAGAATTTCTCACACTGAAGATAATAGAAAGCGTAGTACTTAGTTAGCTTTTGGTGGTGTATTTTTTCTAGTCTAAATAAGATTTGAAAACAACTACACCGATAGCTTTACCTACACGTCACGTGTTGCGAAAGAATCATCTTACGTTAGAGGATATTGGTTTTTTGTATCGGAAATTATGTTTGTGTAGGATATTAATACGATTTACGATTATTACTTTTATTGGATAGGAGTATTGAAATTAGTAACTACACACTTTTCGGATAAATAAAATTCGTCGTAAACCATTGTTCCACTGCAAGGTACGGCTCTCATCTGAGAGAAAGCCGTGTAACCGATAGTTCACCGCGCTGATTAAGTGTGGATTGGTAGACTTCACACAACTTTGACAATCACAAATATTTTATTTAAAGTACAGACACGTGTAGGTTTTCTTGCGATGTTTTTCTTTACCGTTCAAGCACGAGATAATGAATTTTAAATACACTTAGAATGTCTGGGATGCGAACATTATGGCGATGGCTAACATTGCCTTTTCCTTTAATTTGATCTTTAAAAAACACACTTTACCTATTTATAGAGGATTCGTATATTTTTAAAAATCCGGCTATGATGTTTTCTAAAATTTATTAAACATGTACAATACATGTATAGATTAATCATGTACAATACATGTTTAATCTACATGAAAATCGGACATGCGAACTCCTGTCAGCATTTTATTACTTATACTTTTGGATTTTTTTAGCAAAATAGAAAACTTCAGCCTTTATATTTTATTCATATTCGTATTTTTAAGGTCATCCATACCTGCTACCAATACACACAATTAACCAATTATTTCAAAAATCAATTAACTACTTAAATAATTAAACCTATACAAATTCATTTTGATTAACATTTTAATTATGTGAATACGCTTTCAGTTGCACACGGCCGGTAAAATGCACTTAAACTATATTTTACCCGAATTAACGAATTTAGTTTCGATTTTAATACAAAATAATTAATACAGACAGTTCCGCATATTAATTCTACTAGAGCGAAGGTGTAGGAATTATTTCATGAATCCCTCTGAATCCTCTTGTATTATGGAACATACGAATAAATGTCTATCATTCATTAGAGTGGAACATTCAAAATAGTATTTCGATGTGAATAAATGTATCAAAACATACAGGAAAAAAATTTCAACGGAGTGAAGTAAAATTCGAATATTTTGGAGAAAATGATAGAAGGTATATCAAAAGGCACACCATGACCATTTTTGGGGAACTTTATCCTTTATGGTGGTTCGTAATCCTTGGATCCTTTGGGGATCGATTCCAGGGTATTTCCGTCTAATAACTGCAGTGTTAAACGTTGCTATGTTCTGCTTTGAAGGGTGTGATATAGAAAATATAGTTATCGAGTTAATATAACTTTGGCCAACTTTAGCTAAGAATATCATCTAATGAAGGATTGGTTACAGGACAGTGGCGTAGCCACCGGAGGGCTAGACGGGACAGTGCCCCGGGGCCCTCAAGCTCAGGGGACCCCTCAATCTCTGACTTGTAAACTATAAATTGAATTGAAACTATAAATTGAAGTGAAAATTTGAGGAATATAAATAAAACAGATTTGGAGCCCTTGTTTATTTTTTGCCTCAGGGCCTTTGCCGAGCTACGCCATTGTTACAGGAGTCCACACGTGCCAGTGGCCACTCACCATCAGGTGGACTGCAAACTTACTTGGTATTTCTATATTATTAAAAGAACATACCAACACTACTGGCATTGTTATTGTCATATTTTCTAATCTGTTATTAACAGTTAAAAGTCTAGTTAAAATCTATTGTAGTCAATTCATGTTAATTAAATATATTTTGATTTTAATATTCAGATGTTTACTTGACAAAGCCGGTAATGTCAATACTGTACCCTTTACCTATGGATATCACAAATTCAAGAGACGGACAACACATTCAACATAAGAAATTATTCATTTAAGTGGCACGGTTACGAACACGCAATGTCAAGCGCGGTGAATGAAGCAAAATCTAATAGAGCAGGCCTATATATAGCAGTGGACGAAAAAGGATAATTTGTTTCTGTGCGTTAACTATACTAATATATAAAAATAAGATGGTTACTCAATCATGCAATACCCACTGATCCGATTTACATGAAATTTTGCATCGATGTAGCTTACTTACCTGGTCATCTTATAGGTTACTTTTGATTTCGATAATTTGCACTACTTTTTTAAAGATGGCGACTATTTTTATGTCCCGTAGCGGAGCACGAGTACTTTAGCTAGTATATTATATTTCTTTGATTGCAGCCAGCGTCCGCGTCATCAGTGCTGCTGGTGCACCTGGGGGCAGTCGGTGCGTTGGCAAGCGGTGCGGCGTTATGCGGTGGCGGGGGTGCGTGCGCGTGCGGTGCGTTGTTGCACGCGTTGCATCCTCTGCAGTTGTGGACTGTGTGCGGGCTGCACGCTGACCGCGCCGCCGCGATTGCTGCGCCGTTGCACTACGCTGCTATTGTCTCTGCAAAAAAGGTAGATAGATACTCATAGAGTCGTAAAAAAAGAGATTATCGTAAAGTAATGTGTAACGATGCCTAGAATTTTGAAAGTAATGGGTTATCATGAGGTGGTGGTAGAAGAGGTGTGGACAATAATACTGCAAGGTGTATTACCTTGCAGTATTGTTGTATATATCTTTCTTCTTAAAATGCCGCCATATAGAATAAGAAAATAATATTAAATAAAAAGCTATTATTTCAATAAATTATTTTCTAAAACCATCTTAAAATTGTTATCTGCTGATAAAAAAAAAAAATTATGCGGAATAATTATGTCGTTTCAGATCTTTACAGTCAATAAAAACAAGACGAAATATGAACTGTACAATACATACCTTTATTGTAATTAAACAAAATAAACAGAAGATGAGATTAATTAAAATACCAACTGCTACAAAAACTGACGACAAAATAATATGTCTAATATTTTTCAGGTCCTGATTTGCGTGGCGGGTGGATGGGTTGCTACTGCGGCTCTATTGGCTCCGCTGGCCGCTGCTCAGCCTCCTCTGGCCTACAGCAGCGGTCTCGGGGGCTGTGCTCCCGACTGTGGAGCGGGACCTTCCGGTTTAGGGTTCTGCCTTATCTACGCAGTGCTCACGTTATTGCTGCCAGCTGCATTGATTTTACTTTGTAGTTTGAAAATTCTTCGAATCGCCCGCTATCATCGGCACAGAATCGCAGCAGCTATATACGAGGTAACACTGTCAGCGCAAGTCACTGTCACTCATCAACGAAATCCGTTCTCTCCTCCTCCGCCACCGCGGCGAAGAGCGCTGTCTGCAGTTCTTCAACCGTTGGGATCTTTGGCTATACTTTATTTCCCATACTACTGTGTTCTCATATGGCCTGCTGTTGCCGTCCCGCCGCAACCGTTAGCTGCCTTATCTGCCGCTCTCTTAGCCGCGGCTCCACCGGTCAATGGAATACTGTATGGTATTCGAAGCCGTGCCCTTCGGGACTCCTTACGAAACTACAGAAGGAAACGAATGACAAAAAGTGAAGTGACTCAAGAAATCCAAGCTCGGACTCCTAGTGCTTGTGGATCGAGGCGGCCCTCGCTATCAGCTGGTTCCGGTTGTATAAGACCACCAACGACTAGGAGATTATCTGATGCCGCAGCAATGGGCTCGAGAGGGTCGGAACGACCGGCACAGCGAGCTGCTTCATGTAATATGCTACAAGAATCTCAGGATGATGAAGTGCCTCGTCCGCGTACGTCAGCTATTCCACTTTTACGAGCTCCACCGCACGTGGTTCTCGGACGAGCGCTTGGACTTGAAGAAGGAGTTGGGAGAGAACGCAGACGTCGACAATCGCCCCGTATCACGGTAACGCGAGCGATGTCTGATGAAACTGAATCGCCCACTCGACGTCCACTCTGCCGTCAACATTCCCGCTCCAGTGGAGCGCTACTTGGCACTATGTCATGTTCCCCCGCTCTTTCCGAACACATCCACTTAGACAACCCTGCCGATGAACAGTTGCTGTTATCTTGGCCACAAAGAGCTCACGTCAAACACGAGGTCTTGTAAAACGGGTCTAGTATAAGTTTCGCTAGTAAATATGCATGTAAAGACAATAAATGTGCGTGCGGTTCAAGTCGAGTACTTGTTTATAGAGATTTATTTACTAAAGTTTTGCATAACGCTCGACCTTCCCGACCAATCTGTGACCAAATAATAAAGTTTCCTATGTCTATATACTACACTATCGTAGATGTAATAATTTATCTTACAGGGTTCCTCCATATCGTTAGCTTTATTGAAGTATTACTTTAGTATACTCCTATGATGATACTCTCTGAAATATTCCATAGGTTAGAAGAAAAATGAGATTGTAAAATATATTTTTTGTTAAGTAATTTATTTTAGACAATATAAACATAACATAAAAGAAAAGTTTATGATACTTTATGAAGTATATTTATTTCGCAATACTTATCTTATTTATGCCGATCTAGTCAACTAACGTAATTTTTTACGTTAAAAATTAACGCAACGCTTTTAGTCATTACCGCCGTCCAATTACCTGAATGTTTTCATTTTTTTATTTTCATGCATTTATTAACAGACTTGAAAATATTAACATATCTGCAAAGTACCGCCCTAGTTTAAGGCTAGCTATATAGTTATAAGAAATTATTTTAAAGAAATAGAGCCTTAGAAAATAGCCGAATTGCTGATTAGTATTTATCGTATATTTATGGTATATTTATCAGATATTTATCGTAGAAACTTAATCCGAAATTACGTTCATATATTTTTTAAAATTCCAAATGCTATTTACACTTGCAAGATAACATGCACTTATTAAATATATACTACATATATTATATGTATGAGAATGTAAAAATGTTTATTGTCAAATCGTAAGTCGTTCACTTAGCAGATTTTATTCACGTTTTTGCTACACACAGAAATATAACTCATTAAAAATAATATTCATAATTTCGCAAGGTAAAGAACATAATCATATAACGTAAAAGAAAAAAATGTAATTTCACACTTCGCAGATGAGTTGTCGGCACAAAAAATCAATTAGGGAAGCTATTACATGGGCGACCGTTTTTGCTGTCGCAGGAAAATGTTGGCAATACATCTCTGCTACCTCAGCTTATCCATCATATTAAATTTATCAAAGTAAGTAATCATAAAACAATGTTATATTAAAGAATACATGGTTTAAATATAAGTAAATGTATCCTTTTTATAGATTCACCCCTCCGCTTACGACTATAGAGACGTTGCGCCTAGAATGCGTGAATGAATGAATGAGTTGTCAACTTATGCCGCGGCGGTTTTACGGGTCTTAAGGAACCCCTCCTTGCCGGGTCAATTCCAGTGGGTGCACTGCTCACCGGTGTCATAAGTTGCAGTGAGGCGGTGGTGCAGCCGTTCTTCAGACCTGTGCTGGGCTGCTAGTATGCGTGTTGGTGACCGCAGTGGGTGTCGGTGTTACACAGAAAGACGTTGACCTTCTTCTGTTCTTTTTCATTCATTCAGTCATTATTCACTCCTATGACATCCACGGGAAGAGAGGGAGTGGTGCCACTAAAGACCACCACACGGCCCAATATATTTTATTTTATAATAATTCTTGCATTTCTAAAACATTCCAAATAGCGTACGTGTTAGAACACGTAGCTGGAAGGAAATAACTTATCAATAGTATTGTTAGATTTAGATTTATCAATAGTGTGAAACTGACATGTTTGTGACATAATTTAGTTTAGTTAGTTTTTAATAAAATAAGGAATGTTAGTATAATAGGAATTGATTCAGGAATTTGCTTGCACATTTTTTTGAAAATATATTTACATTCTGAATTTAATATTTGTTTTGAATTATTGCTTCATTTAGTTCACTCAGTATTATGAATCACCCTCGGGCGAAGTCAAAAACAGAAACATAGTAAAAAAGGGTGTGTGCACACGAGCGACAGAAGTAAAACGTCTGAAAAGTAACCAACGAGAGATTGAGATGGATATTGATTTTTTCGTTTTCGTTTCATCGAGTTACAAATTACAACGATTCTCAAGACGTTTCACTTCATTCGTCACATCTGTTATGATGCTAATTTGCACCGAAACATCATCTTATGTATATAATAATGTATAAAAAATGTTAATTGGAGTGACTTGTTAAACTTGTCTCGTCATATTTTACTGTGCCATTTTCATAACATATCTGCCACCGAGGTACAATTGTACATATAATATTTTTAGACTTTTCTAGTCATACAACGTAAATCATTATAAACTTAAGCTAACATAAAGAAAAAATATTTGTTTTTCACTTCGTAAAATAGATAAGAATAAAATTAGAACGACATAATTGGGATGCGTAGTTTTTACTAGCCATAGAATTGCGAAAAATATTTCGTACGCATTTTAAAAGCGTAAAGTTTGTCAAATTATTTTAAAGGTACTTATATTATAAAATATGAACAGGACGTACTACATAATAATTAGGAAACCTAGAATAAATTAGACTTCACAGAGAGAAATAAAATCATATTTGTTATTTTTTTTCAATGCTTCTATTCATGTCTGTTTTTTTAAGTTCACAAACATTTGAAAATAAATTATATAATGTTAAAATTGTGTAATATAAATGATTTTTTTTAATTAAATATATGAGATATTTTCCTTAGCTGGTCACTAGTCTACTGTTGGGCCTCTCTTCTACCCTGCTGGCCAATGATCAGAAACAGTGTGAAGAACTGTTACATTTTCCGTATGATGTTTTTGTTTCTCGATAATGCAAGTGATGTAGATACTCGTATTTTTAGGCATTTAATAAATAAAAATATTACCTACTAAATTATCTTAGTTTTTAATTATGTATTAAATAAAGATCTATGAAAGTATTTTTATTAATAGACGCCTAATTGTAAATTATTTATACCTGTATCGTTATTTAATAGTAAATGTTTAAGATATTTATTAGAAACTGTTACTCTAGTCAAAAACGCTGTTGTCTAATGATATATTTGTGTTAATTTAATATAAAGTCTAAAGAGAATAAAGTTATTATATAAGTTATAAGCATCAGTTGTTTTATTATATTTTCCTACCTATCGATTTAGTCTATAAAACTATATTGAGTAAAATTATAATAAAAGATAAAAAAAAACTAAACTTAAGCATATCGTTCTTGGCTTTAATTAGCGTTTTCATAAGGTGTATCCTATATGAAAGAAGCGTATGATTAAATATATTTGCAAGGAAACTCAAAAATACTCTTTGTTTTGTTAACTTTTAGTTTTAGTAACGCTTCATGCAATATACTATAATATATTACAGCGTTACCAGAACTTAGCCCAAACCGGGTGTTTTTTACCCGACCGAGCCATAGACTGGTCGTAGACTGGCTATTTGTATGTGTGTACGAATGTCTATTCATTAGAACGCTCTACAGCTCTACAGCTTGATGGATCGTAACATACGTTATATTTTTGTAATCGCCTCAGTTTGCCGAGTGACATAGTTTTTTTTTTTAATATTGTGCCTACGACCAAAAATATAACAAGGGGAAGGGACATTTTTTTATCCTAACAATATGGATATTAAATAAAAGCTAGCAAAAAAACTGTGACAAAAATATGTAACTATATATAGTAATACTTTTTTGTTACTAATTTGACAAAAATTAATATTTTATTCTAAAACCGTAACAACCGTCAAGCAGATTTTTTTGCTTTTATCCTGCCTACTTGTTATATATTTGTGGTCCCGTTAAAATCTAGGAATATAGTGTACGTGTATGATATTTCAATTTGAGAACATTGGAGTATAGAGGTAACAATAGTCTAGGGATTTAACAATACAATTTGTGAAGCCTTTAAGTTTATGCTATAAGCCCCAATTGAATAGGTTCTTGTGTTCCGTGGAGTGGTTTAATTTTGAT
>MOOZ01001233.1:61375-71595 GCA_002930495.1 Cecropterus lyciades
CTTTTTTGTAGTAAAATTTTAAAATGTATCGAATTTCTTCATTAGATTCACTCATCTTGACAGTACGAAAAACAAATGAAAACACACATTTTCCTAATTTGAATTTGGAATTATGTTCTTTAAAATTTTAACTTTCAATGATACCAAAACCAGCCAGATACAAATACTATAGCCAAAGAGATTTTATTACAAGTTCATACATACTATAATGCGAAAAGACTTTTTCCCCAACCTATTATGTATGTTGTTAGTTTGTATGTCCATTTCTTTCACGTTGTGACGTATGACATATCATTAGAATCACCTCAGTTTAGAAAGTGACATGAGCTATATAATTTAAAAAAAGTGCGCCTTCAAATAGGGGTAAATGGGAGAAAGTGACGACTTTTTAGGGTTCCGTAGCCAAATGGCAAAAGCGAAACGCTTATAGATTCGTCATGTCTGTCTGTCCGACCGTCTGTCGGACGGACGGAATATTACTTCAACTTTTCTCATCTGTCGCATAGTTGGCGCTGTTTACAACAATTGAAACTTACTTCAAGTTTTTTTCATTCGTCGCATAGATGGCGCTGTTTACAACAATTGAAACTTATTTAAATTTAATTTTATTGCGCTTGTTTGTCTAATCAATTACGATTGTCTAATCGTACTTAAAGAGTAAACTCCAGTCGTGCGTCGGAGCTGACCCACATTTTTATTTTAACAATGTTAATAGTTATATGTATTCTTATGTTTATTATATTCTAGATATATTAAATTGACTTTATTAACTGCATCCTTCATATTGTAATATCGTCAATCCATTGTTGTCCCCCTACTGGGCACGGGATGTTAGGATGAGACTGTTACAGAGTCCACGGCGCTGGCTATGTACACACACGGTGAATTTTTTTTTTGGGAACTCTTAGGTGTGTAGTATTCCTCAATACTTTTTTCTTCGCCGTAATACAGTGATAATTATTTCTAATATCATTTTAGAAAAAATAGTGGTAATTGGTATTCGAACATCGAACCCTAGATTGAGATGCCAAATTTTAACAATTGGCTATCACTGCTCATATATACACTTTACATTGTACATTGTATTAAATAATTGGACGCTTTATACGAAGCGGTTCGAATCTCTGCTTACAATTAAAGGCAAGCAGAAGCTGAGATGCTGAATGTAGGTTGTATTAAGTAATTAGGTAATTAGGGAAATTAAGTGAGTAAGGCATATAACTTATAGTATGGAAGTAGCAAACGAGCAAGCAGCTCAACTGATGGTAAGTGACTACTGCCGCCCATGGATATCTGTAATCAACCCTAGATGAGATCGAAGTCTCACCTAAGGTTAGCCACAGATGCGTTGCTACCCCTGTGGACTAAGATGGAATGCCTCGGAAAAGTATGTCTCCTTTACCACACCCTTCAGACCAGAACACAACAGCGTATTACACTGCTGTTATTAGGCAGAAATAACATAGTAACTTCAGGTTTTTTTATATACAAATGTAGCAAACCTATGCCGTTTACCTGTTGATGGGTGGCTACTGCAGTCTATAGGCATAAGTATATAAGAAATCCCAGATGGAAGTAGAGTCCATCTTAATGTCGGGCTAAATTGGAACGCCTCATGTAAACGTTTCTTCGTTTAAAGATGCGGAACATAGAAGACATAGAATGAGTGAGAGAAAAACAGTTTTGAATCGAATACAACATAGATATAATATGCATAATAGATATACTGAATTGTGTTAATTAATGCATTGATAAGGGTTTTTGTCAACAGTAGAACAATTTTTATGGGTTTTATATGGGTAAACTACAAACATATGTAAGGTTAAATTTTTGAAGTCGGCGCATACAAAGTCGCTTGCAATAATTAGTAGGTAATATTTAGAATCTAAAAATAATATAGTTAATATACCGTCAACCCATTATTGTTCCACTGCTGGCCACGGGTCTTCTCTCCAATAGAGAGAGTTTCAAGTCATAGTCCACCGTACTGGCCAAGTGTAAATTGGTAGATTTCACACACCTTTGAGAACTTTTTAAATAACTCTCAGGTGTATAGGTTTCCTCACGATGTTTTTCTTTACCGTAAAGCAGTGATAATTAACTTCTAAAACGCACATAATTTTAGAAAAAATAGTGGTGCGCGCCTGGGATTCGAATCTCGGACCCTCGATTAAGAGGCTGAGTCATAACCATTCACTGCGCTTATATATTTAATAAGTTAAAATATAGAAGTAGTAAACGAGAATGCAGTCCATCTGTCGTCAACCCCAGATAAGATTAAACTTACAAGAGGTTGGCCACACCTTTAGGATTACGTTAAAAGCTTAGGATAAGTCTGCCTTCATAACACATAGATTTACATTACCTTTAAGGTATTATAATATTATATTGTTACCTTTATGATTATTTTAATCATTGTGTACCCAAATGGATTAACTCTAATTTACACTGCGATATAAATTTACTTTCGGCACTAATCATAATAACGCATTATTGAAAATTTAATAAACCCATTGTTGCCGTGACCTAAGCGACCGAAATTTAGATCGTGTACTATCAGCAAATCATTTTATCACTGCAAAATTTACGCGAAACTATGAAAATGATAGATAATATATATGTTATTTATTGTTTATTTATTTTAGAACCATTTGTGGTTAATATCCGGAGGCCACCACACCTATTTCTGCGTAACTATATTCTGGTTTCATAGATAAACGCTTTTATAAACGCTTTCTACACTCATAGCCCCACAATAGGATTTTCTCCTGTGTCGTGGGTGACATGGACACACAAAGACGAATACACAAACACCCAGATCCAGACAGAAATCTAAACTCATCATTCAGATATCTATCTGACTGTGTGACGTGTGACCGCTCCACCACGCGGGTCTCTAATAGATCTAAGTATTAAGGGAGACTTACATACATGAGGCGTTCCGACTTAGTTCTCTTGGACGGCAAAGGACCTGTGTCCGACCTCAGATAGATGTTTCACATCATAAAGGATATTTTCCTAAGCAGATAAAAGAAAACATTAGCGCGTTATATTTGTAATTTCCAACATTCTGCGGCAATATAAGGTGTCAGTGCCTGCGTTTTTATTTAAAATCCCACCCGCTCTTTGAATACGTAAACGCAATATCCCTTTTCAACGTGTTTGTTTAACGAATGCTTAAACAAAATGTATACGGGCAGAGATTTAAAAATATTCATAGCTTTTAAGTCGATTATTATTAGGTACATACTTTACATTCCACTTACGTTTGCGTTGTAATATTTACATTATCCTTTTTATTTTAGTTCCGACTGACATCTGAATATATTTTACTAATATTATCGTATTAGTATTATGCCTTAAGTCTTAATACCAGACTTCCTAACTGTCTAAGGAAACTCATTGAATTGCAAGCACAGTTGATTTAAGGCACAAAAAAAAAATAAGGCCGGGACACTTAGGGGAGGAACGGGTATAGTGGGGAGGCGGGACAAGCCTCAAACAAACAGAAGAAAACACATAATGCTAAGTCTAATGGATCAGTTTGATCACACCTATTCCTGCCTACTAACATTGCACTACATGCATTGAGCGTTGCTTTATTCCAGTTTTTACCTTATGGTAAAGGAAAGAGGTACTTGACCGAGGCGTTCTGACTTAGTCCTCAGGAGTAGCAACGCATCTGTGGTTTACCTCCAACTGTGGTAAGACTTATTTTTTCTAAATACAGACTGTTCATGGGTAGCAGGGGACACTAATCATAACTAATCATAAGGTGAACTACATTTCAATTATTGCAACTTTTATGTAAAATTAAAAATAAAAACTTTTTGTTTTACATGTTACGGTAAAAATCCACGCCGTGAAGGTAGTATATAAAAAGTGTCAGGTATGTAGTAATCAACGCGAAAAGTTTCACTTTATAAGTGGGGTGGCTATATTTTATAACAAACCCTTAGTGTAAATGCGTACTCCGAGAGGCTGTAAGGAAATAATAAATCAACATTCGATAGTAATCATTGTTTATATATTTATACTCAACATACAAAGAGATAAAAAAAAATACAATTGTTATTATACATTACAATAATATTTTTACTATAATACTACAAAAAGTGGATCTCTGATATAAACATTAATCTCATGGTTAAGTTATAAATATAAAGTATGTAAAAATCTAATCGCAATCTTTGGATTCTTCACATGTAGCAGAGCCAACTAGGAAAACAGGTTACTGCTGAATGTGGATCCAGCAGTAAGCTTTCAGGTGCTCATTCATTGCCACCCATACATGTGTACGGAACTTCATAAAGAACAGAATTTGTATGAGAACTAAATCAATTGCGTTGCTACTCTATTGAACTAAAATGGTCGCTTTATACAATAGTACACACGACAAACCCTTTCACCGTATCGGTAGGGATGGGGTGAGCAAGAACTGCTTCACGCTAGAAATAGGCGTGGCGGTGGTCCCGCCTTGGCCGAATCTTACTCGTAAGATGAATCTTTAAGGGATTTTCTTGCCGTTATAAAAAATAAGACATAATTAAACCGTTACAATTGTCCCATTCATTTATTCACTTCAGGCCCATGATAAATTTATTTCGTTTTTGCATTAAGTATGTATCTATTCTCTCCGAGATAAGTCCTTACTTAGCTACTAAAGCGTTGTATATAAACATTCCAATCACCACCGCCAAAATAATAGGAATCATGAAGCAAATAATCTTGCAAGTATTCAAAATACAAAAGCTGAAAATATAAAATGTGTTTACGCTTTGATTTCACATTAAAATAATTGAAGTAATGATAATAACATATGTATAACGTTTTCATCTTTAATTAATTCTTATACCTAGAAAATGATACAAAGGCGGCTTAATGCTAAAAACATTGCTTACCAGTTGATATTTAGGTTATTCACAATTCAACGAAAACCATAGGAAGGAACAAAGTTAAATCAATTGGCGAGGTAGCTAAATTGTATGCGAGTTATACAAAATGGATTAAAAAAGTAAGATGTAGCATCCGTAGTTTAATCCATAGAAAAATTATAGCTTATGTAAAAGAGCTAAGCTTAAAATCAAGCAATACCTTACGGTATTGCTTGATTTTTAGCTACCACGCAAACGTCTGGTGGTCAGGACCCTAAAGTCTCTCAATTAAACGCTTCCTACACTCATAGCCCCACAGCAGGATTTTCTCCTGTCTCGTAGGTGCCATGGACACACAAAGACGAATACACAAACACCTAGACCCAAAACAGAAATCTAAACTCATCATTCAGATGTCTGTCTGGCCGGGGATCGAACCCGGGACCCATTGCGTGTCATACCGGTATGATGACCGCTCCTCCACGTGCGTCGTTGATTTACTTATTGTCCTAATTATGCGTTGCGTGAAAACGCATCTAGTCGTATTATCGACGTGAAGTTTGATGTTTGATTGATTAAAAATAAATAAGCGAATTTAATAACACATTATTCCTAAAATGACTTACCACATGTTCCCCTCTTACAAATATTGTTTGCTCAATTATTTACATAAATACAAGAGAGTAATTTCTGCATCTTTTTCCAAGATTATTTGCATTATAAGTTGACATTGTATCTTATTTACATGTGCGTAGGTTTCGTGACTTTTGTAGATAACAGATAGTACAGATAAAAAACAATATATCAACTGCAATGGCACTGCACCAAATATTAATGGAGGCCATAAAAAATAAAGCAATAAAATTTAGTCATTTTATTTCTTATGGCCGGAAATAACTATATAAATCAATCCAATTTTATTTTTTATAAAAATGATGTAGCAAACAGATTGAATGCATGCTGGATTCAATCTGTTGGTAAATCGTTACTTTACTTTACGTTACCGCCCTTGGACATCTGTAAACAGTTTCATATAAAATAGGAGTTCTATCTGAAGTCGGTCACAGATGAGTTGCCACTCTCGAGGACTAAGATGGTCGAATCATATATAAATGGGCCGTATTCCACACTATTGTTAAGTCTAAATTTAACATGACGACATGTGCCCTGAGCTAGGTTACCCAAAATTTATTGTGAAGAATCGTACTATATTTTTGTTAATTGTATATTAACAATATATTACGTCAAGACACTTCCAGTTGATAAAAACAGTAGCAGCAGAACTTTTGGAATCATGAGCTTGAAAGAAGTTGATACTCTTAGAAAATCAAAGGGATGTCCCGATTCTTCTACTTTTATTTGTACATTAAAAAAGTGATAAACGTAATGATATATCGGGATAAATACTCGACACAGACTAAGGACGGGGTTCTATATCTTATTGCAAGTAAGAAAGAAGTATGTTCTACCTTTTTGCAATTGCAAAACTTTTCATGTTTGCAAGTTTTTCTTTGTATTCCTACTACAAGCAACCGACTAAAAAGGTTCACTGAAACCGGATTATTTATTACATCAAAAGGATCTCGCCCGATCATAAAAGTGTATAATAAAATGATATTCGTTCACAATATTTATAGAATACATAAACCAGATGTTTTTAATGTGTTATAATTATCGTGGATTAGTGATACTCCTGATTTTAACATATCTAGTCTAGTCCTTAGTACACTTGAATTATATGAATGATAGTTATATTATTATCTATTTTTATTTATGTATATTTATTATCGTAACTCTTGCTTAGACATTTGAAATTTCAAATCACCCGTGTCAAGTCGACACTGCAAAAAATTCTACTATATAAATATTCTGTAGTAGATTTATATTTAGAAAAATATCCTCCTCCTGAGGTATTCCGGGAGCGTTATGAAGTGGGGCTCTCCAGAAAGGTGCAAAAAGAACTCTCCTTCAAAGCTGACGATGTATTGGCGATTCCTTTGGTGTTGCAAATGTCCATAGACAACGGTGACTACTTTCTATTAGCTGGCCCGCCTGCCTTATCGTTAGGTACACATATAAAAAAGTGTGTGTCACCTCCGACTCACGACTGGAGTTTACTCCTTAAGTACGATTGTCTAAACAGACGCAATAAAATTAAATTTAAATGAGTTTCAATTATTGTAAACAGCGCCACCTATGCGACTGATGAAAAACTTTCAATCTCATCCGTCGCATAGTTGGCGTTGGGCGCCTTATATGAAAACCGATTATTAAGGAGTAAACTTCAAAAAAAAAAATTCCACACATTATTTTTCAACGGTCCGCGTTATTTACAAGAGTATAACAATGAATAAAATTTAAATTCGCGTTCGTACAAATTATTCCTTTATGTTCGTTTTCGTGATGTTTCTGTCTTAATTACGACAGAAAATGTCTACGATCTTTGTGCTTTTCATGTCCATGAATTTTATGCGACTTATGTTCACGTTCATGATCATTATGACCACTTTTATAATTCGTTTATGTTTATGGTAAGGCGTCCATTACTATACTAAGCGAAGCTATATAACTAGAAAATACGCCAAGTGGACGAAATTCGATCACATTTATGTTTTAGTTTGATCACTAAAGCTGGTGAATAGCTACTAAACTAAAAAGGTAAGAAAATCGGTTTTCCATCAAAAGGACCAAGGAACCCAAAAAACAGTTTTGAATTTTTAAATCTGCCCTTTTATACATAGATACTTCTTTTAGTAAAGCACTAAATGAATATTGCATTGGAAACTCTGATATAAAATTAGATTTAATAATAAAAATTCCACATAATCGTTTATAAAGACATCAAAAATGTTTAAACTCTCACATTTCTTTATTTCACTCGCCCACCAACATTGAAATAACTCACTGAAATCAGATTTTATTATTTCACATACTTTTAGTTCTAAGCAATGAACTTTTGCTTTATAAGCTAACATTTCTTTCATGATTCCACCTTTACAAGTTCTGAAAAAAGAAAGAGTATTATATTTAGGACTATTCTTCCCATTTACTACCCAAATACAGCGTTTAAAAAAAATGTATTTGACTTATTATTGGTGTATTTTCGGATATCTCGCATTTTTATTTACATACGTGAACAGGTGATATTCCGAATATTACTTGAGTATGTGTTTGGGGAAAATACAGGACATTACAAAATCAATAAGCAATATGCAAAATTATGTAGTGTTAATTATAATTTTCGACGACATGAATCCAATTTAAACAATCCATTTTTTTTGTAGACAAAAGATATTAAATTCAAGATTATCTTTCGCGCACATTATCACTTGCAGTTTACCCGATAGCAAGTAGCTTCTGTCGCCCATGGACATCTGATCGGCTTTAACACTCAACACTAACACTTGCAGCGCCAAGCGAATGAATTGAAGCCAATCCTAGGTAGCCCTCGGGTTGAATTGAGTCGGACTGAAAAAAATGACTAATGGTGCCACCACTTACACGAAAACGTTAATGAGATTTGTTTCAAAGGAAAGAGGAAATAGACGTAATCAATCACTATGTATATTCATATGTCTACGGTTAGTCAAACGCAGTCTACTACACCAAATATTAGCCGTGAATTAATGGCAATTAATGCAGCCAACCAACTAGCCGGCTACTACCAGGTGCAAAGTACGTATAGTCACGGTAGTTTGTCAAGTATTCATAACACGTTTTGGAGATGCTTTTCCGAGGTATTCCAATTTAAGATTTAAATCTTAGCTTATCTAGGGTTGATTACAGATATCCATGAGCGGCAGGGGTTACATTCTGATGCACAGTGTGCTCGTGCTAATTCAAAAAACATACCAAGGCATTCCGAGTACTTTAATAAAGTATTACTATAGATAATATTAAGACTGAGTGTCTTTAAATTATACAGGTCTGTAGATATTTATATCACCGGAAGAAAAGAAAAACGACGTAACTGATAAAAAGTATATTAGTTCACCAGAGCCAAATACCTTTTATATTGACAAAAAATAGGGAATTATAATTTTGGGACAAATATTTTTTGTAATTTTTAACGCAGAGAATTGGCTCATATAAACAGAAAAAAAAAACACTAATGTTTTGTTACTTATAGCGCGTTGTGGTCATAAAAATAAAACGAAAAGTATGTTTCTAAAATTATAATCATTATTATTTATCGTAGATCTATAGCTTACACTTTCTGATATTGTTAAAAGCATTTTGGACAAGAATGTTACTACGTTTTTGTTTTCTTTCGTCATTATTATCTATAGCCTTTATTTCTTTTATACAATGAAAACTTACAAAGCACGTCGAAGGCCAGTAGAGACACGACAACGATGAATCCAACCAGGCACAAAAGAACACACACCACGATCTGAGCCCCGTAGCTCAGTGCTTCATTACTCACCAATATGTTACCCCAGCTAAAATAAAGCACAATTTACTAACAAAGTTTTCTAGAAATGCCACAGATCACATCTATGTTGTGAAAAATGGATAAAAATGATCGAAATGGATGATGATCTGTTTTTGAATCTGGATCTAGATCAAAGCGGTAAAACGGGTATGGTTCGACGGGGAACATCAATTTCTAACTGAAGTAATTCGTGTGTTTCGTTGGAAGGTTATAGTTGTCGGCTCACATTTATATAAAGCGACCATCTTAGTCCTCGGGAGTAGCAAAGCATCTGTGATTGACTGACAGATTTATATGAAGTTGTTTACAGATGTCCATGATTGTCCATGAATTTACTAACAAAGTTTTCTAGAAATGCCACAGATCACATCTATGAGGTGTTTTACCTCCTGAAAGTGCTTATATGCTTATGTTCTATATCATTCACGAGTAGATCGAACAGGAATGTCACAATTTTCCTTTTACTCTTGCACGTCTCGGGCATACAAGATCTCACGCGAATTTACATAGACTTGTCGAGTAAATTTGATTTACAGAACCGTATATTCGTAGCTCTATGACGCTCTGATCAAACCAATATAAAGAACTAAACCGATAATAGAACAAACCGATGTAGAGAACTATCTTCACGGACAAATAAAAAAATGTATAAATGCAACGAACTCAATTCGCAATCAATTAAAGGATCTGGCTAAAGTTAAACACAAATCTATTGCCTGTGCTACCTGTCGAATTAATAAAAACCAAAAATTGGGTACAAACTATTATTTTTTATCAGATTGAAGTAGCAAACGAGCATACAGTCCCGCTGATGGTAAATGGTTACTGCCGCCCGTAGACATCCGGCAGCAAGTTCATATTATTAGCGGATCCTCCTCGGAGTTCCAAATAATACTCTGACTAATAATCAT
>MOOZ01001233.1:74943-86633 GCA_002930495.1 Cecropterus lyciades
GTTCGTGATTGTGATATCTATAAGCGTAGAGGTTATTGAATGTTGATTTTTCTACATAAATGCTTGCAAAAACACGTTCCTATCAATCCACTATATTTCCTGCTCCGAATAGAAAGAAAGAAAGAAATAATTTATTCATAATGCGTACACACTCACACTGTTAAAGACACAATAATAATGTACCTACAACTATCATTACATACGTGAGTGGTATACATCACGAAACGGGTCCTTCTCAGCATTATGCTGGTTGACTGCTTTCAGCCAGCGCTGGTCTTCCATCGAATCGATTCGAATGGAATGTGATTCACATTCCTATTATAATGTATCATTTTTTTTACTATAAAATGTTGTTAATGTAAAAAACTGCACGTCACAATGAACTAATGAATGCCGTCAACAGAATATAAATATTAGCATTAGCAAACTATATTGAGATCTCAAAACAAATATTAAAATTATAATTTGTCTTCGAAATGGAAGACAAATTATAATTTTAATATTAAGAACTATTTTTATGAACCTGTATTTTAACCATTAACTGAATAATAAATTATTCTCTAACAACAACTGTGTTCGACAAAAGCGAGTCGATTGAATGAATTTTCAGGTCTTGGAAACACCTGAGATGAATTTAATAAGCCAACGCCGATAGAATTTCAAGTGTGGGAAAATTTAAAACCTTTTGAGTTTAATTTTTAGTTATTGTCCTTTAAAATCAATATTATTTATTAGTAATGAATTAATATTGGAACGTATCTAGATGTATCTTTTCTCTCAGTTTTTCTTTTTTATAGACATGAAAATAAAGATATTATTTTGCTGGTCAGCAAATTAAAGTTTTGAAAAGCAATAATTTAGAAGGATATTATTAGTAATAAACTATAATATTTAACTAAAGTGGTTTCTATACAGTTTTTGTCTGCTACTTTGAATGGTGGTCAACATTTCACACCGTAGTGGGTAAAGTCAATCAATTAGAAATTTTTCTTCTCCATATAAAAACGATTCTTAATACATTATCAAATATACAACGGGTATGACATTATATTATTAGACGATTAACACATTCTATTACAGAGCCATTTCCTTTATAAGTGTATAGACTACCCTAAAAATTTTTAGTGTGTAATCTATCCTTTTTATCTTAGCACCCATTTTTATTTTTATATTTCAGCTGGACAAAAGTTTCCTCTTAAAAGAAAGTCAAAGTTTAACAGTTTGGTCATGTTCAAATGGATTTTATTACTGTAGAGTTCTCACGATACTTTTTTTCCATTTCATTAATTTCCAATATAAACTAATAAACAAATTTCAACTTAAGTTAACTGACCATTTATTATCACTAGAGGAACTGGTAGCTACAGCAATTAGGTCAAAGTTAATGCGACATTCAAAATGGCTGTCAATCTTCTCGGCGACTATTTAGTAGCTTATGCGTTTATATATATCCGTAAACAATATAATTTAACAGATTTATCGAATTAAATTACTGATCTTCAAACAGATCAGTAACTTAAACGGCCAAGATGGTAGTCGCCGCAACTATAGCTGAAGCGACAGTAGATAATGGGCGGTCAACCTTACTCATACAAATTCACAATAAATAAACACCTAGAGACACAAACATAATTGTATACACTAATTTGAAGTTGTTCAATTTGTACATAACTTTCATTACACACTTTAACTTTTAATAAATACTTAGTGTGAAATTGCCACAAGAAATGATTAAGGCGCCCATCGATATTTATAGAACTCTACTGAAATGTTTAAAACTATCTAAACAGCTATACACTGAAAGGTGAATATTTTAACTACTCAACAGGCTCTGCAAATGTAAGAACCGTGAACTATTACCGGGGTATTTCCGTAATGGCGTTATTCAAGCGCTGGCGGGTCATTAGAGAAACAAATGAAGGGGTTTCGTGTAAAGAAACGAGATGAAATATATGTATTTTAAATGAAAATACTACCAACGCTAACATAAAAATTATAACACTATGTTTCTGTTAGCGTTAGCGGTATCATATAATAGCCCAGTGGTTGAAATCCCTTAATCATGTAGGTTAAATTTATGTGTGTATTAGAAATTAAATGTCTCTAGCTTTATTAGTACAGGAAAACCATCAAGGAAACTTGACAGTTCTTGAAAATAAAACCTTCTCAGAGGTGTGGCTATTAAATCACATTTAGACAATATGGCGGACTATGACTGCTCTGAAGAGACGATATCCGGTTGACGACGGGGACGAAATCGTATATTTCCATCGTAGTCTTCAGCAGCAACGCATCAGCCGACGTCAAGAATGAATCTAATGCTATCTAGGGTGTTTTATAGATCTATCTAGCGGCAACTGTCACTTACCATTAAGCGGTCTGCGTGCAAGTTTACTTTTTTTATTAGATTGAAGTAACAAACGGGCATGTAATTCGCCTGTTAGTAAGTGGTAACTGCCGCCCATGGACATCTGTAAGCAACTTCATATAGTATAGGGGGTAGATCACAGGCGCGTTGTTACACCAGAGGACTGAGATGGTTGCCTCATTAAAAAGTGTAAGAGGTGGTAGAACTCTGTGTGGTTCGACTCCGGCAGCACCACCGCCACACTTATTTCTGACTCATAACAGCAGTGTGTGTGGTCTGAAGGATGTGGTAAGGGAGACATACTTTTCCGAGGCATTCCATCTCAGTCCTCAGGGGTAGCACCGCATCTGTGGCTAACCTTAGGTGAGACATTGATCTTACGTAGGGTTGATTACAGATGTCCATGGGCGGCAGTAGCCACTTACCATCAAGTAAACTGCGTGCTCGTTTGCTACTTTCATACTATAAAATAAAGTGAGCAGGCAACCATACCCTTCCACCAAAACTCAAGAATTGCTTCACGCTAGAAGTATGTATGAAGGTGGTATATCCCTGGTTGAACTACACTGGTTCTACCAGCAAACTATTTTTAAATTTCTAAAGGCATATCACAATTTTATAACAATAATAGCTCTGACTAACCACATAATTTAAATGTAGACAGTACTTCAGTACCGTCCTTGTTCATAGCCAGATCCATATGAATTAAGTACTAGTCGTTATCGTAGATAAAAATAATAATGTCAGCTAGACAGCAACATTTTTACAAGAATTTTTGTTAATGCATCATGTGTTAGTGTTAAATGCCAAAAGAAAATGACAATAGATATACACATGATTACAGATAATTAAAAAAATATAGATAAAGTAGTAAGTCTAGCAGGAATTTCGAAAGAAGATACATACATAGATGCAATAACACAAATTTAATTTTAAATACTTTATTTTTACGCAAACCATACATAAATATAAAATATATATCAGTATCTATGTGAGTGTGTAATTCACACACGGCAGACGTAAATAATAATAATAATAAATAATTTAATATATTTTACGCAACGAAACATAGCACAAAGACTGAGAATATAAAATAGTGTGTAATTTATTCTATATCATTCTCTCAACGACTTAATCCTGTACATTTATGTGTTTGTTTATTTGTCGTGTTCCATTTTTGTTCCGTTAAGTTTTCCAATCACAACGATTCAAAAGAAGTTTCACTACAGAATTTTATTTTATATACTTACTTAAAAGATGATGTTTAAATTTCCCTACTAAAAAACTGTTTACAAGTGAATCAAGCAGAAACGTCAAAACTTTGGTGTTCTAGTTTATCACGAGATATGGAAGTAATACCATGGTACTACTACTCAACTCTTTAATCGAGCTCTTATGATGTCCTAATGAACCCACTGTAGAAAAACAACTTGTGAATCAATTTATTTTTATACAAATATCTCTGGTAAGTACTAACTATAACTGCGTAACGTGAAATAGTAAAAAATAATCGGAAATAAATTATTCTTCCTTATCACACTTCGGAAAAGCCGCGAAATCCTTTCATTTAGCTTTATTTATAGGTTCAAACCTCAATACTAATAATGTTCTACAAAATTAACCTTACAGAAGAAATGAAAATCATTAGTAATGTTAGTACTCGTATCTATTTACAAAGAACATTGAACTTCAGGGCACTATTATTTCTAATGTGACATTTTTGTTCAAAGCCCTTATCTTGTCTAACAAGGAAGAAAGGTCAACGCCCACATCTAAAGGGACGACGATTGTCCGTTTGATAACAGGCATTAAGCTCGCAGTTACATGTGTGTTCTTCATTTTTCGACGCAGTACCGAAGATATTCGTTTTATCGGTGGGATCTGGAAGGTGTCTTCGGTTGTTGTTGTTGTCGTGTCAGATTGAGTTTTAGGAGGATTAAATATTTCAGGTGGTGACATGATAATTGGAACGGTTGCGCTCGTAGTTGTGTATGTAGCACCTTCGGGAGGAGCATCTGCAAAAACGATGAAGATTCATTTGAAAGTGGCGGAACTTTATCTACCTATTTATCACAACCTTAGGCTGAATTCATATAGGCTGCTTAAAAATGTAAATCCGTAATCGACTCAAAGTTATTATGTGAGAGTGGTTTTTGATAATTGATACCCGTTGTTGTTTGACTCCGCAAGCACCGCCGCCACACCTACTCCTGCCTCAACAGCAGTGTTAAACGCTGGTGTGTTCTTGTTTGAAATACGAAAGGCATTTATCCTATGTTTTCCAACTTAGTCCGCAAGGATAGCAACGCATTGGTGACCGACCTTAGGTGAATCCTAGTCTTATATAGGATCAATAATAAATTTGTACCAAATGTCAATTCTAGATAAGTATACCTTGTCTAGTTTTAAAGTCCACAAAACAGTAGTTGTAGCCGAGTCCTACCCCAAAAGCCAGCATTAAAAGGAGTGAAGTAATTAGACAAGTTACTACTGCAGTCACGGCACAACTGGTAGCCAATCTGTAATGTAAAACATGTATATAAATAAATTCAATTGAACTATTTGTATTACTATCTTACTAATATTACAAAGGTAAAATCTACTGGTCGGATTTCGCTGAAATTTGGCACGCAGATAGTAGTATGCCTTGGATTTACACATAAGATACTCATCGCTGTGGTAAATGTGTACGAAGCGAGTGGAGCCGAAAGTTAGTAAGTTTATAAAGATTTCGACATATAAAAAGCTTTTGAAGTCAGGAAACCTTCTTTGTTTTCATTTGAATGGTACTTTTGGTAACATTAACTGACTAACAGGGTGACAAAGTTTCTGTATGAACGGTTTCCGCATAAAAAGTCATCTATTTATGTCATAGTTTTTTTTTTATATTACTATTCGTTTATGCGATCAAATGTTTGACTCACTTTTCAATAATGTAAATGAAATTTCCTATTACGTATCCTAATTTGCTTCCGCCACACATTTCTTCAAATCTTCAAAATCAGAAACTGTAGACAATAATTCATATATTTTGTGATGTTTCAAGAGAATACGTCAAAAGTTCAATAAAGTCACTGTCACAGATAACATAATAATACGAGTATGCCCCGGGAGACACGTTTTGTGGGGCGGCAAAATTTCCTTTTTAGTAATATTATCGGTATTTAAAACAAATCTTGACACTCGACTAGCGCGCCGGGCGGCATATTTATGGGCCGGCAGAATATTTAGATTTGGTTACCTTTTGCTTTGTCGTTTCTGTAATCGACTTCGGTTGGATCCTTTGTTCTATATGTAATTGCTTACAGATGTCCTTGGGCGGCAATAACCAATTACCATGGAATTGACTCCATGCTCGTTTGTTACTTCAAACTGATAAAAATAAAATCGTTTTTTTTTTTTAATTAGGTCCCTGCTTTTCACACTAAGCGAGGATATTGGGTTCATCTGAGATAAGAACGACGGACTGATTTTAATATTAACGTGAAGAATATCAGCAAAGATCTGTCAATCAGCAAACGGTAAAACTGTCAGGCCGGTCTTATATGAACGGGCCCTTAGACTTTTATAAAGATACTTATCTCTTTTCAGAATAAAAGCAGAGGCACAGGTAATATACAAAATAATTATGTACGTCTATGACAATGTGACTTTTGATAATCCGATTCAGACAAAATATAATTTACAACTTTTATATAATCCCATTTTCTTTTTGTATATTATGATGGATTATACCATTTTGAAAAATGAGACGTTACCTATGGCTCTTCAGAAGTAAGTTATTTATTAAGTATTCATTTACGATCAATTAACAAACCATACCTACTCAAACTAATATAAGTAGGACCCAGTAATTTAAGGGCATTTGTTTAGGTTTGACGACGTACCCTAAGTTTGTTGGACTACATTATTGCACACTTGCACAAAACATTTATGTTCGACTTGCCAGTAAAGTACGACGTAGTTGAAGATTTCCTTACCGTATATACTGTATGTATTATCTTTACGTATTACCAATACTCCCTCTACCATTATAATTTGGGGTGGGGTTTATAATCGCGCCATCTCCAATGAGACTTTCGGTACTTACTATATGCGGTTTTATTAATTCTTTTTGCCGATATTTCGATGCAGTTACAGTAGTCGTGGTCACGGCAAAACTGTGCTGGCGGGAAGAGATGTTGACCAGGACTAACGTTAGAAAAACCTATCTACAATACGTCTAATTCGTTTTTCTTTTTTAGGTTTCATATACATTAACATACACAACACTATTATCCAGAATTTACACTATGTGTGCCTTAACATAACTTTTGGATAATGCACTATTATCCAAAATTTACACTATGTTAAGGCACACATAGTGTAAATTTTGGATAATAGTGTGTGTTGTGTATGTGTATGTATATGGAAGCAAGTACTGGATAACTAACCACCCTTTTACCATTATTACATAAATCATGTGCACAGCAAGCCTCGGTGGGTGAAGTGCGTCATTTGCGCCGTGGGGATGCTGATCATCACGCTGTCAGCTATCACGGTCGGTGCTTTCATCGGATACACCTACTGTTACGTAGAACACCGAAGTGGTTTGAGAACAGGTTCATACTTCTTTTTATAATATCGTAATCAAGCTACACCACTACATACGCTACACATACGCTACACTACATACGCCACTACATACGCTACACTATGTTATCAGTTCTATACAGAATAGGAGTTCTATCTGATGTCGGTTGCAGATGCGTTGGCACGTCTGATAATTAGAACGGTCATATTATGTAAGTCAGCCGGGCTCACACTATTAAACCGAAAAGGGGGAAACTGATCACGCCGGAAGTGATACGGTGGTAGTACTTCTTTGGTCGAACCATACTCGTGCTACAACCTTCTCAGCACTTTATTCTCAAAGACCGCGGATAGATGTATAATTATGACTAAGAGTCTTGATACTTCGTCCAGAAAATGAATTGTTAATTACTTTGTAATTTAACGAGGCGATCAACAGATCAGTCGGAAGATGGATATCGCTTGTGGTAAAATTTCCCGTGCGCTTCCATACTTTGGAAGTCATGTCACGAGGGCTTAATAACACTTGACAGAAAGCGATAATCTACGTCGAATGTCTTACAAGAGGTTTTTAGATATGCTACACTGGTTGACCACTAACCCATACCCTCTCCGTCTACATTTGAGCAACGTGGTAAATGATGCTCCAGATCTCCCCCAATTAAGAGGAAAGACCCCGATTCAGTATTGGAACTGTAACCCTTATGGTTACAGTTATTACCGAATACCATATGCGCGGACTAGTATTTAAACTGTTTACACATACTTAAAGTACCAAAAATATTATTAAACTGTTATAAAAATAGAAAGAATGCATGAAATTGGCAGTCGAACTTTCTATTGGAAGCAAGTAAACATTCCTCTAAGTTTAGTGATAATCATTGTGTTTTTACAGGTAATCTTACACATATGACAAAATTGGAAATCATTGGCGTACCACCACAACCAGCAGAAGCTAACAAGGATACCATAAACAGCGTCATATTCTCAAGTGTTCTCATATCAAGGCTTATCAAAATTGGACAGTCTCTCAAACATGACCCGTCATCTCTTGTGAAGACGGATTCTTCTGTTATACAAAAAAATGTTACGACCAAGTGTTTGCAGAAATGAGTCAGCTAGATAGATAAAATATTGTGCCGGGGTATGTTGTATGTTGTGTGGTTTTAGTGTGATGGAACTCAATGGTGGCTCCAGTACAGCAATCTCTCTAAATCACCTTCATTCATCATCTTCATTTTACACCCGGCGATCCTAGAGCCAAGACTAAAGAAGTATCCATGGAAACCATCGCCTGCCTAAAATAGAGTATTTACTGGCATCAATTATTATGTAATTCGTACATTTTATAATGTTCATTAAGTAAACTAGACTTGAAATTAACGAATGTAACGAAAAAAGATAAACCTTCATAACCCCGGCACAATACAATAGAACATATATTAAAATTCATTGTAATTCATTGTAAAAAATCTATTCAAAATTAATTGTAAACTATTACAAATCAAACAATTAAATATTTTACCATTTAACAGTTTATTTTTCAATTATGAAATAACATTTACCAAAACATTATGCCATAATAAAAAGCACTTTTCAAAACGAGGATAGATAAGCGAAACACAAAAATATCTTTCTTGTATTATTTAAACATCTCTAAAAATAATCTTCTCAAGCAATTTAACTCGCTGAGACTTCTTAAAAAAGGTTCTAAAACCACAGCTTTAAATCCAGTTAGCAGTACGGATGATACACCTGAGGGTTAAACTGTATCTTCTTCGCGATTTCTTCGCATTTGCGGAAATAGATACAGTTGTGCGTACGTCCATATCGTTATTCGGTTATTATAACGATATCCTAGTCGCAAGACTTATAGCATCACCTATGTATACCAATATTATAAAGCAGAATAGTTTAGTTTTAGTGTCCGACAGAAACTGGTTTTTACAACCGAAACTGAAACCTAATTTCGGCAACGGTCTCACATTCGGCCGAAACCGAAACCGAATCTTCCGTACAAAGATCATGTTCTGAGATTTTTCTAACAAAAAATAGAAACCGACTGCGATGACACAAAAAAGCAAAAAAATAATTTAAATATACTTATATTGGTTTCTTCCATACACAGTACATAGTTCTGAAGTCGGTGCTCATATACTCGTAAGACGTAGATTCGTCGTCGCGATCTAGCGAAATATGTTGAGCGCCGACATCGTTTCTACTTTTTGTTTCAAAAAATCACTCTTTTTAGTGATGATACACTTATATTTGTATTCATATAATATCACTAATTTTGCTTCGTACATATAACTTTACACGAAAGCATAAACTGAAACATAAATATAAACATAAATTCAACTTCCAACATAAATATAAAATTTAAGCCTAAGCCATGTTTTATTAAACTTTTATAAATTGTATAGAGGTGAATAAAGGTTAGATCTGTATTTATATGAACTGAGCGCACCCGCTCACAGGGCTCTAATG
The DNA here is from genome assembly GCA_002930495.1 of Cecropterus lyciades. Taxonomy (NCBI): domain Eukaryota; kingdom Metazoa; phylum Arthropoda; class Insecta; order Lepidoptera; family Hesperiidae; genus Cecropterus; species Cecropterus lyciades. Next base: position 84,371 of record MOOZ01001233.1, read on the forward strand.
CGCTCTGCTCGCTCAGTTTTACGTTTTCATTTATGTTCCAACCTAACCTAACCTATCCGATATAAATCACCACAGCCCAAACTAATTCTAAGCCATAACAAAGGCAGTATTCCTGCATCATCAGGGTTGAAGAGTTGAAGGTCCAATTTGACTTCTCATGCTGAGCAATCTATTCATCTATACATATAAATAAAATTGAAGTGTCTGTTTGTATTATCAAAATAACAGCTTTTACCAAATTAAAAAAAAATATATGTGATACTGATAACAGAAAATCAATTACTAAAATTTTTGTTTGTCAGTCTGTTTGTTCTGAGTCATCTCTGAAACCGCTAGACCGATTTTGACGGGACTTTCACTGTAGGATAGCTAATATTATAAGGAGTAATTCAGGCTTTTATTTCACAATAGTTAGTGTTCTTAATAAAAAAAATGAAAACCCACAAAATTACCCCTATTTTTTAACCCCCATTTTTTAAGCTTCAGCCAACTCGATTCTAGTGAAAATTTAGTTACTAAATGTTTATGTAATATTTCGTTTCATTAATTTACAATCAACATGTTTTGTAAATAATCTATTCCGTACGAGTTACCTACTTAAAATTGACACAACAAATACATGTTTACTTATTATTATTATATTATGTTATAATTATTAAAGAATTTATTCTAGGTATAAAGAATGCCATCAATAACATCCTGTAAAAAACCAAGTCTCGCAGCTTAGTTTTTCTTCCGTAAAAAGTTGTGAGGTCCATGTAATACAAATTCGGTTAATTTATTTAGTCCCTACTTAAGGGACCTTTCCTCTTAAGTTATTACGTAAGTTATTATCATATCAATATTATAAATCTTTTACGTTTTAAATAAATAGATCGACTTGGGCATCGCATGATTATATTATTTAGTATGTATCACACAGCACTACGGGCCAGCAACCTGGTGTTTCGCCCAAGTCCTTCCGAATGCATTTGGGATGATCTTTAAGAAGTTAATGGTCTTGAAATTTTATTGGCTAACTAGAGTATTAGTGGATTTTTTGCACTAGATCCCGTGCCCACTTCTCGGTTTATTGATAAATTTAAGTCATGTTGTCATCCTATGAGCCACTTGGAAAAGTTATACATTCGTTTTGGAGACGATTTTCGCATATATTTAAATAATTTTTTACTTTTTTGTGACATGGATGTCGGTATTATTTGTTTTACACGCTTTTTAGTGATACACTTATATTTGTAATATAATTTCACTAATTCTGCCCTGTAAACATAAATGTACACGTAAACATAAACACAAATTTTGTAGATGACATTTTTCTCTTCGACTTAAATTTCCTTTCAATAGTCTTTAACATTTCAAAAAAAAATTATTTATAAGTAGGGGATAGGTACCTACTGTAATTTTATAATCACGGTCTGGAAGCACTGGCTGCGAAGTACCATGCCAATAGATAGTGATATCCATATTTTATAAGACCTTTCTAATATTTTTACCAAGTGTTTACGTTTATTCTTCCGTTTCCCGTATTATTTTTAGTATATTTACTTTTAGTGATTATAGCGTGATGTTCTTAAAATAGTTTAGTTGACGACCCGCGTGGTGAAGCGGTCACCATACCGGTCTGACACGCAGTGGGTCCCGGGTTCGATCCCCGGCCAGACAGACATCCGAATGATGAGTTTAGGTTTCTGTTATGGGTCTGGGTGTTTGTGTGTTCGTCTTTGTGTGTCCATGGCACCCGCGACACAGGAGAAAACCCTAGTGTGGGGTTATGAGTGTAGAAAGTGTGTGAGTTTTATAATAGATTGTTCTCTAGCACTAAAACTGCGTGGCACACTAATCCGCGTGGCACAGTTAATTACTTATGAAACTTGCTACGCCTAGCGATTTCACCCGGGTTTAAAAAATTAACATAACTTTAAATTTTAATAACTTTTAATAGAGTGTGTGGGTAATAATAGGGTGGATGGAATTTAATGAAATAGAGACAACAATTTTATTCAAATTATGTATTGTAGGTAATTATATTTTGAACACTTCAAGCGTTCAAAATATTTATTTTAATAAATTTTGTTGTTTCGGTTTGATATGAATACAAATACTAAATAATGTTTAATGGTAGGTAGGTACTACTATTTAAAGAGACTACATGTTAAGAGTACCTTTTTTTTTTTTTTTTCGAGGGGGAAACCTTCAAATGGTACCCGACGCCGTGAGAGCGGCGCCAGGTTATGTGGGATTTTTACCGCACTAAAACCCCCCC